>CM044957.1:52799770-52870130 GCA_024516035.1 Bactericera cockerelli
CCCCCCTACGCTTTCCCCCCACCACCTAATTCCCGTTACTTTTGGGTCCCCCCTCGTACATTGAAAGTTATATACTAATTATAATCATTAAAAAGGTTGTTACCTGATTGGAAACTGTTGGTGGGCTGGTAGGAACCATGGGCTGTCCATTAGATGGAAAGAATGCTGTGCCATTATGATAGGTGTAAGGAAGGCCATTGTGATAGTACATGTTTGAAATGGGTGCGGGAGGCACCGGGGATGTGACTGTCGGCAACGAGTCATAGGTGCCAGTGAAACCCTGAAAATAATGTTTACTTGCTTATATTATAAAATAATTTCTAATTGGATTTATTACCTTGAAAATTAAGCCTTACCTTGGATTATTTTAAGATGAAAATAAATTAGCCATTTTATAGTTAGTACATTACTTTCCTGACTACGGATATACACACAGTACATTATTTTGTAATATATAATTTTGAGAAATTACCTGTTTCTTAATTGCTGGAGCAATATTCAGTCTTTTTTCTTTGAAGATAACATTATCTGACTGAAACAAAGAAAATTAGAAAGTATCAATAGATGGTTAATAAATCAATACAAAATACACTGAAATACAAATTGCATTCATATAAATATTTTTGGCATTGGTTAGATCTTTAAAATTATTTCACCATCAAAAAGTTCATGCTGTATCTAGGCCTGAGGCACAAAAACTGTTAACACAGTCATGGCATATCTGCTGCAATTTTACAGACCAAATTTCACAAAATGGCAAAAAATTAATGAGAATTGAACCCCACTACAAAATCAACCATCATACTACCAGAGAAATTTTTCAAAAAACTAAAGGCAATGAAATATCTAGTGTTTAGCATACAGTTTAACTTTAGTCCCCTGGAAAGTACTTTTAAAAAGCTAAATGTATTCAGAACTTACATCTTTTTGAAGTCTTTTAGCTTCTTCTTCAGAATCAAATGTGACGAATCCATATCCCTTTGATATTCCACCTCTGTCTACAACAATTTTGACTTGCTTCACAAGACCATACTGTGAGAATAGTTCACAAAGCTCATCTTCTGTTGTTGTGGAATTGATACCTCCAACAAACACCCTCTTAGGTACCACAGTTCCATATTTCGGAGCATTGTTGCTAAGAGCAGCTTGGTAGTTGAAGTTATTTTGTGTTGATGACGGGGAGGAGGGATTGCTGGACCCTTCACTAGGATGTGTCACAGACTGGAAAGATCAAAAACATAGATACAGAAGTTATGAGGTTCATTGAGCAAAAGAAAACACTTTTCTACATTTGAACAATACTCAAGAAAAATAAATAAGGCTGTCTGAATCTTGTAGAAAAATTACAAAAACAAACCTGTGATCATTTAATTATCCATTAGAAGATTAATGTAGCAACAAAGTTTCATTAAAAAAAAATAAAGTGTGATTATTTTTAATTTTTCATGGTGAAGTGAAGTGTGATAATTTTTAATTTTTCAAGGCCTCTTCACAATTTGTGGCAAAACAGCATTACCTTTTGCTTTAAAAATCTTTCTTTAACATTAACACAGGACTCAACATACTTTCCTTACAAAGTATGAGTGGAACCCAGACATCCAAAAAATAGAAGAGAATTTTCTACCCATCTGGGATTCAAACCCAGGTCATCATGCATGCAAGCTTGGTGTTTGGCCATGGCAACTAATTTCAGAACTTAACAATGATGAATTGAAGGATTTCATTTCTTTTTAGTTTTAACTTAATTTAAGATGTGACAGCAACAGCAAGTCAGAATATTTACAGAATTATTATGAAGTAGTATTCTTGTCAGTCAGAAAATATTGGACACAAAGCAAGGTATGCTGGTGCATTGTCTTGATGCAATACTTAGTTCCTGGAACTACAGAGCTTGGATTTTTTTACAATAAGTCACCTTACACCTATCAAATTTATTTTTGGTAAAAACATCCAAATTTTACCAACAAAAAATCTTTAAAATTAAATTCAAGAAGTAGGTTGGTCTGTATGTTGATCATATTTGATGTTCTCCTTAAATCTGTTACATAGTATTTTACTACACATGCAGTCATCACCATGAACATTTTTCAATTTGAAACATGTCAACTGACTTATTCTTCTTTTTAGAAGTAATTTTAGCATAGAATGTTCAAAAAAAAAATTCAACATTTTAAAAAAAAAATCTGGTGAAGTGCACTGACAAGGTGTTTGATTATAATATGTTTTAGGAAAGTACTTATCTCTGAAAGAATTGCAATTTAATTAAGTATATGCTTAACCTTTGTAAAATAATAATAAAACTAAATAAATATTATTAATTGCAATATCTAGAAGTTTAAGTTACAATTACCACAAGAACTTGAGTAGAAAATTAGGTTAAACAACAAGCTTAATACTCCTGCAAATTTTTGCCTAAGAAAAGATAAAGTTTGCCTAATTTACCTGTGCAAAGATGAAACAATGTTTTATTTGATGATTATTCAACAAGAATTGTTAACACAAGTCAAAGTGATGGGTAATACATAAGATACAAATGAAGGAGAAGACACAAATCAAAAACTACAATATATACTGGAAAAGAAATAGGTGTAGTGTTTATAAAAAATATAGGATAGTACACTTTAGTAGTACTTTTATTAGGACTATCCGCCAGAGACAGGGTCTCATTACACTTACAGTGTCATATATAGCACACTTAAATTAATGTCAATTATCTTGTAAACAGTAACTGATAATGAAAAGCTCAAGGAGGAGGGGTCAGCTCTAAGAACTTTTTTGATATTTGTTTTGTTACTGCTTAAGAGATAATTTACATCTAAGGGGCCAAAATGTGAACAAAATACTGGGTTTGTACCTAAAAAAATGGACTTTTGAGTATTGTATACCATTTGTGCAAATAAATAATACTTTTTAAGACACAAGAGATTGAAATGTATCTCTTGATATGCAAAAGTTTTTCATTTAAACTGAATGTTTTAACTTGATCATCTATGTACATTGGGGGCTGAGCTGTGCATGTTATCCAAAAACAATATCAGTACAATCCTACAATTTCTTTGGCGATAGCAGATGGACCCCTGAAAATAGATTACTGATAACCAACATTTTCACCATTTGAGAATGAATTTTTTGATATGAATCAAGATATTGCTTAAGAAATAAACAGAGGATAATCCAGGTAAATCAAACTTTTCTTTTTAAAGGAACAAAATCTTCCAATAAGGTACATTTTAATATTATAATGAAGCCTATCTTGGTCTCAGATATTCATGGCTTTACCTAGTTAGTGCAAAAACTATAGGATGAGGCACCAATGCTGTCAAATTCTCATACCTGTGTTGAGGAAATAGCCAAAATTAATGTTTCATGCATGTAGATATGCAAACCTATACTTTATGGAACATATAGTATTGTTCATTGTGAATATAAAATTACCAAAGTTAAAAATATATTTCTAATGAAATCATTTTAGGATCTATTGAAATTCTGGACCTAAGCTTACCAACTTACCATTTGAATTAGAATCAAGCAGCAAGCAGTCGCAGTCGGAATTAGGACTGCTCGCTAGTATCTATCTATGAAAGTATCAGGTATCAGAAGTATCAACTGGATTTTTACTTTTACCAGAATCACAAATCACTACTGCTGAAGCTGAAGTAACAGAACTTTACTGAACTGATTATGACAGTGTTGCCAGATTAAAAATTGTGATCGTCCATATTTGTGGAATTACCGCACGTCAATTTTTCACTTTCGTCCATTTTTGTGAAATTACCGCACGTCAATATCTTACTGTTTATTACCTGAAAGATAATAATTATGTACAATTGTACATTATACAGGGTGCTTATAAAGTGAACGACTGAAAATATAGAAAACGAAAGAAACCGTTTATTTTTTGGAAATTAAGTTTTAGCAACAAAAAATTGACTATACCGCCCCAGTCAAGCTAGGCAGTCTGGGCACGGAGCAACTTTAAACTTTTAGATGGAATGGTGAATGGTATATCGTGTGGTACTACTTTAAAGGTCTAAAAGTTTTAACAAAAAAACAAATTGAGTTATACCTTGTTTGACAGGTCTCGTAATAAGGAGTTGAAATCAATAAATATTTTACTTATGAAACTTACGGTTAACGAGTTATAGGTCAGAACATATGGTATTAGCCAAGACAGCGGATCCTGTATCTCAAAAACGGTATGTATGTTGTAGCTCACTAAATTTGTTGCAATAAACTTCTGTTTTTGAGACCTTTATAACAATACTAGCGGTTCTTGGAGATAGAGCCTTTGCGCCTGACCTCTAAGTTTTTCTTAAACGCGAACGGTACACCCGATTTTGAGATAAATTTGTACGTATGTATATGCGTATTAGAGTTTTACATAGGATATTTGTATTTTTTATTGAATAATTAATGGTTGAGCTCTGATATTTAAGAAATTGTTAAAATTTGGATCAAAAAGTGCAAAAATAAGGTCATTGACTTGCCGAAAGAATTTTTGTGGTACCTATCTAGAATATAGGAAACACGTCTACAATATAAAACAAATTTGAAGAGAATTGGTAGATAACTTTTGAAGATACAAATAATTCAGTTAAAAATTCTGATTCTAGATAGTAATAATTGAAAATAATGATTACCATTCACGAAAAAGTATTGTGTTCATGATTGGCAGTGTATTTTATGTTGTTAGAATAAAAAATAAATATTTTTATCGCTTGAATGCTGGCCAAATAATGTGCATAGTCATTTCAATTTGGCCACTTCGTCAATAGTTATTTCAAAAATAGTTACGAAAATCTAACCCAAAAACTCATCGATAAATTATACACTTACATTTGGAAGACATCGACAGCTAAAATTCAAAGTAGCTACATACATAAATATAACCCAAATTTCTCGTGGTGATCATCTTTTTCAAAATTCTTCTTGCGAAGTCATTGATATTCAAAAAATTTCTTCCTGAGTACACTGATGTTCACAATTCTTCTTGCGAAGTCATTGATATTCAAAATTATTCTTGCTGAGTACACTGATATTCAAATCATTCTTGCTGAGTACACTGATGTTCAAAATTCTTCTTGCTGAGTACACTGATGTTCAAAATTCTTCTGACTGAGTACACTGATGTTTGAAAATTCTTCTTGCTGAGTACACTAATGTTCAAAATTCTTCTTGCTGAGTACACTGATGTTTGTTCAAAATTCTTCTTGCTGAGTACACTGATGTTCAAAATTCTTCATTTCTGAGTACACTGATGTTCAAAATTCTTCTTGCGGAGTACACTGATGTTCAAAATTCTTCTTGCTAAGTATACTGATGTTCAAAATTCTTCTTGCTGAGTACACTGATGTTCAAAATTCTTCTTGCTAAGTATACACTAATGTTCAAAATTCTTCTTGCGAAGTCCACTAATACTCAAAATTCTTCTTGCTGAGTACACTGATGTTCAAAATTCTTCTTGCTGAGTACACTGATGTTCAAAATTCTTCTTGCTGAGTACACTGATGTTCAAAATTCTTCTTGCTGAGTACACTGATGTTCAAAATCTTCTTGCTGAGTACACTGATGTTGAAAATTCTGCTTGCTGAGTACAATGATGTTGAAAATTCTTCTTGCTGAGTATACTGATGTTCAAAATTCTTCTTGCTGAGTACAGTGATGTTCAAAATTCTTCTTGCTGAGTACACTAATGTTCAAATTTCTTCTTGCTCAGTACAATAATGTTCAAAATTATTGTTGCTGAGCACACTAATGTTCAAAATTCTTCTTGCTGAGTACACTGATCCGATATTCAAAATTCTTCTTGTTGAGTAAACTGATGTTCAAAAAAAACAAAAAGGAAGTAGAATAATAATAAAAAAAGAAATCACACAAGAAAATTATCCTCACATTCCATCAAAATTCTCAGGAAAACAAGAAATTCATCAAACAGAAATCTAAAAAGAAAAAAAAAAACAACACACACACACACATCTCAATCAAAATGGCAAACAAGAAAGTCATGAAGTAGAACATCTTCAAAAACAAAATAACATCGCATATCTATCAAAATTCTTAGGAAACGAGAGACACGAAAAGGAGACACCAAAATCTTCATTCTAGATGACGATTTGGCGACACGTTTTACTGGTGGAAAAAGATGATCAAGGACCCGAAACTATCTGAAATCTCCTGGAAGCATGCTTTTTCAGTACTCTCACCCCACTCTTCCTAATGAAATATGAAGGAAAGAAAATAATGGCGTACCTAGCCCAAAGAATCCAAACCTTGTTAAAAACAATCCATCCTAAAAACTATTGTCCTAATGCTGGCAGATTCTTTGACTCATAATAAATTGGCATTTGACAGTCAAATAAAACATCCTAGGTATAGAATGCTCAAAAAGGCTGCAGGACCGGATAATATACCTCCGAAGGTAGTAAAAGAAGTAGTCCTAGGTTTCCCACAGAAGATCCTGTCTATGTTCAATAAAATCCTAGGGACGAGAGAAATGCCCAGGATTTGGAAAGAAGCTAGAGTAGCACTAATACCTAAGCCAATCAAGAGTCCCGAAGAGCCAGTAAAATATCGGCTTATCTGCCTGCTAAATACTTTTGGTAAACTCTATGAAAAAATGATACTAGGGAGACTAATTGAAGAGATACAAGAAAAAAATGTACTATCTGAGAGACAGTATGGTTTTAGAGCTGGTAAGTCAACAGTGCAGGCATTACAGGAGGTAGTGGGGATCGCGAAAGCGGAATTTCATAAAACCAGACGCACGCGACGCCACTGCATCCTAGTGGCAATAGACATAAAAAACGCCTTCAATTCCGCTCCCTGGAGACATATAATACAAGAATTAGAAGGAAAAGGCATCTCCAAATATCTTGTGGATATTTTTAAATCTTATCTGAGTGATAGAGAAATTGTTGGAGAGGAATTCCACATGATGATGACGGCGGGCGTTCCGCAAGGATCGACCGCCGGAGCCACTCTGTGGAATATCCTGTATGACGGAGTATTGACCGTAGATATGCCTGAGGGAATAGACCTCATTGCTTATGCCGACGATCTGGCTGTAATGGTAAGAGCAAAGAACGAAACAGAACTGGAAGAGAAAACAGATACAGCACTTTCTAGGATCCACCACTGGATGCAAGGTAAACAACTGGACATAGCTCCTGAAAAAACAGAGGCTATTCTTCTAAACGGTAAGAAAAAATGCAGGCCTCTCAAAATAAGTATTATGGATAAAGAAATAAAATTTGTAAAAGAACTTAAATATTTAGGAGTAGTGCTGGATGGTCGACTTAGCTATGGACCCCACCTACAATACGTCACAATTAAGGCTAATAAAACGACTGTTGCCATATCAAAACTAATGCCTAGTATTGGAGGAATGAGCCAGAAGAAAAGATCAGTGCTGCCGGGTGTGAGTGAATCCATAATCCTATACGCATCACCAGTATGGACCTCGGCACTCAGATTCCAAAAATACAGAAATGTTCTGATTAAAGAACAGAGGAAAATCCTTATTAAAATCTGTAGAGCCTACCGGACTGTTTCTAACGAAGCTCTTTCGGTAGTGGCGGGGATTATACCAATGGATTTGAAGGCTGAAGAAAGAGAAAAATCATTTGGAAGAACAGAGGAAGAGAAAAGAGAACTTAGAGAAGAGACAGTGAGAAAGTGGCAACAAAGATGGGATGAAACTGAGAAAGCAGAGTGGACAAGAAAGCTGATTCAAAATGTTAAAGAGTGGACTGAAAGAGGACATGGTGAGGTGGATTTTCACTTAACTCAAATACTCACAGGACACGGATGTTTCGGCACCTACCTCTTCAGATTTAAGAAAAGGGACACGCCCATGTGTACATTCTACGACGGAGTTGAGGAAGACACACCTAGCCACACCCTCTTCAGGTGTGAAAGGCTGAGAGAAAGAAGAGAGAGATTTATGAGAGATATAAGAGAGGAAATCACAGGGGAAAATATTGTGGAGAAAATGATAGGGAACGAAGAAAAGTGGGAGAAGACCAAGAAGTATGTAGAGGATATTATGAGAGAAAAGGAAGAAGATGAGAGAAGAGTACAAAGCAACGCCACTGCAAGATATAGGAGAGAATTGCCACCATGAAATATTTACTATAACTTACTATAAGAGCTTGCTGTAACTTACCTGTAGACCGTGTTTTATACATACTTATTTTATGTTGCATAATATTTCTGTGTTGAGAAGAATTTAATTTGCAGATGGAAGAATGAATGCTGCAACCTACCTGCTTCACTGGTGAATTTATAATTTTATACACGTGTATTAAGTGTCTTTATGTTAATAAATATTTATGTTTTAATGTAATGAGCTGGAAGTAAGGGAGGTTTAGTGGGTCGCTGTCCTCAGCCTAGGGAGGTGCCAGTGTTTGTGAGAAAAAGTGAGTGGAGTGGTCCCCCCACTACACCACTGATCTCCTGGGATGCTGTCTCCTTGTAGGGCTGGGGAGGGTAAACCCCACACTCCCCATCGGCGGTTGCGCTGGCGATTACTACGGGTCTGAGCTTCAGGCGAGGCCCCTTTTTACTCGGTGGTGTGGCTGCTGGTGGGCGTCTTAGGCCGTGCGACACTTAGGGCATAGGAGTAGGCGTAGTGTGTCGCATAGCTCAGAAGATTTCCCTCGCTTACTCTAAGCTCACATGCAGTGGCAGGAGAAGTAAAAAGAAAATTGATTGAATAATGAGAGAAAAGAAAAAAAGAAAAAAAAAAAAAAGAGAAAAGCAGAATAAAATAAGTGTAAAAGAAAACCCTATAGCAAAATACCCTGAAGTAATATATATATAGTTCCAGGGTATCTTTTGCTGCCGCTGCATGAGTTTAAAAAATTCTAAAAAAAAAAAAAAAAAAAAGGTATAGAATGCTCTGTGTTTTTATGTCTCTTAACAGATCTCGTTGATAGGATAAATCGAGAGAAGAAATTTTTTTGGAGATTCAAAATTTGAAGTTGTTGTTCTTTACACTTTGACAGTGAAAGTTGTTGCGGACAGCGACGGCGACGTCAAGGCCACAGTCGTGGTTGCCTAATTAAGTTGAAGAATCTAGATTTGATATTTTATTCATCTATCCACCAGTCTCCCCCGTCGAACTTTCATGAATCACACCTTAAACCTAAGAGCTTAGCTCCACCCAAAATATCAGTTTTCGCTTCCCTCCAGGAAGGAAATTGTACCTATTAGTAGAAAATTATTCTCAATACGTACGCACTTCAATTACCGTACAAATATGGTATTTACCTTGGCAACACTGATTAAAATTTACTGATGGTAGTGTGGTGGGGTTAAGGCAGGGTTGTCAGATGAAGTTATTAAAAAATCCCCGTTTTATTTGTAGAAAGTCCCGTTTCAAAGGATGCCCATTTTCCCTGAATCAAATATTATTATAAGTAAACTTGTAAAGGATTCAGACAGATATCTATATACACTGGGGACCACAATTAGGGGAACGCTCAGATGATTTCGAATTTAATGTACTGTGTTCAATTTAGGAACCCCTATTTAACTTTATATTATTACATATACGATGGTCTATCAATGTATGCTACATTTATACAGATGTATCCCACTAAGGGACAAATTCTACAAGTTTAGTGAGAGTACCTCTAAAACCCATGATTTCATGGATACCTGACGAACATGGAAGTTTCATTATTCTCTTACCTAAGGTCAAATGCTAACGTTTGGTGACTTTATGAAGCTTTTAATTGTCAAATAAAGTGATTTTCTTACAATATGTCCGATTTGAGTGAAGTAGAGGTTGCCCGGGCGGTTGCGTTGATTGAAGCCGGACAAACCTACAGAACAGTGGCAAATTCCCTTCGCGTGTCAAAATCAGTGATTCATCGAGTTGTTAAACGCTACATGCAGACTGGTGAATACAGAAGGCGACGTGGACAGGGTCCCAAAAGGGTCACAAACTAAAGAGAAGACCGCTACATAACGCTCACTGCACTGAGAAACCGGTTTATGCCCGCGACTGCTGTCCGTGGGGATCTGATACGAAGCCACAATGTGAATTTTTCTGTTAAAACAATAAGAAGAAGACTCAGAGAGCGTTCTGTGACGTCCCACAGAGCCAAGCGATCGCCTCTTCTCAATCACCAGCACAAAGTTGAAAGGGTCGTGTACGCAAACAACTACCGAAGATGGTCAATGCGTGAATGGGGAAGGGTATCTTTATAGACGAATCTAAATTTAGCTTGAAGTCAGATGACAACCGTATCCGAGTACTTAGACGCCCAAATGAACGGTCCTCAAAGTGCAATATTGTTGGAAAAGTCCAATTTGGTGGCGGTTCCATCATGGTCTGGGGGGGCATAAGTTTTAACGGCCGTATAACCCTGTATATCCTGGAGGGAGGGGCACTGACTGCTGATTGGTACAGGAGAGAGGTTCTTGAAGGTATTGTCCTTCCTTTCAAGGCCTTCATTGGGGAGGAGATGATCCTGATGCACGACAATGCTCGTCCACACGTGGCAAACCAGGTGCAGCGCTTCCTTCAGGAGGTGAACTTGGAGGTCCTCCGACACCCTGCTTGCTCTCCGGATATGAATCCCATAGAACATGTATGGGGCCATATGGAAAGGCCCATCCGGAACAGGAATCCACCCGCGGACACAATAGCGCAGCTCAAGAAGGCAGTTGTTGAAGAATGGGATCGGATGCCCCAAGAATTCGTCCAGAAGCTCATCCGAAGCATGCCGAGGCGATTAAACACCCTACTTGGTGTTAGAGGAGGCAATACAAGGTATTGAGCCCACGTATTCCAGAGATTTTTCAAAATCTCGAAATTTCAAATCTTTGTTTTTTGTCACTTTTTCGACATTGTTTGATTATTGTCAAAAAATAAAATTTTCCCTTTGAAGTAGCCCAAAAAAATGACTTGTTTCATGTTCCCAACAAAAATACCTATCTTTCAGATCATGTTTCAACACAACAATTTATACAATTCAAGGTGAAATATGGGGTTAAAAAAGCGTTCCCCTAATTGTGGTCCCCAGTGTATTTTAATATATTTAATTTTACTATTATATTCACACATACATCACTCTGCCAATTTGAAGTATTTTAAATAAATAAAATTCATTTATTAAAAAAAAGAAATAAAAAAATCTCTATTTTTATCCCCCACTCTTTTGTACCCCATTTTAAGAACAAAAATACCCATCTGGCAACCCTGGATCAGTTCTCTCTTGTGTTTTCTGTTTGAGATCATAGTGATTACTGATTATCAAATTATCAGTTCTTTGCTATTCTTGTTTTCTCTGTTATCTTATCTACCTAATTTATCAGTATCATTAGTATGTCAGACTTTCCCAGATAATGATTTTTAATATTAGATCAATAGCAAAACCTTAAACTAGAAAATTCTCTCTGACACTGTCAGACGTAATAGTTATTTCTAGTTTATTAAAGTGAAAAAACCAATAGATTTCCACAATGCCATTCCAATCAAGTTCATTTTGGAAAGAAAAAAGTACTGAAGAACCAAGAACAATTAAATACTAATGCCCAAATATGAATATATTATAATGAGTTGACAAACTGTAAATGTAGGAGCAAAAAAAAAAATTAAATAAAAAAATATGGCTCCCCTCTGCTTCTGGAATTTCCTAATGTACTTGGTACTTTCCATCTCACTGAGAAGTATCAATGGTAAGATAATTATAAATCTCTTCAAAATCTAAAGGTTGCTTGAGATGTTATATCCCTTGCTTTAGCAGTAGAGACAATTTTGATAACAGTGACTTTGGTGAATGCCTGAGCCCATGTAGAAGATATCTTTGTAGCAGGAAAAATAGAATTTAGGATCTTAATTACCAAAACTAAAGACATCCATTCTTAATGAACCTACTATAATACAAAAGCATACAATATGTTTTGAAAATCCTTGACTCAGTGCAAAGACTCCAGGTTTGACTCTGTGTCATTTTTGATAATTTCTCTCAAAAATTGATTCAGATTTTACTCATATGTATTGCCATCATCTGCGCTTGAATGATTTAATCAACATAGGTGAAATTTGAGATATTTTCCAGACCTTGGGTACTAGTTTTCTGATTTTAGATTTTTTTCTGATAGCTCTTACAATTATAAAGTTCTTTATATAAAAATTTGTGAAATTTTCTTATGTTTACTATTTTCAGGATCTATTCATAAAAACGTCAAGTATTATGACATTCTCCATGCTTCAGATCTATCACACAAAATCATTAAAAAAGGACTTCAAGAGAGCAATCATCCTTTCAATAAAATTAAGGAAATTACATTTAAAACTTTGGGAAAGTAAGTTTACCTACACCTTACTTCCTGTTTTAAAACTTGTGGTTCCAAAGTCTAGCTGGGGAACCTTAAACACCAAGAAGACCTGCATTTTGCTAGAGAACTGCATTCCTCTATGTATGAGAATAGACTAGTCAACCCTAACAAGCCAGGAGCTATCTTGTAGTTTTCACAAGGTTTTTGAATCCTTTTTCTTTAAAAAATCTTGCATCTAAATTTAAGGCCAACTAAAGTAAAAAATCATGATGACATAAATATTACTTCAAGTGCTGTTGCCAAAGTTTACAGCTAAAAATCATTTACTGAATGACAAATGGTACTCAAATTCTATTTACTTCTTCTTCTTTTTTAAAGACTTATCCCACTTAAGCAGGGTCAACATTGTTCAACCTCATAGTTGAGGGTGGTTGGTTTTGGGCACATTTTTTTACAGCTTTTGCCACAAATAATATTCCCGAGAAACCATTTAACACAATTTGTTTCTGGGTTTCATCATAATTTGTTTTTTGTTTCAGACACTTCAGGCTAATACTTACTCCTAAGAAAGGAATTTTACACTCTAAATTCCAAGCCACTACTGTTGATGCAGATGGAAATGAAAAACCAGTTGTCATAGGTAAAGATTTTATTTTCAAAGGCAATCATGATATTTTTAATAGATCTTGTTTATATTAATAAAAAATATAAAACATTTAAGATATTTTTCACTGAGAGAAAATGTAATTTCAAACCATTCATGACAATTTTTAAGGGCATGTCAGGACATAAAAATTGATAGTAAAACATTTCCAACCATGGCTTAATTAATAATGAGAAAAAAATACTAGCCCCAAAATGTAAATTAGGTACATATTTTTATTACAACATTCAGAGTGTAATTCTTTAAAATGAATTTATTCAAATCATTGTCAGCTTGTAACATTTAATAATGATAGTAAGCCAGCATCAATGGCATGTTGAATGTATCAGTAGCCCATTCTAGAAGCTCTCTCCTCTCAAAATCCCCAAATCTCTGTTTCAACTCACTTTGATTGGTTATTGCATTCAAATTAACCAATCAAAGTGTGTTGTGTGACCATTAAAAAGGAGATTTGGACATTATGAGATGGGATATTGTTTCTGGAATGGGCTACTGTTCTCATTCTGTCACTTCAGTTCAGCAATGTCCATTGAGGTTAGAACTACTTAAATTGGTGAATTTGAACCCTTGTGATGCTGGCCCACCTCAGGCTGGGAGTGTTTGAGTAGCTGGTTTTTAAGTTTCCATGACTATGCAGTTGAAAGTAATTAAACTCAATAAAAGAGTAATAGTTGTTCAAAATGACATGAATGCATTTTTTTTTTTTTTTTTCAGACCAAGAAGAGTTCTACGATGGTAGACTATTTGGTGAGAATGAGTCCACTGCTAGTGTGCACATCTCAGATGGTGTTATGATGGCCAGCATACATACACCTGAAGAAACTTATCACATTGAGGTACGTATAAAATGTATGTGGTATTTTGCAATCAAAAGAAAAAGAAACTGATGTAAATATCTTGTGACTTTCCCTATTACCTACAAAAGGGGTCAACTCTCATAATTTTTTCTTGTGTTCCGCACAGATCCACAAAATTTAAAATTAAAAAGCCCTTTGGGCTGCTCCAGTCATTCAACCACTACTTAGACACTAAGAGCGATATTAATAGATAAATTCTAAATTCAATATCACAAGTCATTGCTAAGCATGGGTTTTCCCCTTTTTACACAGTACGCAAACCTTGACCTAGCACCACAGAGGTATTACAAAAACGTCTATTAATTCTGCCCTAATTGTGATACATCCTCTCTAAACATGAGGTCTACTTACTACATTTCAAGTTTATAGCTCACACCCTTTTTGTTGATACAGGGTGGCGCCGCAGGTTCTCGTGTTTTTGAAACGGGTAGTACGGCCGAACGGAGGGGATGACGGGGTCGACGACCAATCCCTCTTGAAGAGTAGGATGGGGAGTTTCAGTAACAATGCCGACCTGGTCCGTGGAGCATCGTGTTTTCGCTGTAGAGCAATTTTTGCGAAATAACGAATCTATCGTTGCAGTCACGCGCGCGCTTTCCGCCGCCATTTCAACGTCCCACATCGTGGTACTGTTCCCCATAGTGATTCGATTTTGGAGTGGGTACGAAAATTTCGTGAAACGGGTTCATGTGCACCGACTTGGAACAAGACTCAACCTCGAACAACAAGAACACCGGAGAATGTGGAACGTGTTAGGCTTGACTCCAAGAATGCATCGCCCAAGAAGGAAGGCATTTGATGGACATCATTTTTCATAATTGAATTTTTTTCTTTTTCTTAAATAAAATCCCCTTGTTACTGAACATTTTAAAATTTATTTCAACCCGATAACTTCAACATTGACGATTTGACGACTGTTTCAAATTCACAAGGCATAGCTGCGCCACCCTGTATAAACTGAGATATCCTTTTCACGTACTCAGATATCTTGTTTACATGGACTCATGTAGTAAATGTACAATTTCATTTCAGCCATCATGGAGGCATCTTCCACACCTCGGATACCAGAGTATGGTGGCCTATAGATCATCTGATGTTAAATTGAGCTGGGAGCATGCACATGAAAAACCCGTTAGTCCATGTGGTTATGTCAAAGGTATGAAGGTGTTCAATAGAAATATTATTTACACTTATCAGTAACAATCAAAAGTTTCATTATTTCACTAATTTGGGATCACACTGAGTGCAACATTGTTTCGAATCGTTTTGCTACATTTTGTCTTGAAATTTGAATGGGAAGTTTTGAAAAGAAAAAAAAAAAATCAGTCATTGGGCTTTGATTTCAATAGATTGTAAAGAAAAAGCAGAACATGCCTTATAGTTGAAATATAAAGTGACTTTTGGTCAAATGATTATCTAAATTTAAAAAGTGGTACCCTACAATACTTTAATAATGATCCTTACTTTTATGTATGCAATAGCACATGAAATAAATAATTCCTTTTAACTAAGTAGTTTTTGTAGTTGTTGTGATATTACTATGTGGTCAATTACTCAAATAAATGATACAAACTCAGGTATACCTGCCCCAGATGTATCAGCAGACAATTCAAGTAAGGTTATTTATAAGTTTTGGTACTTATTCTAATCCTTCCAGAAGAATTCAACACAACAGATAACAATGTGGATGATGAAGAGCCCGATACATTCGACGAAGACCCTTCTGCCCTGCCTCACTCACGTTCTAAACGCCAAGTAGATCCTGCTTACGAGTACAAACCTACCAAAACCAGATGCCCTCTTCTCCTGGTAGCCGACTATAGGTTCTACCAAGAAATGGGGGGTAGCAACACTAAAACAACCATAAATTATTTGGTGAGAAAGCTTTTTTAAGTTTACTTTCTTCCACCTTTTCATGTAAAACCATATGATAATTGAAATCAGCTTACTTAGATTCTTTTATCATAGTTTTAGTTTCAAGTTATCATATTTGTGTGAATCACAACTACTCAAACTCAACTTACTAAATTTTTGCTTAACTTAGGTCTTGAACCTCAGATTACAAGTTCGCCTTATCAATAGAACTACCAAGGTCGGATTTCTTTTATCAATCAACTTATAGTATTACTATAGCAATGGTGATTTTACACAAATTTTGCTTACTTATTATAAATTATCAATTCAACTTTTTTTTAAATTCTATAACAATGGTTTCTTTTTTTTCTTTCTTCTTTTAATACCTATGCACGTATTTCGTGAGTGGTAACCATCATTTTACACGTGATTTATTGCCGTGTCGAGATGCAACTGCTAGGTCTCTGCTCATGTATATATTAGTATAAGGCAGCAGGGACCTGGCAGCCACTTCTCGACCCGGCCATTAAATATATGTTAATAAACTGGATTTTTTTTGTAAATTTACTGCAAGACGATTGTGCAAAATTGCCAGTTAATTTTAGTCTAACTAAGGGCAAAATAAGTAGAATTTTCCTATCTTACACAGTACGCAATCTGTGACTTAGCGCCACAGAGGTATTACAAAAACGTCTATTAATTCCGCCCTAAGGGTGGAATTAATAGACTTTTTTGTAATACCACTTATCAACGACTTAAGTTATTGATGTTGTCTATTAATTCCGCCCTAATAGACGTTTTTGTAATACCTCTGTGGCGCTAAGTCACGGATTGCGTACTGTGTAAGATAGGGAAAACCGACACTTACCAACGACTTAAGTTTTTGATGTTGTCTATTAATTCTGCCCTTAATGTTCTTTCCTGTTTTCAGATAAGTCTGATAGACCGCGTTCACAAGATTTACAATGACACGATCTGGCACGACAGGTCGGAGCAGGACGGGTACAGAGGCATGGGCTTTGTGATAAAGAAGATTGTGGTTCATGCGGAAGCCAACAGAGTGCGCGGAGGAGAAGCTCACTACAACATGATTCGAGACAAGTGGGATGTGCGAAACCTTCTGGAGGTGAGTGAACAGCTATTAGTGAGTAAAGTGGCAGAGAATGCCTAAGGCATTAACTTCGCCTGGATTACAATACATTATACATTTAAATTTAATTTTTTTTTTTCTATATCTTTTTTTGTAAATATTGTTAATTTTTTTTTTTTTTTTATCCTTGTTAATAATTTATTGTTGTTTGTATTGTATAAAAAATAAAGTGTAAATAAATAAATAAATAAATAAGTGAGTTTAAGGAAAATAGCATCCGGTTAAATTTAACGTTCAGATTGCCATATGCAATAACTCCGCCCTTTACTTAGCACATATGTTTATATTATATATTTTTCTTTTCTTTTCTTTTTAATTTTTATTGTATAAATTGTTTCAATTTTTTTCTCATTGTTATAATAATTATTTGTATTGTACATATGTCTTCTTATCTAATAAAGAAATAAAGTGAAGAAATACTAAAGTACACAACTTCTATTTTTTAGATTTGCTAACTTGTAAAATTACTACTAGATGGTGGCACTGGGCTCTCTGTTGTAGGTGTCATATGTTAAAGAGTTTCATCAATTTTCCTTTGAAATAAATTTAGTCAGTGAGGTATTCTTTGAAACGAGTTTTGAGTTGGCTTTCTGTTTCTCCCATGTATTCTTTGTGAAATTATTTGCAGTCTATCTGATATCCTACTTTAAAAATGGAATACTTTAAAAAATAAACTTTGTGAGGATTCAATATTTATTTATTGTGTTTACTATACATAGTATGTTCACAAATAATTCTTAAATCTAAACTAATTCTAATTAAAGTTTATGAAATGTTGTTAAGATATAAAATGTACGGTGACTAGTGAGAAAGACTTGAAGGATCATACAACAAGGTAGGAAAGCTCATGTTTACTTGAAGTCAGCCCAAAACAGGCATGCTAGTGTGGTTAACAACCTCTGCAATCCCATTTTGGAACTCTTAAGTTATGTTGGACCGACTGGTATTTTATCTACCAGCAGCAGCACCTATCATCTAAAACCTCTGTATGATTGTTCAGCATAGGGAAATCGCCCTGGAACCGCGTGAGCATTTCATCTGGTATTCTACATTGTTTCTAGTGATGTTATATTTATTGTAACAGCGGTGTGAGCCATGGCAAATAGCTCTGATGGTATCTAACCGGATCAGTAAATACTAGTTTCAAGGTGTCGTCTCTTTTAACATTTTGGAAAAAATGCTTGAAGATATCAATGTTAATTTTCCATTACAATACAAGGAACCTTATATCAGAACCTTATATCATTATAAGTAGTGTCTATATAACCAATTCTCCAAAACACTACTATTGAAAAAAAAGGGCAAGTTCCAGTATCAATCCCATCCAAAAAGATTTAGCCAATGATGGTTGTGATATCTTGTTTGCGGCCAAGTTACCCTGGTCCTAAACCATTTCTTTTTTAAGCCCCGTTTTCTGAGATCCTCATTTTGTGTTCTAGGTTGCTTACTCTTCGTGTCCATGTGTGATGTCATGGTGGTGGAAGGATTGATATGGGTGAACCCTTGTGTAGTGTGTTGAAATTATTAACTTAAAACTGACAAATTTAAAAATATTTCTTGAGATTTGGTAAATTTGTAAAAATTCAGCGAACTTTTTGTGTTCTAGGTGTTCTCCAATCATGGCCATGGAACTGACTTTTGTCTGGCTCATTTGTTCACTCACCAGAGTTTTTTCTCTAGGGGTTCCTCCATATTAGGACTGGCCTATATAGCATCACCGAGGCCATACTCAATCGGTGGTGTTTGTACAAATGGTGAGACACAACGTAGCAAGCACAACATACTCTGAAAATCTAACATGGTGAATTTATGGTGTCATGGTGGTGGAACAGCATGGTGAAAATCTAACATGGTGAATTCTTGGTGTCATGGTGATGGAATAACTTTCTATTTCCTGTCTCTTACCTATCTTTGTACTAACATACTTTTTTGAAAAACTAATGTTCTTATTCAATATAAATAATTTAAGGTTGGATTGCAAAGACCGAGGGCTTAATTGGAGCTTGTGATTTTTTAAGCCTAATGGAGAAATTGACTTATTAATTTGTTGCTTAGTGCTAAACGAGTTCTTCACTCATTGGCTGATTTGAAACAGTGGAAACATGTTGTTTACTTATATTACGAGGTCTCTCATTGGTTCATGTAAAAATGAGAAAAAAAACAGGAATTTAATGTTGGTCCGTCCAAGATTAATGTACCTATTCAAGATTTAATTATACTATTAATATGCAAAAAAAAAATCAAGTACCTAGTAGAAGCTTATTCGATCAGTCAATATCATTTTAAATCATTAACCCATTCACCGCGGAGTCCCGACCGCCCGCCCTAAGTTTTGCGGAAAAAACGCGGGGTTCGCAGTGAATGGGTTAATTCCAACTATGCAATCCGACCTGAATATATTTTAATTTTTTTATGACTTCAATGAAAAAAATATTTTCTCTTCTTTTTTCTGTTATTGCTGCATTTGCTTTGGAATTGCGACGGAAAATCTTGCAACGCAGGTTTTCAGTCGTGAATATAGCCACAAAGATTTCTGTCTAGCTCATCTATTCACCGACTTGAAATTTGAAGGTGGCATTTTGGGTTTAGCCTATGTCGGTTCGCCTCGACGTAATTCTGTAGGTGGAATCTGTACACCAGGTAAGAATAGGCAAAAAAAAAATAGATGTGAAAAGGTTATTATGTGAAAAGCTTGAAGGTTATTGTTCGATGTATGCTTGATTTACTATTTTTATTTTAAATTTATAAAATTTTGAATGAGTAGTTACTTGTATGAGTAACAACCAGTGGCGGCATTACCAGAGTAGGTATAAAAAAGTTGTAATAAAACTTGAAAAATGAAGGAGGCTCTAAATAATGCTGCGCTACCCACAAAAATTGTGAAGAGGCCTTGTGCTTTACCAAAAATAAATCATTCTTTAACTTTAATTTAGGTGTAGTCACCGTGGCAGAGTGAGTTAGCGCGATAGGCATTGCACGCACGGTGACCTGGGTTCGATCCCCAGCGGGGCAGGAATTTTTCTGATCTGTACTTGGATGTTCGGGGTCCACTCATACCTCGTGAGGAACAATGAGTAGTTACCTGTATGGGTAACGACCCGTGGCGGCATTGCCAGAGTGGAGAGAGATTAATGTGATAGAATAATTCGACATGTGAAGGAGGCTCTTGGTAATGCTGCGCTGCCCACAAAAATTGTGAAGAGGCCTTGTGCTCCACCACAAATAAAATCATACATACATACAACTTTAATTTAGGTATTAACTTAAATTTCCGCTTTTAAATTTTACTGAAACTGTGCCTTAAAAAACCGCCCATATGAAAACATTTTAAACTATGTTTTCATAACCTATCCTGTTGTAAGCCTGAATCTATTGGACGAGAAAAGACGTCAGACTTCCTTTTTTTAAATTTGGGTTTAACGTCGCTTTCAACTGCATGGTCACATCACGACGGGGTTGTTACCCTCCATTTGCAGGAAACTCACACACCTGCTACCCACGTTAACCTCACCCAGCCTGTGTTGGGCCGGAATGCCAGCATCACCAAGTCTTCACCACGCTGGACGTTGTTTAACTTCGGTGATCCTACGAGAACCATTCAACGCGCCATTGACGTTGGCAGACTTCACTTTCAGTTGCCTAAGAGAATGTAAAACCTAAAATTGTCAAGGAATTTTCCTGGACTTAAGGTTTCTTATTCAAACAAAGAAACTCCAAAAATCAGGAACCTTTTCAAATCGAATGAAAAAAATAATCTGAGGTGCAAATTTTGTCATGTTAATCTTTTAATACAAAAGTTGTTGTTTTAATACAAAATAGTAATGTGATCAACACAAATATGATAACTTATTTATTTTTCTCTCTGGATACACTGGATGATTGTGATGATGATGATGATGATGATGGTAAACTGAATTTTCAGAGTACTTCAAAAATGGCTATACGCTCTACCTAAACTCAGGCCTGAGTTCAAGTCGCAATCACTACGGACAGAGAGTTATCACCCGGGAAGCGGATCTGGTTACTGCGCATGAGTTTGGGCATAACTGGGGCTCGGAACATGATCCTGACATCCCTGAGTGCAGCCCCTCCGCTAGTCAAGGAGGGTCTTACCTCATGTACACGTACTCTGTCAGTGGCTATGATGTCAATAACAAGGTGAGTTTTAACACGTATGAGATGTGTCCTATTTTCTATAGTTTGTACGCTGTTACGGCTTCAAATTAGGGTATGTGTTCCAAATATGAAAAAAAAAAAAAAAAATTGGGACGGGCGAATACAAAAATATATTATTTATAGCATTATCTGTGCCCACCGGTGGGTCACGTTACAAGGGAAATTGAGAAAAAAAACGTGACCCACCGGTGGGCACGCCGCGCCGTCTCATACGTGTTAAACCCAACTATAAACAGGGAGGAGACCAGCATTGGCTTGGTTCTGGGGGGCCCTTGTCAATTATTAGCCTCCTTGTAAAGACAGTGGTAGAAGTGCTGAATCATTCTTCCACTGTCTAGCTACCATCATTCACGATGACGCCACCCTATGATGATAACAATACAAGTAGATGAACATGCCCACTACCCAATAACATTAAAACTACGTAGTTACATAATAATAATAATAACACTCTTTAGTGGAAGGTAACCACTTCAGAGTCTTATTATTATGTGCCCACAAACTCACATTAATGAGGAAAAATTCATGTATTGTGTGGGATTCGAATCAACGGATCCCTTCGCAATCTGGATTATAGGAGTAGCGCGTCAACCACTTGACTACCAGTGCATTGTAGATTAATGAAAGAATTAATGAAAAAATCCAAGCATTGGGTGAAACCCGAACCATAGATCACGGATCCATATGCCAGATTGTTTATATTACAAGACAATGCTTGGTAAACATTCTCAAGTGAAAGGTTGTCTGGTTGGGGGAATGAGGGACGTTACACAGGGAGAAGACCAGTGTCTCGCTAGAAGAATATAAACAGAGAACTGACTAGCCAACCCTAATAAGCCAGGCTAGCTTGCAGTTTCCCAAGGGTTTATTTTATTGAAAAAGCCCAAGTTTTCACTGTGGTTAGTCGCAAATAAAAATATGTGGTTCAGAACGAGCCAATTTTTCCGACTAAGTTGGCTGTAGAAGCCAACAAAACGAAG
Organism: Bactericera cockerelli; assembly: GCA_024516035.1. Classification (NCBI taxonomy): domain Eukaryota; kingdom Metazoa; phylum Arthropoda; class Insecta; order Hemiptera; family Triozidae; genus Bactericera; species Bactericera cockerelli. The sequence continues at coordinate 52,821,743 of CM044957.1, forward strand.
TGAAAAGTAACCACCACTGGTTACTTTTCACTTGGAAAGTAATCACCACTGGTTACTTTTCACTTGAAAAAGTAACGAATAATTTTGTTACCTGGTGGTTGGTGTGGTCCACCAGGTAACAAAATTATTCACTATCTCACAAAACTATCGTCTTCTCAGAGATTCTCGCCGTGTAGTCTACGCAGCATCCGTAAAGTTCTCGAGGCCAAGAGTGGGAAGTGCTTCTCCGAGCCCGAGGAGTCTTTCTGCGGAAACCTGAGAGTGGAGGGGGATGAGGAGTGTGACGCCGGCCTCCTGGGTACAGAGGACAATGATGCTTGCTGTGACAAAGTGTGCAAGCTGAGGAGAAATCAGGGAGCTGTGTGTAGGTAAGACTCCTGGGTACAGAGGACAATGATGCTTGCTGTGACAAAGTGTGCAAGCTGAGGAGAAACCAGGGAGCTGTGTGTAGGTAAGACTCCTGGGTACAGAGGACAATGATGCTTGCTGTGACAAAGTGTGCAAGCTGAGGAGAAATCAGGGAGCTGTGTGTAGGTAAGACTCCTGGGTACAGAGGACAACGATGCTTGCTGTGACAAAGTGTGTAAGCTGAGGAGAAATCAGGGAGCTGTGTGTAGGTAAGACTCCTGGGTACAGAGGACAATGATGCTTGCTGTGACAAAGTGTGCAAGCTGAGGAGAAATCAGGGAGCTGTGTGTAGGTAAGACTCCTGGGTACAGAGGACAATGATGCTTGCTGTGACAAAGTGTGCAAGCTGAGGAGAAATCAGGGAGCTGTGTGTAGGTAAGACTCCTGGGTACAGAGGACAATGATGCTTGCTGTGACAAAGTGTGCAAGCTGAGGAGAAATCAGGGAGCTGTGTGTAGGTAAGACTCCTGGGTACAGAGGACAATGATGCTTGCTGTGACAAAGTGTGCAAGCTGAGGAAAAATCAGGGAGCTGTGTGTAGGTAAGACTCCTGGGTACAGAGGACAATGATGCTTGCTGTGACAAAGTGTGCAAGCTGAGGAGAAATCAGGGAGCTGTGTGTAGGTAAGACTCCTGGGTACAGAGGACAACGATGCTTGCTGTGACAAAGTGTGTAAGCTGAGGAGAAATCAGGGAGCTGTGTGTAGGTAAGACTCCTGGGTACAGAGGACAATGATGCTTGCTGTGACAAAGTGTGCAAGCTGAGGAGAAACCAGGGAGCTGTGTGTAGGTAAGACTCCTGGGTACAGAGGACAATGATGCTTGCTGTGACAAAGTGTGCAAGCTGAGGAGAAATCAGGGAGCTGTGTGTAGGTAAGACTCCTGGGTACAGAGGACAATGATGCTTGCTGTGACAAAGTGTGCAAGCTGAGGAGAAATCAGGGAGCTGTGTGTAGGTAAGACTCCTGGGTACAGAGGACAATGATGCTTGCTGTGACAAAGTGTGCAAGCTGAGGAGAAATCAGGGAGCTGTGTGTAGGTAAGACTCCTGGGTACAGAGGACAATGATGCTTGCTGTGACAAAGTGTGCAAGCTGAGGAGAAATCAGGGAGCTGTGTGTAGGTAAGACTCCTGGGTACAGAGGACAATGATGCTTGCTGTGACAAAGTGTGCAAGCTGCGGAGAAATCAGGGAGCTGTGTGTAGGTAAGACTCCTGGGTACAGAGGACAATGATACTTGCTATGACTAATATCTTAGAGCCTAATTTAGGGACTTTTTCAAAAAGAAATTCTAATAGGACACAGAAACACAAAACTCAATACCTATCTCATAAAATTCTCTTTAGAAAAGTTAACCACCTGGCGAGGTTAATGCTTCAAGCATTTTCTACCACCTAACCCTGAAAGTATTATTATTATTATGTGGTCATATACTCAAATTGTTTAGTAAAAATTCATGCACTTTGTGGGATGCGAAACATCGAATCCATACGCTACTGAATTACCAGACTAGGCCTTAACCACTTGACTACCAATGTTTGAACTATGTTTTTATATAATATGGACAAAGAGCGTGATTATTGCCTGAGGTAATCTCTGCCATGAAACCCATAAGGTTACCTCTTATTTGATATCAGAGAAGTAAAGTGTTAATGAATTTTTATTATGTATTTAAAAACATATATATAAATAGTTTATACTTTTAGCATAACGTGTAGATTAAGAAGTGTGGAAACCACCCCCCGCCGGCCTACATCTTCGCGTCCTCAGCACTAGACAGCGCTTGTATCGCCGGAGACGGATCCTCTCCTCGCCCCTCACAAAATTTCTTCCCGGTACAAATGTAAACATAAACATAAAAAGTTAAAAAAATTTCAAGATCGAGATAGTTTCGGCATTTTTGCTGAAATAACAATAAGTAATTGTGATTTGAGCATTTTGAGCTTGGTTTTATGATAAAAATATTTTCTAAATTAGTTGTCAGTACCTTTTTAACTGTTTGATATTATTAAGTAACTGTTAAGCTTAATCGCACAAAGGATACCGAGGAAGAGATTTGCAAAGTGTTACGTGTGGTGCTGTATGGAGCAGAGACGTGGACGATGAGAAAGAAGGAGGAAAAATATCTGGAGAGCTGCGAGATGTGGGTGTGGAGAAGACTAGAAGGAATCAAGTGGTCAGATAAAGCCAGAAATGAAGAAGTATTTAGAAGAGTTGGAGAGAAAAGAGAAATATTGAGAACCATGAACAGAAAAAGAAGCTGGCTGGGTCTCATACTGAGGAGAGATTTTCTGCAGAGAATCATCATGGAAGGAAATCTGGAAGGAAGAAGATCAAGAGGAAGAAGAAGGTTTGGAATGCTGACAAACATGCTGAATGGAAGAACATTTGAACAAATGAAGGAGGATGCCCAATGCCCATCATGATCGAGTAAAGTGGAGAACGTCAAGTTGAAACCTATCGATGGTTGTTGAATACACCGGTTCTCTTAAGACCACCAAAGTTAGGCAACGTCCAGCGAGATTAGGACTTGGATGCTGGCTATTCTCGGTGCAACCCAGGCTGGGTGAGGTTAATGTGGGTAACAGGTTTGTTAGTTTCCTGCGAGTGGAGGGTTGAACCTCTGTCATAACTGACCATAAAGTTGAAATATGACATTAAACTCTAATAAAACACACTAATAATACAAAAGGATTGGTGGGACATCAGTTTTCTTTCCTTCCAACCTGGGTGTTTTCTGTACGAGAAACCACTGGGTTGGAAGGATCTAACTCTCATCAAAGCTGGCTTTCTTTTTTCAAGAAAAGTGTCATGAAAATTAAGTACTGATTTTTGTTCTTTCTAAGTCTGTAGACTTAAGAAGCAAGGGAAAAAATGGAAATATTTAGGGTGAAATTAATAGACATTGATGACTTCAGCATTGGTTATCCTATGCTAAGTAATACGCAAATCTAGACTTAGTGTCCAAGAGGTATTACAATTTTTTTAAATATTAACTTTGGCCTTAAGAAACAATACATTAAGGATGTTATAAACTTTTTTTCTAAAATATTTTGTTTTGCAAGTTTACATTTTTGTTTCCATAAGTTGTAATAATTTTTCCTGTATTGAGTGAAAATCCTTAATGTAATTTATTTTATACAAAACAAAAAAAATTGCGTGTGTTCCCTGAACTGTGCTAGAGAATGTATATTGGTATCTAATTTCTTATACTTTACTTATTTTATGTTGATCAACAAAATAATGAAAATATAAGTATGTTACATTTGTGTATAAACATGATAATATTAATTATATCTTTTCTATTTGATAAAGTTTGCAGGAAGGTTTAGACACATTATAGTTAGTATCATTATTAAATTTACTTTGGTTCATATGGGCTGTGTGGGCCCCAGAGCAATAAGAGTGCAATTACCTCCACTACAGTACATAATTATTAGTAGAATAGTAAATAAGTTTCTTTGTGTTATTATATCACTATTTCAGTGGGTAGCATGGAACTAAAGAACTTGCACAAGTTATCTTTTAATATACAATAGCTTGATTTGACCATAATTCCACCAATGGTGTCTGCTCACAGTACTCACATCAAAGCATCTATTTATTTTTATCTCACAAGGTATATGAGTGGACCCCAGGCATTCAATTATAGAGAGAAAAATTATTGTCTCACTGGGTATCAAATGCAGGTCACTGTGTATGCAAGCCTAGTATGCTACTCACTCAGCCACGATTACAACTAATTCTTCCCATAGAATAATAGATATCAAGAAGTGCAGTAATCTCTTTAGCAACTTCTTTATAAGTTGGATGTTGTCTCGAGACACCCTAATAAAATAATAAATTAATTACTTTAATGAGACACAAAGGAAAACTATTACTTGGTATCGCTCGTAAATCATATTGTTAGTATTTTGTAATAGGAAGTATTGGGTATATGTATGTACAACATGTTTAAATTGTGCATTTTTTATTGAGGAAAAATTTACGTGTCAATCGGGATTTGAACCCTACCGTTTGTTACCATTCAGATAAAATAATTGAGTAGGTAACAGTTACCTACTTACCTGATGCCTATTAATTAATTAGTTACCTATATGTTGTGTGGCTTATTTCTCATTGAGGAATATTACACAGAAGTTTTTGAAATTTCCTTTATAAACCATTTATACTTCAGGTTAACAGAGTTTTGAACTTTCTAATTTACCTAAATAAGGGAAACAATATTCCCATCTTAAAAAAAAAACAGTAATACTGTCGTGATTATAGTGCTCGATTAGGACTATCATGTCCCATTATTCAAACAATAAGTCCAACGTAATATAAAAATTCTGCACATGTCACATCTGCATCGCCAACTCTGAGATGTGGAGAGTGTCGCCTTAACCACAGAGCCATCGTATCATCTCATTGGAATGAATTAATAACACGTTATGAAGCTATCGAGACAGCCCGCGATAAATATTCCGTCTGCGGCGATGGTGTCGCGCTATGTGGCGTGTCCACGAAACTGGGGCTCGTTTCCACACTTATTAATCTACACGTTATGCTTTTAGTGAGTTCTTCCTTGGGACCGGCGATAACTATTCCGTACAGACACGCGTGTACCACCGGTGGTACACCCGGTCGTCAAATGCACGGTCAATCTTATTCTATTATTATCTGACCTGGTTGCAGGGTTTTCAGTGAAACCCTTACAATTAACACTGCGACCTAATTAGATCTATTGTGACCAGTTGATTCTATTTGGTTTTAACGTCCTGATTTGAGATAGATAGTCAGGACGGGGGTTTTACCCTCCATTCGCTGGAAATCGTACCAGCCACCCACATTAACCTCACTCAGCCTGGCTGGTAGGGCCGGAAAAGCCAGCCTCACGTGTTTGGAGGGGACAGAATTTTCTTCGAAAAGTCTGCCCCAACCGGGTGAGACGAACTCGAGACCTCTGGACTACGGGCCGTAGTCACAACCGTTACGCCACGGAGGCTGGCTAAACAACGGTTCCATACGTTACCTGAATTACCTGACTAGGCCTTAACCACTTGACTACCAATGTTTGAACCATGTTTTTAGTGAGGTCTCCCGTGGGACCGGCGATAATTATTCCGATCTATTCCGTACAGACACGCGTGTATTCAGTATTTATTTTTATTGTGAAAATATACAAAAATGCATGTACATAATGTTACAGAGAAGTAGAACAAAAGTATAAATATGATGACATAATAGGTATAAGATGACTTAAAGTAAAAGAAAAAAAAAAAAATGTATTCGTGTACAATGTACATTATATACTAATGTACACACGGTCGTCAAATGCACGGTCAATCTTATGACGGGTCCACACTAAGCGAACATGTTAGCTAACAATGTCCGCGAACAATGTTATCCGCACATTTTGTTCGCGAACATCGTTAGCTAACAATTTTCGCAGTGTGGACCCGGCATTAGAAAATGTTTTTACGACTTGTTTGAAATAACATTGTTCGCGAACATTGTTAGCTAACATGTTCGCTTAGTGTGGACCCGGCATTATTCTGCGTGTTGTGTGTTTCAGTGACAAGAACTCGCCCTGCTGTCAGAACTGCCAGTTCATGTCGGTGGGGATGAAGTGCCGCGAGGCCCAGTACGCCACCTGTGAGCAGGAGTCCCGGTGTACGGGGGCGTCCAGTGTGTGCCCGCCCAGCGCGCCCATGAGCGACAACACCGGGTGTCTGGAGCGCGGGAAGTGTCGCGAGGGCAAGTGCATCCCCTTCTGTGAGACGCAGAACCAGCAGAGCTGCATGTGTGACGTCAGTAAGTAATTTATAAAAAAAGTTAAAAAGTTATGAGGTGTGAATACCTTTCTTTTGAGAATGGATCTCATTTGACCAGCTAATTTATTCCCATTAAAGTCGAGAGAAGGATGAAGAGAATGCCAAATCAAATATAATCGAGAGAGATAATTTTTCTTGTTTGAATCCAATTCTGTTGCTTTATAGTATGTGTAGATTACTATTATTATTATAGAATAGAATAGAATATTTTTTTTATAATATGTAAATAATTGTATTTTATCAATAATGATTTTACAATGGTTGACAAGTTTACAGAGAAAAATAACTTACACACTAAAATAAAACTTACAAAATTCATACTTATTTCATTAAAGTTATAGCTCTCATTTTCTACTAAAATTGCAGGCTTATTAAATCTTATGTTTTGTTCCTCTTTATATCTACTGGTACCTAAGAAGTAAACAACAAAAAAGGACAGTTTTAACAAACTTTCCTGTAAGTTTTACAACAAACCTGGTGAAAAAACAAAAGAAAAAAAAAAAAAAAAAATTAAAACTTATTCATTACGCAAGAAGGATCGAATTTTGAGTGCACCCTGTACAAAATAATACAAATTATTTAAGTCGTCCTTTGATTGAACATTCAATATTTTTGCAACATTATTATCTGAAGATAGTTTATCTTTAAAGAAATGTATTCTTAATGCATTGTAATGTGGGCATTCTGTTAAAAAGTGCTCGATGTTTTCTGGTTTGTGCTGATTACAAATAGAGCACAGCTCCTCTTGATCCCAGACATAAGATATCCTATTGACATACAATCTAACATTTCTCCCACTGAGGCGGAGTTGAGCGGCTACACGGCTTCTCTCGATAGGCACTTGTTCAAGTAGGTACCTTGACACGAAACTTTGATTTGAATTATGATTGATATTATGATCTTGTATATTTTTCAGTTCCTTGTAAGTTGTGTTGTAGGATGATTGCAAGCTTGCGGTCCAATCATTACCCACTAACTTTGCATACAGGGTGTCTAGGATTTCTTGCTTCCTATTGGTCAGTGTTGCGCTACATTGGGCTTCCCAAACATCAGCAAAGTCCAACTCAACCAGCTGATTTTTGAGAAGAGTGCACCAGTTATACTTTGTTATATTGAGAGATCGTTGATCAAGTGCTATTAGTTGATCGTAACAAATTCTCGCATAACGTTCCTGAGACATTTCTAATATTTTCCTCCACCATTCCAAGGTTTGAGAGAATGCATAGTAGGAAAGTTTGACTACGCCCATTTCAATTCTCAACATGTATGAAGCTGTACTCCTTGGAAGGCAGTATATGGATTTTAAAAATAACGTTAGATCAATTTAGATCTAACGTTTAGATTTAGATCTAACAATTTAGATTCAACAATTTAGATCAATCTTTATTTACAGTTTTTTATATACAGGTGCAGTCAAAAGGTATAATTAATTAAATATAAACAAAGTTTGATCAAGGGTGGTAATAATGCCTTTGGCAAAAGTTATGATATTTGTGTTCATCATTTCGTGATATCAGAACTACTCAAACTCGCTTTACTAAATATTCACTGAAACCGGGACTTGAACCACCGACCTCCAGGATAAAAGTACGCTGCCTTATCGATCAAGCTACTGAGGTCGGTTAAGTAGTTAAAGTTATCATATTTGTGTTAATCATTTCGTGATATCACAACTACTCAAACTCGCTTTACTAAATATTCGCTGAAACCGGGACTTGAACCACCGAGCGACCTCCAGGTTAAAAGTCCGCTGCCTTATCGATCAAGCTACTGAGGTCGGTTAAGTAATTTATAATAATAATACGACGACCTCCGTGGCTCAGTGGTTAATAGCATTGGCTGCTGACCCGAAGGTTGCGGGTTAGAATCCCGGCAAGAGCGGAAAATTTTAACTGAGATTTCCCGTTTCTGGTATGGCATGGATGTAAAGGTAAAGTTCCCGGGAGTAATGCGAAAGCGGTTTCGGGCCACAAGTACCTTTACAAAAAAAAAAAAAAAAAAAATACCGCCTTATTTATACTGTTGAGGACTATTGAGTCCCATTATTCAAGCAAAAAGCCCAAGACGTATTATTATTATGTGGCCAATATCCCAAAGGGAAGGGTAACAGCACGTTCACACTAGCACCGGACGGTTTTTTTGCCGCCCTGGCAAAAAAACCGTGAGGCACATACAAATGAATTGATGTGTTCACATTACCACCGGTTTTTCATTGACGGGAAAAAAAACCGTTCACCGGTTATTTTACATACGGCTTTGTCACTGGATCCCGGAGCGGTAAAAAAACCGGGCCGGCAAAAAAAACCATTCGAGAGCCCAGTGGCACATGAAATCAAATGGGAAAGTTCACATTCGTGTCGTTAGTCCGTCTGAACTCTCATGTATTGTTTCGCGTGGTATTTGTAAATTATTTTCTGCCGTCAGAGGGCTCGGCACGGTTTTTTTCCGTCCACGGTAAAAAAACCGAGTAGTGTGAACGGGCTGTAACTTATCATGTCCTGGCTGGGTTTTGCACCCAGCTGTCTTCGCGAAGTAAACGGTCGTTTCGCGGAGAACGCCTACCAGAAACCACAGTGCTAACAACGTTAATCATAATCAACAACGGCTCGGTTCTACACAATATAATTCGGCCCTAAGCAGTCATATATTTGTCCCACAGTTGCGGACGCCTGCAAGAGATGCTGTCGACCAAGTCTGAACGAGACGTGCACACCTGTTGATCCTGTGGACATCTTACCTGATGGGACACCCTGTATACAAGGCTTCTGTAACAAGGTAGTATCTCCAGTGCTCAATTTTGAAACTTATTTTTGGTAAACCCTGTATACAAGGCTTCTGTAACAAGGTGGTATCTCCAGTGCTCAATTTTGAAACTTATTTTTGGTAAACCCTGTATACAAGGCTTCTGTAACAAGGTGGTATCTCCAGTGCTCAATTTTGAAACTTATTTTTGGTAAACCCTGTATACAAGGCTTCTGTAACAAGGTGGTATCTCCAGTGCTCAATTTTAAAACTTATTTTTGGTACATCCTGTATACAAGGCTTCTGTAACAAGGTAGTATCTCCAGTGCTCAATTTTGAAACTTAAATTGATAATCTCTAAGCCGGGATACCACTGAGTACAACGTTTTGTCTCGAATTTTAAATGGGAAGTGTTGCAAACCGTTGCGAAGGAATGTTTCTGTCAGTGGAATTCGATCTCATTTGATGTACATTACTAGTTTAAGGGTGGAATTAATGGACTTTTTTGTTATACATGTGTGGACTTAAGTCTAGATTTTGTGTTTTAAATGAGGAAACTAATGCTGAAGTCCAAACTTGTGATCTCAATTTCCCTGTTAATTTGCCCCTAAGTTATAAATAATTATTTCCAACGTGTAGTCACCGTGGCCGAGTAAGATAGAGCGCTAAGCATTGCACGTATGGTGACCTGTGTTCGATCCACAGCGGGGCGGAAATTTTTCTGCTCTGTACTTGGATGTTCGGGGTGCATTTTACCTCGTAAGAAAAAATGAGTAGCTGCTTTGATGTTAAGTAGCGACCAGTGGCGGAATTATAGGCAAAAAGAAAACAAAATATTGTATATATTATTAAAATGGTAAAGTCCTATGATTCTGCACTACTCACTAAAATTGTGACATAATAACACAAAGAATAGGTACTAATATTTTAGAAAATCGCAAACCAATTACGCAAATAAAAAACTCAAACATAGGGCACACCTCAAAAGAAAAAGAACTTAATAGAGAAACAAACAATCGAATTGGTAATAACTCAATAATAACGCAGAAAGAAACCATAGACAATGTCCATGAACTAATCATTCAAGAATACGGACACAAATACTATCACCACATCTGGGAAAATATTGAAGAAGCGTGTAGTATTGAATATGCCCTGGATAAATTTCATACAAATACAACAAACCGAGAACATAATATGTTCGGTGGTGAAAACAATGTGCACAACATTACTCATGATAAGACCAATGAAAATAATAATAGCTATACAAGAAAAAATGACATACAGAACAAATGCATAGTAGATACTAGAGATAGAAACTTCAATTGCAAAAACAAAAACAGCAGAAACAACTACGAAACAGACTACATTACAACTTTTTATCATCAGAACATACCATACATTGCAAACAAAATAGACAACGTAGAATCAATCATACAAAAACTGAACCCTGATATATTTGTCATTACAGAGCATGGTCTGCATAAAAATCAATCAGGACTACTAAAACTGAATGGTTATAAAATGGTTGGATCATACTACAGGGAGAAACGAAGTGGAGGAACTGCCATATTGGTTAAAGACAAAGTAGATTGTGAATATGTAGATAGGTACAACCATTTCGCCAAAGACTTCTATTTCGAACTAACAATTGGAAAGTTAAAATATCCTAGTTTTAAACTTTTCATTATAGGATTGTACAGATCTCCATCCTTTTATCCTAAACACTTTTTTGAAACACTAGAAAATTTACTTGAAGCAATTCACAATGATCAGGGGGCAAAAATCAAAATCATTATTGCAGGGGATCTCAACATCGATTCAATGAAAGATCAAGAAAGAGAATCATTGGATACAATATTGAAACCTTACAAACTAAAAAATTCTATCAACTTCTATACAAGAATAACACCAACCACAAAAAGTTCAGTTGATTATTTTATATCAAACTTGGATGACTACATTGTAAAATGCGATGACATAAAATTGCCAGAGATATCAGATCATAGCGGACAGCTTACAAGTTTCTACAGGGTGGACCAAAAAAAACGTTTACACCCGTTAATGGTAGATTACTGACGACATTTCCAGGCCGGATCTGCAATCCGTTTTTTCGGATTCGCCTTTATAACTGCACAAAGTGATTTTTTACAACTTTCTGAAAAAGTCCGACTTTGGCTTATTCTTCAGGTCAGAACTTTTTTCCTATTTAAGATGAGTTGATTCTGAACATTTCTGCAGAAAGCCAACAAAATTTCGATGTTTCTAGCTACACTACTTTGTTTTTTACTATTTGGTTTGGCATCTTTTTTGACACCTGAATAGAAAAAAAATTCTCATGTAAGTTTTTTACACTTTGAAACACTCAAGATTTTCCCGAACAAATTTTGGCACAGACATGGGCAAGTTTGATAAAAGTTGGCGGCCACCCCAAGGATGCTAAAAAATAATTTTACGATTTTTTATCACGTGATCTTCTGGGAAAACGAACCAGGTAAGTCTCAAAAAATGATGTTCAAAATCTTAAAAGTGTTGACCGTGTAGGGTCGTCTTGTACTCAAAGAGTAATTAGCTATTTATGTCTGATAATTATTTTCCTTGGAATTAATTAAAGGCCAGTCAAATGAATGATTGTTTGTTTCTCGATGATAGTTTTCAAGCATATTTTTCTGCATTCTATGAAATATTATTTTTAAACTTCTTGAGTTTTTTTAGTACAAGTTACATAATAATTATTATTCGGATGCTGAAATGGCAGATTTGCATTTGGCAGAATATGGAGCTGCCAACAGGAACATTTGGGATCACGTGAAAAACATAGTTTACGAAATACCAGTGGAGACGCAAGAGTAGCAGAATCTGGTAGCAAGAATCCTGTTGGCATTTGATGACCTGACAGAAAAACCTGAAATCTTCCGCAACATTAGACGGAACATGATTTGCTGTCTCTGGCGTTCGGACCCGGGTGGGATCTTCCGCATGGCAAGTGACTAGCTTACCACTGAGCTAATCGTGCGCTTCTAATCGTTTCTCATTGAACATACTCAGACAAAATGTTTATTTTTAATACCTTTTTGATTATACCCAAATAGTATAAAACATAATAAAATTTTATTCATTTTACAAAATATTATCTTGTTTTTTTTCAGGATTTCTATTAGAAGTTGGCAGTCGGTAAATATTTGTTATTTAATTAGTATTGTTTATGATAGAAGAACCTACCTACATATTTACCTGGCATTATTTTATGAACTCTACTTTCGTTAGGAAAATTCACCAGTTTATTTTCTCTCTTAGGGAAGCATAAGAAAAACCATCCATTATCAAGGCAGTCTCTCAGGGTCTTACATGAATAATAATTATGTGAATTGTGATACCAATAGTATCTGATATAACTCAATTTACATATGGTATTACCTCGAAAAAAAACCATAAGTTGTTGGTGTTACAACAAGTCAGATACAGGTATGAATAAAATATTCCATTAATTTTTTTTTGATAATTAAAAAAACATTGATCGCCGAGAATTGAACATCGGTCATGCGACTAATGCTCTTAGCACTAGCACATCTAGCTAACACCACTGACAATCTGAAAAGCACGAAAACTATCATTTGAATTTTCCTAAACTGGCTGATGAAGACATGTAAGACCGCGGTATTCAAAAACAGCAATGTAAACAAATTTTGTAAACAATACAAGACGCCCTTACACAGTCTACAGCTAGAAAACTCTTAGGAATTTTGAAGAGTTTTTGGCAAACATCTAATAATTTTTCCCAGAAGATCACGTGATAAAAAATCGTAAAATTATTTTTTAGCATCCTCGGGCCGGCCGCCAACTTTTATCAAACTTGCCCGTGTCTGTGCCAAAATTTGTTCGGACAAATGTCGAGTGTTTTATTTAGTAAAAAAGTTTTTTCGTGTGTTTTTTTTCTGTTCAGGTGTGAAAAAATATGACAAACCAAACCGTAAAAAACAAAATAGTGTAGCTTAAAACATCGAAATTTTGTTGGCTTTCTGCAGAACTGTTCAGAATCAACTCATCTTAAACAGAAACAAAGCACTGACCCGAAGAATAAGCCAAAGTCGGACTTTTTTGGAAAGTTACAAAAAATCACTTTGTGCAGTTACGAAGGCGAATCCGAAAAAACGGATTCCAGATCCGGCCTGGAAATGTCGTCAGTAATCTACCATTAACGGGTGTAAACGTTTTTTTGGTCCACCCTGTATACAACACAATACCCTTCAGAGAAAATTTACGAATTTAGGAGAAACACAAGTCAAAATAACATCAATGAATTTTGTAACTCACTTGAGAAAATGAACTGGACAAAATTAATCAATGATCAAACAATACATATCAATGAAAAATGGTATATATTCTGTAATACATTTCAGAATCAATTTAATAAGAATTGTCCAACATCAAAAAAAGAAGTGAAAACTTCAGCGAACACAAAGGTAAAACTAAACAAGGAAACACTAGAATTAAAAGAAGAAATGTACAAAAATTACAAACTATACACAAACACAAATAACAAAACATATCATGAACAATATAAAACATTTAAAAATCTGTATAACAAAGCTGTACAGAACCAAAAGAAACAAAATTGTGTAAAAAAAATTAAAAGCGCACCTAATATCGCAAAAGGAGCTTGGAATGTAACCGACAGTATAGTAAAAAGAGAGAGTAGAAAACAAAGAACTCGAAACTTGGAAGACTTGATAATAAACAAAGAAGACAAAACGATATCAAAACCGAACGAAATATGCAACACCTTCAATACTTACTTCATTTCGGTTGCAAGTGGAACAAACTCATTATCAACCAGTAATATTAATACACTAACAACACCTCCAAAATATTCCATAGCTGACTCACCCGATAACAATGAGCAGTCACACAATACAGACAAGAAATTTGAAATGGAATTAGTCAATCATCAGACTATCTGGAAGATAATAAAAGATCTGCCTAACAAGGATTCTGCTGGATGGGATGAGGTTTCATGCAGGACAATTAAACTTACAGCGACTGCCATCCTTGATCCATTGGTAGAATTGATAAACAATTCCATAAAAGAGGGCATATTTCCAGAATGTTTAAAACTGAGTAAAGTTGTTCCGATATATAAACAAAAGGGGAACAAAAAAGAAATGGGGAACTACCGGCCCATAACACTTACCAGTACATTCAGCAAAGTATTTGAGAAGACAATATACAAACAATTAATAGCACACTTGGAAAAACACAAATTGCTGAACTCTTTCCAACACGGTTTCAGAAAAAAGCTATCAACAACAACAGCATTGGTTGAATTTGTACACAATGCTCTTCAAGATCTTGATATGGGGAAGCAAGTTGCAGGCTGTATAATTGATCTCTCAAAAGCATTTGATAGAGTTGACATTGACATTCTATTAAAGAAAATAGAACAATACGGCGTAACAGGCAACACTCTTGAGCTCTTTAAAACTTATCTGAAACAAAGAAAACAATATGTGAGCATAAAATTCTCAGAACAGGAAAAACAGAAAAATAACACAAAAACCATAAAAGAGGTAAAATCTAAAATCCAAGATGTCTGCCAAGGGGTCCCCCAAGGCTCCATTCTGGGGCCACTATTCTTCATAATGTATGTCAACACCATGGCCGACAATATTCCAACGGAACATAGCGCAATTGCATATGCAGATGATACAACAATAAAATGCCAGGGAGAAACCCAAAATCAACTAAAAGAAGAAAGTGAAAAACTATTAACTACCCTTAAATCTTATCTTGAAAATCACAATATGATCATGAACGTAGAAAAAACACAAATAATACACTTTAGTCTAGGTCATAAAAAGAAACAAGATTTGATGATAAAAATTAACAATGACATTTCTATAACACCATGCGAAGAAACCAAAATTCTGGGGGTAACAGTTGACAACTGCTTTACCTGGGAATCGCACATCAGCAAACTACGATCCAAAATAAGTTCTGCGATTTACTTACTAAGAAGACTAGCTCAAGTAGTTGACAACCAAACATTATTAATGATATACCATGGTACAATTATGGCACACTTGTCGTATGGCATTGAAATATGGGGAGGAGCAGCACACTGTCATCTTGAAAAATTATTAACGCTACAAAAGAAAGCTGTACGCATAATGTTCAACATGAATTACAAAGATTCATGTAAAGAAATATTTGCGAGTGAGATGCTCCTTACCATATTTGGACTATATGTCTTCAAATCAATTTTATTCATAAAGAACTATGATAGTGAAAAAATTAAACTGAAAAACGAAATAAACCCTCATACTTATAATCTAAGAAATAACAAAAATGATCTCTATATACATCACTATAAAACAGATAAGCTATCGAAGAGCACATTTATATCAGGGGCCAGAATGTACAATCACTTACCTAAAACTTTAAAAGAAATAGAGTCAAAAGAACTTTTTAAAATAAAACTAAAGGAATACCTTGTAAGAAAAAGCTTGTATTCAATGAAAGAATTCTGGACCAAGTGATACAGATCTGAAAGAAACTGAGTGAAGAAGAAGAGAAAAAAATAAGACAAACAACAACACCAACAACAACACCAACAACAGCAAAAACAACACAACAGGAACAACAACAACAACAAAAACAACAAAGAGAAGAAAAATATAGGAGATAAATAAACTTAATACAACAAACACAAATTTCACATTTCCATTCCCTTATATCTTATTATAATTTATAAAATGCACCCTCTTGACGTTTGATTCATGTACCTAATTTGTATTTAATAATCAATAAAACATATCTTATATCTTATATCTTAAGAAAAAACATTATTACTTCCGATGAATTTTTAATATTAGAAATCGGAAGTATTTATGATTTTTTTTTTGTGGTGAAGCACAAGGCACAATTTTTGCGGGTAGCGCAGCAATACTAAGAGCCTCCTGTACTTTTCGAATTATAGTACATTAATGTTTTTTTTTTCCTCTGGTAATGCCGCCACTGGTCGTTACTCATACAAGTAACTACTCATTTTCCCTCACGAAGTATGAGTGGACCCCGAACATCCAAGTATAGAGCAGAAAAATTCCTGCTCCGCTGGGAATCGAACCCAGGTCACCGTGCGTGCAATGCCTAGCGCGCTAACTCACTCTGCCATGGTGACTTCTATTCATGTAGGTAATATATTTTATTTTATATGCAGCCAACCTAGCAAGCCAGAGAAAACACGAAAAATATTTTAACATCTAAGACCAAGGATACATCTTCAAAGGATTGGCATTTGAGACTATGGGGACATTTGGAGAGGAATTAACTAAATTTATTCAGGAATTGGGAAAAAAAATTAGTTTAAGAGATTGGAGATGGGAGAGCAACATCCTACCTCATCCAACGTCTAAGCCTGGCCATTCAGAGGGGGAATGCAGCTAGCATTGCGGGCTCATTCCCCTTCAGAAATTCATTGAATGAAGTTTTTGTGTTATAGAATAAATACCTTTCCTTCTTTTATCAATGCTTCAATAATTTTATTTTATTGTCTCTCTCTTACTCAGGCATGTGTGTTAGAGAAATCGGAAGTATTGTGTTCGATTTTGTAAAAAAAAAAAATAATATTTTTCAAAAAATATTTCCAGGGGACGTGCGAGAAGACCATCCAGGACGTGGTGGAAAGGTTCTGGGACATCATCGAGGAGATCAACATCAACAAGGTGCTCCTGTTCCTGCGGGACAATGTGGTGGGCACGGTGGTGATGGTGAGCGCCGCGCTGTGGGTCTCCGCCTCCTGTCTCATCTCCTACGTCGACCGGGCCAGACTGCGCGCCGCCTACAACGAGACGCGCAAGAAGAACATCCACCTGGAGCCCATGTTCAATCCGGAGGCGCTGCACCCGAAGCGAATCATCAAGACGCGAGTCACGCGGCAGATGCCGCCGGCGCCCATGTCGATGCATCAGCAAATGCATGGTTAAGCTCGTGTGTTTGCGTCGGCAAATGCAGCAGCAGTTAAGCAAATGCATCAGCAGTTAAGAAAATGCATCAGCAGTTGAGCTCATGTGTTTGCATCAGTAAATGGATGGTTAAGCTCATGTGTTTGCATCAGCAAATGCATGGTTAAGCTCATGTGTTTGCATCAGCAAATGCATGGTTACATTCATGTGTTTGCATCAGCAAATGCATAAGCGGTTAAGCTCATGTGTTTGCATCAGCAAATGCATAAGCGGTTAAGCTCATGTGTGTGCATCAGCAAATGCAACATGGTGAGCTCCGCCCTCTGGGTCTCCGCCTCCTGTCTCATCTCCTACGTAGACCGGGCCAGACTGCGCGCCGCCTACAACGAAACGCGGAAGAAGAACATCCACCTGGAGCCCATGTTCAATCCGGAGGCGCTGCACCCGAAGCGAATCATCAAGACGCGAGTCACGCGGCAGATGCCGCCTGCCCCCATGTCGATGCATCAGCAGATGCATGGTTAAGTTCGTGTGTTTGCATCAGCAAATGCATGCTTAAGCTCGTGTGTTTGCGTCAGCAAATATTATTCAACAATTTTGATCAATCTTTATTTACAATTTTTTATATACAGGTGCAGTCAAAAGGTATAGTGAATGAAAGATAAACAAAGTTTGATCAAGGGTAGTGATAATGCCTTTGGCATTCTCTTCCAAATACATGCTTAAGCTCATGTGTTTGCATCAGCAAATGCATGGTTAAGCTCATGTATTTGCATCAGCAGTTAAGCAAATGCATCAGCAAATGTATGGTTAGTCTCATGTGTTTGCATAAGCAAATGCAGCAGCAGTTAAGCAACTGTATCAGCAGTTAAGCTCATGTGTTTGCATTTTTTTTTTTTTTATAGACTTTCTTTTTTTTTATGGCAGGATTCTCACTGGAGTGAGCTCTTTCACACAACCATTTATTTGCTGGCGATAAAGCCAGCAAAGAAGAAGAAAAATCAGCAAATGCATGGTTAAGTTTATGTGTTTGCATAAGCAAATGTATCCGCAGTTAAGCTCATGTGTTTACATCAACAAATGCATGGTTAAGTTCATGTGTTTGTTTGCATCAGCAAAGGCATGGTTAAGCTCATGTGTTTGCATCAGCAAATACAGCAGCAGTTAAGCTCATGTGTTTGCATCAGCAAATGCATGGTTACATTCATGTGTTTGCATCAGCAAATGCATAAGCAGTTAAGCAAATGCATCAGCAGTTGAGCAAATGCATCAGCTGCTAAGCTCATGTGTTTGCATCAGCAAATGCAGCAGCAGTTAAGCTCATGTGTTTGCACCAGCAAATGTATGGTTAAGCTCATGTGTTTGCATCAGCAAATGCATGGTTAAGCTCATATGTTTGCATCAGCAAATACATGGTCAAGTTCATGTGTTTGCATCAGCAAATGCATAGTTAAGCTCGTGTGTTTGCATCAGCAAATGCATAGTTAACCTCATGTGTTTGCATCAGCAAATACATAGTTAAGACTGTTCCTTGGTAGTCAAGTGGTTAAAGCGCTAGTCTTATAATCCAGATTGCGTAGGGATCCGTTGGTTCGAATCCTACAGAATACATGAATTTTTTCTCATATATTTGAGTATATAACCACATAATAATAAGTCATTCCTCCACTGTCTGACTACCATCGTTCACGATGACGCCACCCTATAATGATGATGATGATTAAAATTTTATTTCATTTTTTCATATTCAAGATCTCTCCTCTCTTCAATTGTTTATTACTTCCGAGTTTACTATGATATCGGAAGTATTGTGTTTATTTTTTATATTTTTACTACTTTTACTCTGATCTCGAAAATTTTTCACAATTATATTGGGACATGTCGTTCTGCAACTTTGGTTTTGTGTCCGTCTATTTGTCATTTTCATTCCTTGCAACTATAGAACAAATTAACGGATTTCTACCAGTAAACTGATCTCTTAGAAACTAGTCGTAATCTCGTGACATTTTCACGAAAAAGTGAAAAATCACCGAATTACGTGCATGTACAATGTACTTACATTATAAAGGCAGTGTAAGATAAAATATAATACAGTGTGGTCAAAAAGTACCTTTCATTTGTAAAAAGTACATTAATATTATTGAAAAATGATTTTCTTGTTTAAGTTACAAGGCTTGGAAGATTTTATAATTATGAATTCTACACAATTTCACAGTGATCAAAAATAATGTATTATTTAGGGGATTGCCCTTTTTACATTTATTGTAATTTCTTACTTTAATGTCAAATAAAGAGTCTTATTATTATAGTTAAATCACTATGTGAAAACCGATATTTTATGATTTAAGAAAGTGTTTCAACAGCTCCTGACTTCTTCCTGAGGGCTACCTTAAAGAGAAAGTCTACACCAATAAATCGCGATCATCAGAGGACCTCAAAAACAATGTTCGAGCAGGTTTTGCAAAAATTACACCGGCAACAGTTAGAGAGACATGCAAAATGCTCTTAAAAACCAATGATAAAATTAATTCTAAAGTAGACTACTGGACTGACATAATTTACCACATCTTATGTAAAAAAATCCATAAAATATACTATTAATTGCAATTTATTCTTATGTTTTCTGTCCTATTGATCAAAAGTTATTAAATAATTACATAGCAAAGGTACTTTTTCAACACCCTGTAATTACACTACAAAATAATTTTGCATTAAGATTTCTGTTGAATTTGTATTTAAATTTGAAACCTTTTTTTTATTTGAAAGTGATTTGTTTGTGTGCAATGCTCTTGTTTGTGTGATATCTCTTGAACGGTGGAATGATGACTTGAAATTTGGTATGTTGA
This sequence comes from Bactericera cockerelli, assembly GCA_024516035.1. Classification (NCBI taxonomy): domain Eukaryota; kingdom Metazoa; phylum Arthropoda; class Insecta; order Hemiptera; family Triozidae; genus Bactericera; species Bactericera cockerelli. The sequence continues at coordinate 52,841,516 of CM044957.1, forward strand.
GTAGGCCTGTATGGAGAGGATGCCACTTCGACTTTTCCGCACAAGTACATTTTTAACTTTCCTTATTTTTCTTGTACAGATGTGCAAGTTTCGTTAGTTTTTTTCTTCTTTATTTGCATATGTAGTCTACTGATATTCGAACAACAAGTATACCTTTTGGATTTATTTTCTTTCTACGTCTTTCTTCTGTAGCAATTTAAGTTGTACCCATTTTAATCTTAGTTGTAAATATTGTAATCTGTGTCTAGTGTGTTATATAAACTACATAATAAAACTCCTAGTTAAATGGAATCAGCAAAATTATAAAATCTTTTTACTTTATTATGTACTAGTCTGGCTGGGGGACTATAAACAGGCAGGAGACCAGCAGTCTGGCTGGGGGACTATAAACGGGGAGTAGACCAGCAGTCTGGCTGGGGGACTATAAATAGGGAGTAGATCAGCATTGGCTCTGTTCTGGGGGCCCTTGTCAATTATTAGCCTCCTTGTTAAGACAGTGGTAGAAGTGCTGAGTCATTCCTCCACTGTCTAGCTACCATCGTTCACGATTACGCCACCCTATGATGATGATGTACTAGTAATACTTTGTACAATAATAATATTAGAACGCCTTTTTCATTATGTATTTTATTGATAAATTGCAGTAATACCATGGTACCTATGTGTATTTTTTGAGTAACATGTGAAGAAGCTTTCAAGTTTCAGTTTCAGTCTCTTTCACCTGAAAATTCAAATCTCTAAAATAAAGAGTAACGACTTTTTGGGTTTTCTCTTTTATTTTTTGTGAGCGTTTTAGTGTTATCCAGGTAAAGTCACGAATAGTTCAGTGGTTAAGCACCCGGGTTCAAACCTCCGCGCAGCCAAAAATTTGTATTCAAAATTTGGTGACAGTTGTTTGCAAGGGATACCTTCCGGTGCGCTCGTGTTGACCCAGCACCTAAATGGGAAGTATTGTGCCACTTCTCGCCCATCAGAGGGGAGGCATACTACGGGATGGGCAGGCTACAACACAGACCACAAGCGTCTACAGTAGCTCCTGTTTCATGGCTACGAAATAAAATGCTGTGAAACACTCATCTTTTTTTTAAGACAGTAGGTAACTACTGTCTTTACCTGGATGGTGTATAAACGAGATTTCTCTATTGAAACTCGGTGCGAAATTAAAAGACAAAATAGAAATCACAAGTTCTAGTCATAAATTACATTTCCCGATATCAATACGCAAAACCCAAGTACAAAGAGGTATAACAAAAAATTCTATTGATTTCACCCTCAAACACTAAACTTATGAGATTTAAGTCTCTTCCGCCTCAGAAATATTCCAATAGTTATTTATCTTTGAGTTAATTTTCTTTTGCAGTGAAAAATACACGATTTACGTGTACAAGTACGTACATTATAAAAGAAGTGTAAGATAAAATATAATACAGGGTGGTCAAAAAAAGATGTTGAAAGTATCTTTAGAATGATAATCTTCCAATAGTTATCTAGCTTTGAGCCCATATTCTTTTGCAGTCAGGCCTGCTACCAGAATATGTTGAATGTATCTCTAGAATGATCTAGCTTTGAGCTTTGAGCCCATATTCTTTTGCAGTCAGGCCTGCTACCAGAATATGTTGAATGTATCTCTAGAATGATCTAGCTTTGAGCTTTGAGCCCATATTCTTTTGCAGTCAGGCCTGCTACCAGAACATGTTGAATGTATCTCTAGAATGATCTAGCTTTGAGCCCATATTCTTTTGCAGTCAGGCCGGCTACCAGAATATGTTGAATGTATCTCTAGAATGATCTAGCTTTGAGCTTTGAGCCCATATTCTTTTGCAGTCAGGCCTGCTACCAGAATATGTTGAATGTATCTCTAGAATGATCTAGCTTTGAGCTTTGAGCCCATATTCTTTTGCAGTCAGGTCTGCTACCAGGAGATGTTGAATGTATCTCTAGAATGATTATCTTCCAATAGTTATCTAGCTTTGAGTCTATATTCTTTTGCAGTCAGGTCTGCTACTAGAATATGTTGAAAGTATCTCTAGAATTAATTTCTTCCAATAGAACCATATAGTTTATTTAAAAGTAAATAAAATTATATATTGTAGACTTCTAGAAACTCAGCTGAGGGAAGAGCTGAAAACATACTTGCTGCATTCCCCCTCTACACCGCCAGGCTGAGACGCTGTTTCAGGTGGATTTTTGATCTGGGATCCCCATCTCTAGAATGATCTAGCTTTGAGCCCATATTCTCTTGCAGTCAGGTCTGCTACCAGAAGATGTTAAATGTATCTCTAGAATGATTATCTTCCAATAGTGATCTAGCTTTGAGCCCATATTTTCTTGCAGCCAGGTCTGCTAACAGAAAATGTTGAATGTATCTCTAGAATGATTATCTTCCAATAGTGATCTAGCTTTGAGCCCATATTTTCTTGCAGTCAGGTCTGCTACCTTGCAGTCAGATCTGCTAACAGAAAATGTTGAATGTATCACTAGAATGATTATCTTCCAATAGTGATCAAGCTTTAACCCCATATTCTTTTGCAGCAAGGGTCTGTTACCAGAAAATGTTGATTGTATGTAGGCGGCCACAACGAGGACCTTGGGCCTATACCCTACACTCCAGACCCTGGTACCTACAGCTTGATGTTGTGGTTTTCCGGGACTCCGTTGTGGCCGCTTACATTTAATAACATGGTTAGATTATTTTACGTGGTAGTGGCCCTACCCCAGGGTATAGGCCTCCGTGAGTGAGAATCTTCCAATAGTTATCTAGCTTTGAGTCCATATTCTTTCGCAGTCAGATCTGCTACCAGAAGTTGTTGAATGTCGGTCGGGCCTGCATAAATCTCCACTATCCTCGCGTCCCTGAAACAGTATTAATTTTGTATCATGAATCTTTTTTTTTACAAGAGGAGAACATATAAAGTATATTTATTTATAAATAATAAATACATAAAAAATGGAACAATAATATACGGGCATTCCCGCACCATCTTCATAAGGAAGGGCCATCAATCACTCTCTTTCTTGATCCTCTGAGCCTAAGCGATGTTGCTCTAATTTCGTATCATGATTCTCTTCTCTTTTTCCTTTTTCCTTTATTTTTAGGAGGATTAATTTTCAGCCAAAAAAAATTGCCTACACGTCCCCAGTCAGGCTGGGCAACTGGGCAATGGACCAACTTTAAAATCTTAAATAGAATGGTATGTCTTGTGGCACATTGTTTTAAAGGTCTATAGAGAGAAGTTCATTACAACAAGTTCAGTGAGCTACGACTTACCGTATTCTCGAGATACAGGGTCGGACGTCCTACGTAATATCCATATACAGGGTGGGGCAAAAGTCTGGAAACCCCTGAATAACTTTCGAATGGCTTCTTCGGTAAATTAAAATTTTGTAAGGTAAACCGGGCTAATAAGACCTTTTTTTAGAGTCGGGTCGATTTTTGTTACCGGCCCTCATGTCGGGGCCAGGGGGGCCAACTTCATTTTTTTAAATACGAACCCCCACCTTGCGATACATTTTTGGAAAGGTCTTTAAATAAGAAATACATTGGTGCAAATTTTATTTTTTAAATATTAACTGTTTGTAAATGGGGTCCAACATTGTGTATGCAGTAAAGTCTGGAAACCCCTGAATATCTTTTGAAAGGGCTTTCTCAGTAAATTTAAAATTATGCACGTTAAGTCGGGGTAATTAGACCTTTCCAAAAATGTATCGCAAGGTGGGGTTTTGTATTTAAAAAAATGAAGTTGGCCTCCCTGGCCCCGACCTGGGGGCCGGTAAACAAAAATCGACCCCACTCTAACAGAAGTTCTAATTACCAAGGGTGACTGTCCCAAAGAATGTGTATCGCTATGTGTACCTGTAATATCGCTCAGCTGGCATATCAGACACATAGCCCATTCCTCCGAGGATTTGTATACAGTTGTGTGCAGCAAACGTAGCCGTTTCCGACGCCGTCCATTTAGCCATGGCTGCGTTCTGTGGAGAGATGTGTCATTTATTTGCTTAGTTCTTATAATAATAATTCTATGTCCGTAAGAGAATCCTACGGACACCGTAAGATTTTCAACAACAAAATAAAAAGTCCCTGTATCTAAGATTTTTTTTAAGATGAGTGTTTCACAGGCGTTTTATTTCGTAGCCATGAAACAGGAGCTACTGTAGACTCTTGTGGTCTGTGTTGTAGGCTGCCCATACCGCAGTATGCCTCCCCTCTGATGGGCGCGAAGTGACACAAGTGACCTTAAAATAGATAAAATTGACTTTAAAATTCCGAATAAGAGATTAATTAAAAGACAAAACAATGCCATTACATTTAATATACCAAAAAAAATCTCTTCAAACGCTAAGTCCCATTATAATGAATCGAGCCCTCCTCAGTCCCGACCAATTTTTTTGTTCGAATTCTTACATGCCAAGTTTACTGTGAATCTATTGGGACCTATATTGTTCGAAATTTATGGATTTGCTTTGGTTCAATGACCGTAATGGCCCTACGGCAGTACGGCCATGTCGTACATATTAACATATACGACTTTGGGATTAAAGACATCAAATAAAAATGAAATTTGTTATGGATATCACGTTAAAATTAAAAATTTTACCTGTATTTTTTCATTTGTTGTGTACAACCTTTCTCAAAGAAATAGTAAAATAGTCTACCCAATTGAAAAGTTTACTAAGCCATACTAGTGTACTAGATTCATACTAGTGTGATAGACATGGGGACTGAGGAGGTTTAGAGTATTATTGAGTTCAACAGCACGGTTGAATCACGCCTTGAATAATTACCTACCTTTGTAAAAGGTTTTCCTTCATCTCTGAGAGCAGCTGCTTTTCTGGTCAACAATCTAGATGCCTCGATCCTGGTTGCCATTTTTGCTAATCTTTGCTTGAATAGGAGAAGAAAAACACAGAATGTTCATTTATTTGACTCATACAATCATCGTCATCAAACGCAACTATTATTATTCCACTGTTGGATAAAAATCTACTCCTCTAATTGTTGTTTTATTGATTCTTCTCAGTTCTAAATTAAATGGGCTGTAATCACCATAGCCAGGTGTAGCACACTAGGCTTGCACATACGGTGACTTGGGTTAAATCCACAGCAGAGTAGAAAATTTTCTGTTCTTTCTTGGCTGTGTGTGGTTCACTCATACCTCGTGAGGAAAAATGAGTTCTAGAACAGTGGCGCCATTACAAGCAAGCAATATATTAAAATTAAAAACTTCAAGGCACCGACCTCAGTAACTTGATCGATAAGGCGGATTGGTAATCAGAGGTCGGCGGTTTACATTGTTTTTTTTTTATACCTTTTGTACTATCGACCCTTTCGCAACCCTTTTCGTTGTACCCTTTGCATTATGGACTCACTTGAACTGCCTGCAGTTTCAGTATAGGTGCGCCGAAAGCGAATCTCTTCCCCGCGTATTCCATGGCGCAGTCCAGCGACGCCTGCGCAATGCCGAGACCCTGAGAAGCCATGCCTATGCGCGCGCAGTCGATACCCGTCAGTCCTATTTTGAACCCTTCGCCTTCTTTCCCCAGAACGCTGTCTAGCGGGAGTTTCACATCTTCCATGATGACATTACAAGTGGAGGATGCTCGGATGCCGAGTTTGTCCTCTTTCTTTCCCAGTGAGAGTCCTAGAACAAGAAAATGGGTTAAGAGCGTGTTTCAAAACTGACTTTGGATATAGGTTTTATCTCGGAGACTTGTTCTTCCCGTAACTTATCGGATTCCGAGGTAATCCTCTTTCTTTCCTAGTGAGAGTTCTAGAACATGAAAATGGGTTGAGAGCGTGTTTCAAAACTTACTCTTGTCGGCTTGGGCTATACCCACTTCCGCACACCTCAGTTTGGAAACGTTGATCTAATCTTACCCGGGGAGTGCAGAGTTAAGTGGCAGAGAATGCCTAAGGCATTAACTTCGCCCCGGGTTACAAAACAATTGTAATTAAAAATTAATATTGATCTTTATTATTATTATTTTTTTTTGTACATATTTCTAAGTTTTTTTAAATTATTGTTAATAATTCTTTGTTGATGATTGTTTTGTAAAAATAAATAAACTGTAAATAAATAAATAAAATAGTTCATAGGCACAATGAAACTCGCGCAGACTCAGTTTGATCTAAACTTACCCGGAGAGTCCATAGGCACAATGAAGGCCGTGATACCCTTGTGCTTCTTACTCTTGTCGGCTTGGGCTATACACACGAAAGCTTTGGCTTCGTATCCGTTGGTTATCCAAGACTTGGTTCCATTGAGCACCCAGTGATCCGATTCTCTACGGGCTGTCGCCAGCATGTTGGCGGCGTCACTACCACTCCCTGGAATTGAACAGACCAATAGGCTATCACAAAAGGATAGTAATTATAATTAACACAAAAACTAGAACAAGGCTGCATCCCACGACACAAGGACCATACTTCATAGGTGTGGCCCTTAGTGTGAGATGACGACAGCCAAAAGAAACTAGCATAAGTTCAATTAAAAATATTATGAATTATGTAAACTGTCATTGTTATATATATATATTTGAACCATTTACTTGTCATGTATTAAATAAATAAATAAAAAAAAAAAAAATCCTTCAATGGGCGGGCCACGTGGCAAGAGCAGAAAACCATACTAATATCAAGAAATGTTTAAACATAGAATTTCAAGGCTCTCGCTCAGTTGGAAGACCCCGCATTAAATGGGAAGATGGCGTTAGATCAGTCCTTCATTCCATACGTCCAGGAGAAAATGTACTTCAATGGCAAGAGATGGCAATAGACAGAATAGAATGGAGAAAGCTGGTTCAAGAAGCTAACCCCTTAAACAAAAAACAGTCTCGGAACCATCTCCGAGATCTAGGAACGAGATTGTATCGTCCTGTCTCGGATCCCAAAAAATGATATCGGAGACACCTAGGAGACCGTTCGGAGACTGCTACGGGACAGTCTACGTCCGCACCGTAGCGTCGATTGCTGGTGCTCGAGATTGCTCCAAGATCGGTCTCGGGAACTGTCTCCGAGATCATTCTCGGGGACCGTCTCCGAGCCTTCTCGGAACCGTCTCCGAGAACATTCTCGGGGACTGTCTCCGAGCCTTCTCGGAACCGTCTCCGAGAACATTCTCGGGGACTGTCTCTTCTAGACCAGAGACCGTTTTAAATACCCTGGGAATTTTAGCTGTAAAACCACCTAAAAATAATACGACACATTTTTATAATAGAACATATTTTTTATTGTGAAATTTAAAATAAAATAATTAAGAACAAAACAAAAAAAAAAGAAGAATAAACCTTAAAGAATGAAAAATCCCAATAAGAGACTAGAAACAATTGGAATAAAGAGATTGCCATAGGCAATAACCAATAACCCCGCCCTTTAGTTAGGACATATGTATAAGACATTGGATACGAATTCAATTTTTAATATTAATTTTTCGAGTTTAAGTCAGTTCTAACTCAGTTAGGGTCCATTTCTGACCCCTAGTTGATAGAGATAATCCATGCTTATTTGACCCAAGGAATCTAAGGTATCAATATATTTATGCAATCAATTTAGAAACATTAGAAAAAAAATTGACATGAAAATAAAAGTATCACATAAGTTCACATCTTAAAAGTATCTCTATCTTTAGTCACAGCAGACTACCCAGACGGCACAGAAAGTGTTTAAAAAGATTTTAAAAACACTTCCCCCTAAACAAAAAAGATACTTTTAGCACGATACTATCGTACTTAAAGAATATTCAGGTATTCTGTAGCGCATGTGCTAAGCACGTTATTATCACAATATTAGCAGGATTATATTACGCTAATAGCATGGCTATGACCGCTCTTTTCGTGCTATTATCCCATTTTTGGGTATAATAGCGCACGTGCTATTATCACGTTATTAGCGCACTATTATACCCAAGCACTAGTAGATCTGCTATTGTTACGCTAAAAGCCTTCTAATATTACTACTTTTATACTACTTTTAGCAGACGCTAAAATTACGCTTAATGTATGCTATTATCACGTAATGTATGAGCGTGCTATTATCACGTTTTTAGCGCACTATTATACCCAAGCACTAGTTGATCTGCTATTGTTACGCTAAAAGCCTTCTAATATTACTACTTTTAGCAGATGCTAAAATTACGCTTAATGTATGCTATTATCACGTAATGTATGAGCGTGCTATTATCACGTTTTTAGCGCACTATTATACCCAAGCACTAGTTGATCTGCTATTGTTACGCTAAAAGCCTTCTAATATTACTACTTTTAGCAGATGCTAAAATTACGCTTAATGTATGCTATTATCACGTAATGTATGAGCGTGCTATTATCACGTTTTTAGCGCACTATTATACCCAAGCACTAGTTGATCTGCTATTGTTACGCTAAAAGCCTTCTCATATTACTACTTTTATACTACTTTTAGCAGATGCTAAAATTACGCTTAATGTATGCTATTTTTCTTTCTTTTATTTGATCTTATATTGTAATACTATTACTATTTAATATCTCTTTTAGTAGCATTTTATTCCACGATACTATACTGGCGCTTTTAGCATAATTTTAGCTTCTCATGAAGAATGCTAAAAGCACGCTACTCTAGCACGTTTTTAGCAGATCATTATCATGATAAACTAATGGGATTTTCTTTAGTAATTTATTTTTCTTCCTTAAAACTTTTCTTTTTTACAAAGTTTTACTCCAAGAATGCTACTCCATTTTTAGTTACTCGAGTAACTACAAATGGGGTAGCAGCATTCTTGGAGTAAAACAATGTACAAAAAAAAGTTTCAAGGAAGAAAAATAAATTACTAAAGAGAATACCATTAATTAGTTTGTATATTATATATGCTTTTCTGAAGTATTTTTTTTTTTCTTCATCCCATGTAGTTTTTACTTTCCTTATCCTATAGAAAGGAAAGTAATGCAATCACCAATACCTGTATTTGGGGGGGGGGGGGGGGGGGGTCCCTTGGATTAACTTTTTTATTATTCACCCTAGACGGGGATTGTGACATATCAAATCCAACGATTTTCAGGTGCTGATTACGAAATTTACATTGATTTTTAGCTAAATGTTACCGTTGAGTCACCAGTGGTGGAATTTGACTTCTTTTCAAGTGATGAGCTTTCCTGGTGTCACACCAGATTTTTTAGTTTTTTTTCCACCATTTCTATGAATTTGAGCTCTAGTATAGTGCAATACAAACTCACAGACGTATTAAAGAACCGCAGGCGACATTTTTTAGAAGATCATTTATGTAAAATGTCCATCTTGATTTAAACCATTTATGAAGTGACTTTCAGACCTGAATACACTAAAATTTACATATCGGAATACTGTTTGAATTTCAAAGCCAAATAAAGAATTAATCAATAAAAGTGTCTGAGTTTGGGACTCTAATATCAGAGACACTTTTATTGATAAAATATGTAAAGAAATAATAAAACATAGTATTTTTTAAAGTAATGCGAATTTGATTTATTTAAAGAACTACCTAATTTAATAAAATCAAAACAAAACAGTAGGTAAAATATTTCAAATCAGGTACAATTGAACATACTTTTTAAATTAATCATTGCTAGTGTTTTAAAATCTAATTAAATGTATGTGATACTGAGGAGACCAATAACTATAGCTCATGGGTAATAAATTTGTACCATAAGAAACAATATGATATGGCTATTCTTATTACCTTCAAAAGCATGTAAGGATGAAAAGCACTTTGTGTTAAAACTAACCACTATGCCTGATTTTACTTGAATGTTTTGAAGCATTACAAGGTTCTCCATTACTTATTTCTAAAACATCTTCCCAGAATCAGGCTGGGTAGGAATGGAATCTTTGGATACCATATTGATGAATAATAGCAACAGATTTTAAAATTACTAGGGGTAAAGTATTGATTTCCTAGCAAGCATTGATAAAAAAATTAATAAAAAAGGAAAAAAATAATTCAGATAGTAACAATTTTAGCAAAAATTATGTTTTAAAGCTTATCTTATGGTAAACAATTCAATCAAAATGGATAAGACAGCTTAGAAATTAATCTGTTTACTTTTAGGATAGTCCTGTAAATTGCATTAAAAAGATTAGCTCAGTGGTTAAGCTCTCGCTTGCCATGCGGAAGGTCCCGGGTTCGATCCCCCATGCCGACAAAAATTTGTATTCTTAATTTGGTTACAATTGTTTGTAAGGGATACCTTCCAGTGTGCTCGTGTTGACCCAGTACCTAAATGGGAAGTATTGTGTCACTTCTCGCCCATCAGAGGGGAGGCATACTACGGGATGGGCAGGCTACAACACAGACCACAAGTGTCTACAGTAGCTCCTGTTTCATGGCTACAAAATAAAAAGGCTGTGAAACACTCATCTTTTAAAAAAAAGAGACAATTCTTAGTAATAAAGATAATGCTTATTTTTAACTAATACTGATGATAATCAAATATGTTCTTTGGTATGATTTGTTAGTAGGTACTATGAAAGTATACAGATTAATTAAAAATTGAGTTGAGTTGTGTTCTCATAAACACAAGCAGAGATCTATTTAGTTGTTACTATAAGTCTCATTCAAGGTGTAGGAACTCGTAACAAATACAGAATATTCAAAATAATATTCTGCAGAATATTGAAAATAACAAATTTAATACAACTCTTCTCTCATTATCTTCACTGGCTCTCTTATCACCACACTTCACATTTTGCTATCTCTCTTTTACTTTTTCTCCTTTTGCTTCTCCCTTTCCCGGGGCCACTTGATGCCTGAGACTAGTTTCCCTTGGGGCATTGGTTTTTATTTAGTTTAAGTTATCTAATTAGTAATTTAAGATAAATGTGAAACACATACTTTGTATACAGGGTGTCCCACCAAACTTGGACACCTCAAATTACTCGGCCCCTGAAAAAGTTTTTGAAAAATAAAAAATACTAGGGTACATGGTCTAATTATGCGGTTTCAGTCATGAATTTTTTTTTATACAGGGTGGTTCAAAAGTCAGAAATTGAGGTGTCAACTTTCGATTTTTAAATGGATCGACCTGAATTTTATTTGATAATTTTACTTCTAAATGGTTCCTGAGTACTTTTTTAAACAAAAATTTTACATACAGGGTGGTTTTTTTTCGACCAATTTTTTTTCTAAATCTCGAATAACTCAAGTTTGTTTAATTTTTTCGATAACAAGAATAGAAAGTGTTTGTGTGATGAAAACACGCACTTTCAATTGGCATCAAATTTTTTTATACAGGGTGGTTCACAAGTGAAATAATGATTTGATTTTTTTTAAAACTGAGTTTTTTTAATTTTTTATTTGGGATTCATAATTCTAATCTAATTTTACACATTTTTTGTTAGTCATATCGAAAAACAAAACTAAAGTGTTGTACAGGGTGAGACATAATTTTTTTGTGACACCCTGTATATGGGCAGTCAAAGAGACGTAAAATTAAATATAAAAACTAAATGTGCAAGAAAAACTTTGATTTTTAATGATATCAAAAAGTTATGGTGTTTTAACTAATATTGTCGCATGGATCACCCTGTAGATATTTTTTTTAACATTCATATGGGTAGTCGAAATTGTCTAAAATTCAACGAGGAGTTCAAATCTGAAAGAAAAAAATGAATTCAAAAAGCCATTTTTAATTTTGTGTCTACACCTACCTACTTTTTATTTCTAGTTTTAAAATCATTCAGTGTGTACACCAAATTGAAAATGGCTTCAAAATTCGAGTTTTTTACTTGTTTTTCCTCACGATTCGAAGTCTTCGTTGAATTTTATACAACCTCGAGTACCCACATGATAGTTTAAGAGAATATCTACAGGGTGGTCCATGCGACAATATTAGTTAAAACACCATAACTTTTTGATATCATTAAAAATCAAAGTTTTTCTTGCACATTTAGTTTTTATATTTAATTTTACGTCTCCTTGACTGCCCATATACAGGGTGTCACAAAAAAATTATGTCTCACCCTGTACAACACTTTAGTTTTGTTTTTCGATATGACTAACAAAAAATGTGTAAAATTAGATTAGAATTATGAATCCCAAATAAAAAATTAAAAAAACTCAGTTTTAAAAAAAATCAAATCATTATTTCACTTGTGAACCACCCTGTATAAAAAAAATTTGATGCCAATTGAAAGTGCGTGTTTTCATCACACAAACACTTTCTATTCTTGTTATCGAAAAAATTAAACAAACTTGAGTTATTCGAGATTTAGAAAAAAAATTGGTCGAAAAAAAACCACCCTGTATGTAAAATTTTTGTTTAAAAAAGTACTCAGGAACCATTTAGAAGTAAAATTATCAAATAAAATTCAGGTCGATCCATTTAAAAATCGAAAGTTGACACCTCAATTTCTGACTTTTGAACCACCCTGTATAAAAAAAAATTCATGACTGAAACCGCATAATTAGACCATGTACCCTAGTATTTTTTATTTTTCAAAAACTCTTTCAGGGGCCGAGTAATTTGAGGTGTCCAAGTTTGGTGGGACACCCTGTATTATTATTCACAATAAACATTTGATTGATTGAAATAACCTTCAGGAGGGATTAACACCTTTAAAGTATGAAATAAAGATTGTAAGAAAAATCAAGGGAAACGTATTAATTTTATTTATATTTTTTGGTTAAAAACCACTTCACAAAAGCCTAGAGATCTCATCTAATGTAAATCAAACCTAATAACTAAAATTATAAGATCAAAATGAAAATAAAGTAAATTATTTCTGGACAGGCAATGATTGCTACTTATTGAATCTGGAATGGAGTTTTAAGCTGCTGGAAAAGCTGGAGAATTCAGTTTTCTGGCTTCTATGGATATGGATACTTATGAGACTCAAGCTGCACCGTTGCTCCTTCCTCAAACAGTGAGGCAGTAGGACTTCTTGGATTAGATTTAGCAATTAAGTGGTTGAATTTTTTATCACCTCAATGTAGTCTGACAATGATTGTATTCAATCAGCAACTTCAATAGAATTAGACTTCCTGTTGGGGTTTCCAGGATAATGCTAATTAGTTTGATCACAGCAAGATGAATGAAAGTTCTCAATTATAGTACAATGCCTTGAATTGTGGGCAGGTGAATTTCCACTTGGTACTTTGTAAGTTCTGTCAACTTTTTGTTTGTTTTATTGGAGCAAATATTTAAATCTTACCACTTTAAATCCAAGGAGGTTATTTCATGAAGTCAGGTTTGAGGTATAACAGGGCCAAATAATTTATGTTTTCAACTTAGGAAAAACGATAATATCAAGAGAATAATTGAATTTTAGATTTTTTAGTTTTCACAAAAGCAAAAGAAACAATTATTTTACAGATCAGTAATGAACCGAAAAATGGCGTCTTACGTTTATAGGCGATATTATGTCACTACCGCTTCAATAGCGTCGAAGCGCTAAAATACCGGTAAAATAGCGCTAAAAGACAGCATAATAGCATGATAATAGCACGTGCTAATACTACCTAAATAGTATCGGTATTTTATTACTTGCGCTAAAACAGCGCTAAAAGACAGCATAATAGCATGATAATAGCACGTGCTAATACTACCTAAATAGTATCGGTATTTTATTACTTAAATATTAGCCTCTTTTATTGGTATTTTATATCTTATAAAAGAGGGTATTTTAGACTGCTATGGTCTACTTATAGCATGCTGTTAGCAGTATAAAAGACATACTACTAATAAAGGTATTTTATTCCAAAATAATATCCTGCTAAAAGAGCTAGCGCTAATATATAATTAGCCATTGTTTAAGGGGTTATTTTGACAAGATTCAAACATTTTATAAAGCTTATTTTGACAAGGCTTAACATTTTAGAAACACTTTTATAAGCTTACTATTTCCTCCCCCTGAGCATTTTATTAAGCTTATTTTTACAAGGTTTTGGAAATTGAATACCTAATTAATAATTAAGGGGCTCCATATTGAATTTCATACCACCGCCATTGCCCGGAAAAATTTGAAAATTGTGATTTCACAGGAAATTTTTAAAATTAATTTGGATTTGATGAAAAATATACTATTTCAAGGCAATTTGGTTCTACAATGATGAAAAGCTGTTGATGAAATGCTAACATTAATAAATAAGAAGACAATTTGTGTTTTTCAGTTTTATATTTTTCCATTTTCATGGTAAAAGAATTAAAAGCAAAAATATGTAACAAACAAAAACATGAAACAAACAGAATATAATACATAGAATCAGCAGATAAATTAAGCCAAGTGGACTTAATTAATCTAAATCTATTATACATATAGGTAATTAAGAGAGAGATGTGCTGAAATGCCATCTTCCTGCCCAGCAGCAGGCTGCCTGAAGACAAAGAATACCAGAACAGAAGTTGAGATTATTAAAGATGAAATTAGGAAATAGAACCCAGAGAGAATTTTGACTATAATATGGCATTCATAAAAAAAGAACAGTCTTCCAGATTTTTTTTGTTTGATTAAAGTGGGTTTAACCTCAATTGCATAGTCATATCATGACCAAGGTTTTACCCTCATTTGCAGGAAACTCACAAACCTGTTACCCACATTAAGCTCACTGAGCCTGGGTTGGGCCATTTTATTCTGAATTTACTGGGAATAGTACCAGGTAGCCACATTAACCTCACCCAGCCTGATAAAGGCTGTGTATACACATGTCAGCCTCATATTTTCTAAAGAAGGAGAATTATCTGTTTCACAACAACAAAAATGAACCAAAATCTTTAGATTACGGGGAGTAGTCAAATCCTGAATAATGCAAGCTACTGTTTTAAAAATTAAAATTAATGAACACATTATAGTAAAAAATGTACTTATTACAAGTAAAAAAACTGTCTAAATTTGCAACATTTAATACTTCTTCTAAACTTACAATATTTTTTTTTTTTATGTTATAGCTGGTTCATGAAAAACCCCTGTCCTGATTTGAGATAGTGAGGATGGGAATTTCATTCTGAATTTAATGGGAACAGTACCAGATACCCACATTCACCTCACTCAGCCTGAGTAGGGCTAGATATACCAGCCTCACATCTTCGGAGAACAGATTTATTTAAAATAAAAATGGGGGTTGTATACTGAATTTACTGGGAATAGTCCCAGCTACCCACATTAACCTCACTTAGCCTGATAAGGGCTAGAAATGCCTCATTTTTAAAGGGAACAGAATTGCTGTTTGAAAGAAAAAAAAAACTGTGAATTGAACACAGGATCTATTGATTATGGAACAGTATAGTCAAATCTTCAATAATGTGAACCTATTAAAAAGCCTTTAGCTAGTCAGTTCTCTGTTCATAGTTGTCTAGCAAAACACTGGTCTTTTCCCTGTTTAAAATCCCCCAGTCAGACACCTGTCAAGAGTGTGATTCTGATTAAGTGGAATATCTGGAACAGGTTAATCTCCAGCATTTCCACATACATATCCTGGTTTGACTATAAAACAATGTAAAATGTAAGATATTGTTTAGATATTGCTTACCCCACTAATTGGAGTGTAAAACTCACTTATGATTAATGCATGGAAATTGGTACACTTTAGAACAGTAAACTTTTTAAAGTAGAGAAAAATTTCTTTTTAGTTATACCCTAAAACTATGATGTAGGAACTTTAGAAGAATCAACTTGTTGGACTTTTATCAGAAATTGTTAGATATAATTATTTTGTGTAAATCATCAATTTGTAGTCACTTTCACTTATCCCATGTCAGGTTCAATATGTTTGAGGAGGGAGGCAGCTTGAATAGGTATCTTCAGGTTGAAGCTATGTTGGATTGGATGCACAATACATGTAAACAGGTGGAAAATATCATGTGGATTTCCTCCATAGATCATAATTATTTTAAATGCTAGGTCCAGTTTAAAAAGATATTATGTTTGCAGACATATTGACCATTACTTAAATTACTTAAAACACGTTTTATTAAATCACTTATTTGGATGAGCAGAAGTCACTGATGTGAAATTACTTATGAAGTTACTTTATCTTAGGAATGAGATTACACATATTGACGGTAGTTTCTCAAAATACTGTATAAAATATCTTTACCTTTTATGTATTTGAGTTTTACTAATTATCTCCTCAAATTTTTACTCAATTCCTCAATCGAAGAGGTATTATCTTAATACTTGTATAATGGATCTTTTTTCTTATCCAATTATACCTATTTACTATAATCTATTTATAATAAAAACTATTATATCTTTTATCTATTTCCTAAGGTCTACATTGTAATAGAGTACCAATAAACTTGTTATGTAAACCTTGTAAAAATAAATAAATAAAATAAAAAAAAAAAAAAAAAAAAAAAATCTCAGGAAAACTAATTAATCTATTCAAATTTCGGAATTCACTCGATTTTGAAAATGTTTTGCAAATTTTACTTTCAATTTCCGGTGTTGCCACAGGGTATTGGATCTCGTTCCGAGACGGTTCGGAGAACATGTACTCGGGACGAGTTAGCTCGGATCTTGTCCCGAGTTAGCTCGGGCATAGATCCGGGATAGGTTCCGAGTAAGTTGGTTAAACATTCTCCGGGAGAGTTCCAATCCATTCCCGCAGCACTCCCAGAGAAAGATGTTTCCGAGCACGCTGTTTTTACTCTCTCGTATCAATCTCCGAGACTACTATATCGGAGTTAGTAGATCAGAGACACCTTTTTGTTTAAGGGGAAGGACCCTAGTGGTCTGTAGAAGCTGTTTAGTAAGTAGTAAGTAAGTAATAAGCTATCATAAAAAAGGTATCATTTTTGATCCTCACAAATAAACAAACTTCTGATCTCTCTTAAGGTGGAATTAATAGACGTTTTTGTAATATCTCTGAGGCGCTAAGTCACGGATTGCGTACTGTGTAAGATAGGGAAAACCGACGCTTATAAATGACTTGAATTATAGAATTTGGTATTATTTCGCCCTTAGTATTTTATTCAATAATACAAATATCCTGTCATGTATTGCTTTCTTCAGAAAAACTTCTTTCTGATAGAAGTGTAGACAGTTAATGTTTAAAAAAAAAAAACTTACCTTTGTAGATGAAAATAACTTTTAGTTTGATTTTATGCTGTACCCTGTGTCATATTGGTAACTCACATTGAGGGCAGTTCGTTAATAAATTTTATCAATTGTTTCTCTCTCTCTCTCTAATCCACCAACTATAAAATGGATTTGAGACCAGCAGACGAGTATTTACCTGGTTCACTGATACCAAAACAACCCACGTTCGTTCCGTCCACAAAAGAGGGCAGATACGTTTCTTTCTGTTCCTTGGATCCAAACCAGTTGATAAGTCCTGCATAGAGGCAGTTGTGCACATTCACTATAGTTGATGTACCGCCACAACCCCTGAGGATAAATGCAGTAATCTGTTATTTCATCATCATCAGTCTGTCCCGGTAGCTCAGTGGTAAAGGCGGCACTCTGTGAAATCCAGAGATTTCAGAGTACGTGGGTTCGAAACCCAGCCGGGACATGACAATTTATCCTCCCATTTTGGGGTTTTTACCACATAATAATATGTCTTGGGCTTACTACTGGAATAATGGGACTTTAATAGTCCTAATCGGGCAATATAAATAAGGCAATATTATTATCATCATCATCATCACTGCGTTGCTATTTTTAAATTTTTACTGGGGGACTGATAATTGACAGTTGTAGGATCACCGAAGTTAAGCAACATCCAGAAAGGTGAAGACTTCGTGATGCTGGCATTCCGGCCCAACCCAGGTTGGGTGAGGTTAATGTGGGTAGCAGGTTTCTGAGTTTCCTGCGAATGGAGGGTAACACCCCCGTCGTGATATGACCATGCAGTTGAAAGCGACATTATACCCAGAAGAAAGCCCAGGACGTATAGTAATTTTATAATATGGTCGAAATCCTTAACGAAAGGATAACTTGTCCTGATTACCGGACCGAAGCGACGCCTTGACCTCTGAGCTACTGGAGCAGACTTTGTTTGGAAAATTGCTGAAACATTTAGTACTTTCTACAAAAAATATAAATTTTATTTAACACCCATAAGACTGTTCTTTCAATAGGTACCAAAAATTAAATAGTTTATTTTTTTATTGTTGATAAATCATAGTACAAAGGCCTCATCGAGCCCTAGGTTGACAGGAAATGTGCCAAGTATGGCCGCTGCATTGCCTCTTTGGACGGCCATAGCAAGTCTCTGTTTGAAATAAAATGCAGATTTCATGTCGCCTGTCACTTCAATCAAACGTCGTCCTTTCTAAGTTTGGAAAATTGTATAAAAACAAAAGAGATAGACTTCACCACTCACTGAGATATTTCCTCCATGGCCACATGCAGAGCCAGGGTGTCTACTGTGTCTAGCCCTTCCTTTGTTTGGAAAATTGTATAAAAAAACATGCGAGAAAGATTTCACCACTCACTGAGATATTTCCTCCATGGCCTTGTGCAGAGCCAGGGTGTCTAGCCCTTCCTTTGTTTGGAAAATTGTATAAAAAAGCATACGAGAAAGATTACACCACTCACTGAGATATTTCCTCCATGGCCACATGCAGAGCGAGGGTGTCTAGCCCCGCCCCTCCATACTCCTCATCCACCAGCACGCCCATCAGCCCGAGGGCGCCCAGCTTACGGATCTGCTCCGCGGGGAACAGGTGCTCCTTGTCGAGTCGGGCGGCGATCGGCTTCAACTCTTGGTGGGCGAAATCTCGACATGTCTTCTGGAGCATCTCATGGGTGTCAGGGAGCGAGGTTATAGAGACACATCGACTAGAAATACCTGAAAATTTCAATGTATATTGTTTTTTATCAACAAAAAAAAACATGTAGGTATGTTTTATAATTTATATCATTCTAGAGCTAGAGGATGCTTTTAATTTTCACTAAATAATGAGTACAGAAATCTTTTAAATGAAAATTGAAAGAGTCCAACATATAATATGCCAAGGGTTGGGTGGAAGAGATTGCCATAGGCAATAACCCCGCCCTTTAGTTAGGACTTATGTTTTCTATTCTTTTTCATTTTTATTGTATATATTGTTTCCATTTTTTTTTTCATTGTTAAATAATTATTTGTATGTACATAATGTCCATTTATACCTACCTAATAAAGCGTTGCATAATAATAATAATTCGGATTTCTAATATAATTATGATTATATGAAAGGAAAACCAAGCCTCTTTTGGAGTTAAAAATTAAAATGGATATTTAGGTACTCGTACTTATAAATTTTCCAATGGAGCAAAAAAAAAAAAATTATAATAATTATAATGTACAAATTTAGCCAGCGTCGATGGCATGTTGAATACACCGGTTCCCTTCAGAACACCGAAGTTAAGCGACATCCAGCGAGGTTAAGACTTGGATGGGTGACCATTCAAATTCTAATTCTCGTGACGCTGGCTTTTCCCGGCCCCACTCAGGCTGGGTGAGGTCAATGTGAGTAGCAGGTGTGTGAGTTTCCTGCGAATGGAGGGTAAAACCCCCGTCGTGATATGACCATGGCAGTTGAAAGCGACGTTAAACCCCACAAAAAAAAAAAAAATGTACAAATTTCATTAATCTAGGATGAAACCTAACATTTCACTTACCTCCGATTTTTTTTAAGCAAGGCTGGAGAAATTTGGCAGAAGAAAATATTACGTATGTATTCATCGTGATTAAAGTTGCTCACTCGGAAACTTTTGAAATTGACATTAAACTGAGAGAAAAAAAACACTGTCTTCTTATTAATTTATTCTATGAAAAATAACAATATCTGGGCTGCTAATGTTATCATTCCTGTTTACCAACATTGCCTAGTCAATATTCAACAGTTGATAGGGGGTTTCCAAGTAATCCCTAATACCCACAAAAAAACATTACTGTTTAAAAAGACAACAACACTTTTTTGACGTGTTTGAAGTGTTTAATTAAACTTAATTTAAGATCAAATAAACAAAGATTTCAGTATACAATTTAAAAACTGTAATTAAAAAATTAAATTTCCATCAGCAGGAAAACGTTTATTGAAATTGCTGGTTGAAATCAGTGACACAGAATCTGCAGCACGACTCATACACGAGAGATTAAGTTCATTGATGTGGACACCACACGACTTTCTATTACAGTTTACAAGTAATGATCATTAACTATTTCATCAAGAAATATTAAAACACTTCTTTACAAAACAATTACAGAATATATTAGTTTATGATAACACCACACACACATTACAAAGAACTAATATTAGAAATATATCGGAAGTAATACATGGGGTTCTGCCCGTAATTTGTTTCTACTGCTACAAATAAAATATAAAAATATTAAAAGTTTCAAGTTTGAAAATTAGGGTATTCTCTAGAATCTAATAAGTGCCTACCTACGTAACTGATGTTGTTATTCATACGTCTTATCAAAACGGTCACATGTTCAAACGAAAGTAGCGATATGTTATCAGATAACTGTTATCTGCTCAGAGACTTTAGCTTGCAGTAGACGAGTATACCTAGTTATTAGCTAATAATTCATCATTACCTATTTTAGAGAACATTCAACACTGGACAAATTCTAGTACTGAGCAACTATAGCAAAGTTAACCAGTAGTAGTCTAGCTAAGACACTATACTCGAGTTGTTATAAGATAATGGAGGAAATTACTCGAGAGTAACTTTACACACGAATAACAACAACAAAAAACATGGCTGGTACCAGTCTTAGTTTATTTCAAATTTCATACCGTTTCAAAGCATGGACAAACGGCTAAAGGCGAAAAATTATAATTTATGAAAAATAATGACATTCCTTGTTATCTTCAAAGCCAACTCCGTCTAAATTTGAAACACACCACATCCATCTTCAACTTCATACCTCCTCAACTTGTATCTTGACCCTCTCAAAGGCGAAAAAGTTGATCAGCTTCGAATCAATCCTCAGTAATATCACCGAAGTTAAACAACCTCCAGCGAGGTGAAGACTTGGTGCTGCTGGCATTCCGCCCCATTCCAGGCTGGGTGAGGTTAATGTGGGTAGCAGGTTTGTGAGTTTCTTGCGAATGGAGGTTAACACCCCCGTCATGATATGTAGTTGAAAGCGATGTTAAACCCGAATTAAAAAAAAAAGAGTAAAATAATTTTAAAAATTGAGATCAATTTCGTAAAAAAAGCCAATTTTGTTAGCTAACGAAGCAACTGATTTTTACTTTCCTTATCCTATAATAAGGAAAGTATTGTATTCGTCGAAAATTTGACCTACATTTCTGGACAAATTATAGCCTCAGGATACCAAAATTTGTTTTCGGCCATTGGTCCGTGCGTCGGCGTGTCTGTCTCTGTGTGTGTGTGTGAACTCGATATCTCGTTTTCAGATATCTCTTGGCCGCCTTGGTTCAAATTTAAACTGAAAAGTTTCATAAGGTAAAGCTAGATCTCCAATGGGAACTTTGTACTCATGCCCAGTCACTTTGTGCAACCCATACGACTGAAACAAAGATGCGACCGTCATGAATGATACGAGTTGGACCATTTTCTTTCCCATACAAGATCTTCTTCCGCCGCTGAATGGCAGGAAATATTCGGGTTTCACAATTCTCCCTTCGGTGTTGATGAATCGCTCGGGTTGGAACCTCTCTGGTTCGCTCCACAGGTCAGGGCTCATGCTCAGCTCATAGTTGTTGAGGAATATCAGCGTGTCTTTCTGCACTTCAAATCCTGAAAACACAAGAGGAAATTCCATCACATGTTCGTTAACAATATACAAACACTGGTAGTCAAGTGGTTAACGCGATAGTCTGGTAATCCAGGTAGCGTAGGGATCCGTTGGTTCGAATCCCACCCAGTGCATGAATTTTTCCTCATTAATTTGAGTTTGTGACCACATAATAATATGACTCTGAGGGTTAGGTGGTAGAAAATGCTTTGAGCATTAACCTCGCCTGGTGGTTACCTTCCTGGTGGTTACCGCCTGGTGGTTACCTTCCACTAAAGAGTATTATTATTATATTTACCGTTATATAATTATAATATATAAGCATCAGGCGCGGTCGGTACTAAGGAGCTACGGAACTGCAGCACCCCCAGAACAAAAGGAAAAAAGAGTTTTTTCGAGTCCTAGCGTGTACAAATTGAAAATCACTACACCTTTCTTGAATAATTAATTTATAATTTTTATGATTGGCCTAAACAATCTTAAACTCGTTAGCTGTTACAAAAAGAGCGACTCTATAAATCCTATTTTCGTCTGGTATACACAGTGGCGTGTGGCGTACCCAGGGGGGGGGGGGGGGGTTTGGGGACAACAGTTTACAGAACAACTATAGTAGGTGCCTGAGGGGAACAAGAAACAACGTAATGAATACTTTTTAACTTACCTCCGATGGAACTATCTTGTGTCGCTACATGCGGCACAATAGGAGACGCAATCATCCTGATGGACTCCAATATTGTAGCCTCAGTGTAGGGCATCTTCTTCCTGTCACTCAGGCTCACTGAGCGTTCGTTCGAAGTAATCACATCGATTTCTTTTTGAATTTTAGCTTGCACCTCTGGATTGTTTACTAGAAATCCAAGAGTCTTCAATATGAAATTAGAGATGGCAGAGTGTCCTCCTATGATATCCTCCAGAGAAAACAAAGCTGTATCCAAGGGTATATTGACTTCCTCGTCAGTGGTGTAGACACTGTTCAGTAAACTGTCAACATAATCTTCCTCTTCATCATCATCAGCCTTGGGAGAGCTATTCAACTTATCAATCCTTTCCTTGATCAAACATTCCATAAAAAAGGCTCTAATAGATTTGCTCATCTTCTGAAGGTTTCTCTTATGACTATTGCTTTGAAAATATGTAAGCCATGGTAGAAAGTCTGATGCATAACCTTGATTTACTTCATAAAATACACTGTCATAGTTCCTGATCATTTCCTGAAACCTCGATTCACTTGTGTCGAAACTTTTGTTACAGAAGTAGACGAAGAAGACGTTTGCAATCGTGGATGACAGTTCTACTTTGAAATTGGGCAGACAGCTTTGACCGTCAATTTTAGACTTAAGTTGAGAGAGGTTTTGCTCTAGAATTGAATTTAATTTCATAAATCTGGAAGAGAAATTCCTGGGAAACGTGTGAGCTTGTAATATTTCTCGTCTCGTCTTCTGTATATTTGAAAAGTTGCAAAATGCCAAAGCTGTAATCAATCAGAACGAAGGAGGTACAATTAATTAAGTGGGAACTGTGCCAGTGGTTTGGCTCTATCTTCCAAAACTTCTCCACGTTCCAAAACTTGATATTACGCGTGATCTAATTAGGTGGCGTAAGGCCGAGGCTACGATAGGAGCGTCAAGCGGTGAGCGGTAAGCGGCAAAATGAGAATTTTATATTTTTATTTAAAACAATGGAAATGCTAAGTAGGTGGCACTGGCTACGATAAAAAATCGCTTGACGCTACTAAGATGAAACCTACTAAGCATTTCCATTGTTTTAAATGTAAACATAAAATTCTCATTTTGCCGGTCGCCGCTTACCGCTCACCGCTTGACGCTCCTATCGTAGTCTCGGCCTAAGAGTTGGTGTACTCTTTCATTTGCTTGCATGTAATGAAAACTCTACAATTTTGAACCGCCGGCGCCAACCTATTTAAGAGTTTTAAGCGTTCAAGTAATAATTCCAATTTCCAATATTTGCCATAAAATTTAACAAGGTTCGTAAGATTTGTCGTAAACTTAAACTCCTATTTAAGAGTTTTAAAGCACCCGACTTAATTGAATTTAACAGCGGACAAAGCGATAAGCGTTCAAATAGTATTTCGAATTGCCAATATTTGCAGTAAAATTTATCAAGGTTCCTGGGAGCGGAATTAAAAAAAAAAAAACCATAGAAATCCTGCCGATGTGAGCTCTTTCGATTGTCAATAAGAGAAATAGGAGCAAGTGAATGATTCAGGATCTAGGGACCCTAAAACATGTTTTGGCACTGAAAACTGCCTATCCAAAATTTTAGGTGATTCCGTTACTTTCCGTTTTTTAACATTTTATTCATTTATAAACAATTTTGGATTTTTACAAAGGTTCTTTTCCTAAGCTAACGAGAAATGCATGTCAATGTTGAAATCACATGTTCTAAAGACCAATTTAGAGGGTTTTCATTCACTGACAAAAACTGAAATTCACCTGCTTTTCTTCAGGACACGCCCCCAAAGGTTAATTCAAATATGGTTTTGAATGTATATTCCGAGCGGTACATTTGATTAGGACGAAATGTTTACCACGGACTTGTCATCATGGTACATATTTCATTTCATTCCAGAACGGTCAGAATAACCAGGACAAAGTAATGAGGGGGTGTCTTATATCATGGGGTCAAAGCTTTCTGGATTTTGATGGACAAAAATATAACATGTTCGTTTAAAAAACCCCTTGTCAAACAAAAATGATGTTTGTTGCGTCTTATCTTCATCTCCAGGCGCAATTAGTAACACCGCAATATTAAATAAATTTATTTCAAATACTTTTGTTCGTTGTACAGAAAAAAATAAGGTCTATTTAGAACCAGTCTTTTTGCATATGAAATGAAATTTTACTTTTAGTTATCAAATACGATTGTATTGTAAAGGCAAAAGTGGTCCCCGGACATTATTATCTGACCTGGTTGTAGAGTTTCTGTGAAAACTCCTTACAATTAGCACTACGCCCTAATGAGATCTTGTGTATGTCCGGACCCTGGACATACTTAAGTACAGACAAAAAAAATTCTACCCCGCTGGGGATCGAACCCAGGTCATCGTGTGAGCAAGTCTAGTGCGCTAGTCCACTCTGCCACGGTGACTATCCTCTGCATGACGTCGGGCTCCAGAATTGTCTGTGACATGGGGGTTCATTTACTTTAGGTATTATCATTTTTTAATTGGGCTTAACGTCGTTTTGAACTACATGGTCATATCACGACGGGGATGTTAGCCTCCATTCGCAGGAGACTCACAAACCTGCTACCCACATTAACCTCACCTAGCCTGGGTTGAGCATCACGAAATCTTCACCTCGCTAGACTTTGCTTCACTTCGGTGATCCTACGAAAACCGGTGGATTAAACGCGCCATCTACTCTGGCGGAAATTTCATTCAACTTACAGTTTTCCCGATTTCCACCGAAGAGATCGTTGTATCGGGCAATATTTGGTCTTCCATCAAAATCTGCTGCTTTCAAGAAAAGAACTTCCTTTATGTTTTCTAACCCGTTCACTACTACAACAGGCACTACTCCAAGTTTCAATCCAAATATTTGTCCATGTGTTTTTGACAAGATCTTGAAAGCTTGATACGGCACTTCATACTGAGCGAGTAAATGCAGGTGACCGAGGATGGGTAGTGCCCACGGCCTGGGTGGTTTAGGCAAAAGTGAATTAACTTTTGCGATTTGAAATTTCAATGTCCTATTGCACAGAGTGGTTAGAAAGTAATAGAAACTTGTCAAGATTAAATAGATGATTAAGTAAAACGAAACAGTCGAAAAATAAATAAACTCCATTTTAAAAGAAAAATTGATTATTTCGAGAGAAAAAATAAATGAAAATATTGACTAAAAAATACAAGTATCACAGTTGGTGCCAAACGCTAAATGAGAACCTTTGATTCGGAGTGATATGTTTTATAGGACCTTTGAGAATAATAAGTTGGGAGGAAATTTCAGTCCTAGAATATCTTGAAATATTATTTACGGCGGTTTTAGGAGACGTTTTTGTTATACCTCTGTGGACTTGAGTCTAGATTTTGCGATTTTAATGAGGAAACTAATGCTTAAGTCCGAACTTGTTATCTCTCCATGGTGACAATTACTTTTGCCCTTAGCTAATGAAAATATTTCGCTTTTTTGATTTTACTTTCAATTATAAAATTTTAAAAAAATATTTTTTTTATGATGAATACCTATTTATTTAAGAGAGGTCTGTAAGATTCAGAGTCCTTGCCCCCCCCCCCCCAAAAAAAAAAAAAAAAAAATACTTCCATTGACAACAACAAAAAAGATGCAAAAGTAGGTAGATTTTACAGATTACGGAAGTACTCTTTTTCATAAAAGGAAAAATGTTTTCCTTCAAAATCAAAAGTTTTCAGGCCTATATTTTTACATTTCGTGTCGTAATAATAATAATACTCTTTAGTGGAAGGTAACCACCAGGCGAGGTTAATGCTCAAAGCATTTTCTACCACCTAACCCTCAGATTCTTATTATTACGTGGTCACAAACTCAAATTAATGAGGAAAAATTCATGCACTGGGTGGGATTCGAACGAACGGATCCCTACGCTACCTGGATTACTAGACTAGCGCGTTAACCACTTGACTACCAGTGCACCAGTGTCGTAGCCAGCGTCAATAGCACGTTGAATACACCAGTTCTCGTTCTGTCACTGAAGTTAAGCAATATCCAGCGAAGTTAGGACTAGGGTGGGTGACCATTCAAATTCGAACCCTCGTGATGTTACCTATGGGAATAGCTCAGGTTGGGTGAGGTTAAGTTGAGTAGTTGGTTTGTGAGTTTTTAGCTAATGGAGGGTAAACCCCAATTTATGATAGCACCATGCAGTTGAAAGCGACGTTCAACCAAAAAATAAAAATAGAAGAAACAAAAAGAATTTGGTATCTGTTTCTGTCCGTCTGTCCATTTTTTGGATTAACTTCAAACAAGCGCTTACTCGTAACCCCATTTTAAATCTGGCAACAATACAGATTGTTAGATATTATGAATGCCTGTTGACACCTTGTAACAAAATTTATTTATTTATTTAAATGTTATTTCACCTAGTTGATATTTCACCTTTCTTTTTACATAATCTGTTTTAGTGGACAGTTCACATAAGTGACATTCTGAAACTGAAAAAGTCAACAGACTAATTTGGTTTGTCCTGTAAACGGATTTGTTTTGTTCCTACAAGCATGTAATATTTGCACATAACCTGTTGTGTCTGACCAAATGGTTCTCCATCCATAATAATAATAATAATTAAAAAATATTGTTTATTTTTGATGTTGGTTGTGATATACAGATATGAATAAATATATCTTGGTTATTTATGCCATAATAATAATAATAATAATAATAATAATACTCTTTAGTGGAAGGTAACCACCGGGCGAGTGCTCAAAGCATTTTCTACCACCTAACCCTCAGAGTCTTATTATTATGTGGTCACAAACTCAAATTAATGAGGAAAAATTCATGCACTGGGTGGGATTCGAACGAACGGATCCCTACGCTACCTGGATTACCAGACTAGCGCGTTAACCACTTGACTACCAGTGCACACTATCCATAGCATTTGACTATCCATAGCATTTAGGTTGAAGAGAAGAGTGAAAGTGGTGTTGCAGTGGCCGTCAGGACTTGATCAATCTGTATGAGTTCCATTCTCCAGCTTCCGTGGGTTTCGTCCACGAGGTTGAAGGGTTCTTTGGGAAGCTAAATAGTATGTGCACTGGTAGTCAAGTGGTTAACGCGCTAGTCTGGTAATCCAGGTAGCGTAGGGATCCGTTGGTTCGAATCCCCCCCAGTGCACGAATTTTTCCTCATTAATTTGAGTTTGTGACCACATAATAATAAGACTCTGAGGGTTAGGTGATAGAAAATGCTTTGAGCATTAACCTCGCCTGGTGTTACCTTCCACTAAAGAGTATCATTATTATTAAATAGATTATGGACGTCATGGGGCACTTCGTTGCATAATTTATATTGGTTGAGTGAAGGTTATGACTGTGACATATAAATCCAATGTTGAGGTGCTAATTATTTATTTACACTTTATTGAGAGGACATATTATATACAATACAAATAATTACAAATTAAAATACAATATAATAGAAGAAAAAATAAATAAATATACAGGGTGTCCCGTATACAGATGCAAATATTTTGAGGGTAGGTTCAGCCCACCGTGGACTATCATATGAGCGAAACTTGCAGTGGGGCATTTTGCTTCGTTAAAGAGTTTATGGCCAAATCCCTGTTTTTCCCACAGGTCTAGAGGTCACTTAGATCGATGCACGTTTTTAAAGAAATGGTAGCCAGTAAGTAATTTTTGACTTCATGTATGGATAGTCATGCATATTTCCCTTGAAATGTAGTTGGTTGCATGAAAAAATATTGAAAGACCAGAGAGATATTTAATCATAAGTTCAATATTTTTCTAAAATTCGATTTTTCCCTGTTTTCCCTTTCGTCAATTTAGAGTACTTCTACAATTGCAATCTACGTATCACTAGGTAAAAAAATACCCTTTGCTATTTTGTTTCAATAAATACAAAGTTCTTTCAGACGCGTGAAGGAACGAATGAGATACGCCTTATCAAACGGCACCAGAAGGAGAGAAACACATCTTTCAAATTTTGAATCTGGGCGCTATTGCATTTTGAAGAACACTCGATGCCTGAAGCGGTCTGTGTGACTACTTTTGTGCCAACTGCAAGTTATAAATGAAAATTTTCTGAGTACAATTAGTTCTATTAACCAACTATATCAATCAAATCTAATAGTTAAAATAACAAGGCGATCAATTTGTTCGGTGGAAGAGAAAGCCACAAGCTTTAAACCCGCCCTTGGTTCGCTACATATTCTTTTGGGTTTCTTTTCATTTCATGTCCTGTGTTGAAAATGTATCATTTTGTAGTTTTTCAATAAAACACAAACATGTATCA
>CM044957.1:52870230-52886703 GCA_024516035.1 Bactericera cockerelli
AAAACTCACTCTTCTTTTTCTCATAGTATCTCCTACTTTTTCTACTTTCTCATACACCTCTTTATTACTTCTTAGTTTCCAAATTCCGTTTTCAAATCTTGGACCCAGTACTCTTCTAACTATCTTCCTCTCTCGCTTCGCAATATTGTCCATATCTTTGTTTGTATTCATAGCTAAACACTCAGATGCATACAGACACTCGGGTTTGATAACGGTGTTGTAGTGTCGAATTTTGGCATTTATCGAAACACATTTCTTATTGTAGATGTTTTTCGTCAGATGGAATGCTGCTTCCATTTTCCTTATTCTCATTTTGTTGCTTTCTTTATCCAGGGCATTTGGTTCAATGATTTCTCCAAGATATTTAAACTTGTGTACCTTTTTTATGTCTCCATATTTTGTTTTCATAAAGCTGGGAGATTCTTTGACATTAGTTAGATATTCAGTTTTCTCGAAAGATATTTGAAGTCCCGTCTTTTCAGCTATTTCCTTTAAGGTATTGATTTGTACTGTCGCTTCTTCTAGAGTTTCAGCCAATATTGCCAGGTCATCTGCAAAAGCTAAACAATCAATTTCCAAGTTGTCTTTTTTTCTACCAAGTCTCGTTTTTCTAATTCCTTTTTCTTCTAAACTTCTTCTCCATTCTCTAATAACTTTTTCTAATACACAATTGAAGAGTAAGGGCGATAAACCATCTCCTTGTCGTAGGCCTGTCATGATTTTAAGTGGCTTGGATATTTCACCTCGGAATTTCACTTTGGAAAACGACTCAGTCAGGGTATCTCTAACAATGGCAGTTGTCTTCTTATCTGCACCAAACTCTTCTAGGATATTGAATAGAGTTGTTCTGTCCACCGAGTCGTAGGCTTTCTTAAAATCGACGAATGTGATGAAAATATTCTTTCCTCTCATCCTTCTGTACCGTATTATAAACTTGAGATTTAATATTTGTTCGACACAAGACCTACCCTTTCTGAATCCTCCTTGATATTCTCCAATCTCCTTTTCTAGATCTGCTTCTAACCTGTTCTGAAGGGCTTTTGATACAATTTTGTAAGTAACCGGAAGTAAGGAGATGCCTCTATAGTTGTTAGCGTCAGTTTTATCGCCTTTTTTGAATATCGGGTGTATTAGGGCGGTTTTCCATTCTTCCGGAACACGTTCTCTGTTCCAAATCTCTTTAATCATGTTATGTAACTTTTCACAAGTTGCTTCATCTATACTTTTCCACATTTCAGCTATGATTCTATCTTCACCTGGGGCTTTGTTATTTTTCAGTTGTTTGATTATTTCTTTTATCTCTGAGATTGATGGTGGTTCAGAATCCTCGATAGAAAGAGTCGAATTATCGGGTGAAGAGTGTGGAAATTTCTCTTTAGGTTCCTCACAATTTAAAAGGTTTTCAAAATATTTTGCTAGGATGGAACAATTTTCTTCATTACTCATAGCTAGTTTTCCATTAGGATCCTTAAAACAGAGGTTAGGGGCTTCATACTTTTTCAACTTCTTTTTGAAGGTTCCATAAAATGATCTTGAGTTATTTTTTTTGAAATCTTCGTCCATTTGTTCCAATTGGTTCTTCTCGTATATTCTCTTGGTTGATCTTATTATTTTTGCTGCAGTTGTTCTCTCTACTCTAAACATTTGATAGTCTGCTTCTTTCTTGGTTGAATGCCATTGCTTCCACGCTTTCAGTCTTCGTTCTATAGCTTTTTCACAATCCTCGTTCCACCATTCCTGTTTCTTCTCTTTCTTCATTTCTGCTACTTCCAGTGCAGCACTGATTATTCCTTCCTTAATATCTTCCCATTTATCAGATTTTATTTCTAGATTTTGACAAAATTCGACTTTCTTTTCTTTCAATGTGTTAGCATGAATCTTTGGTGTTTTCTTTTCTGTCTTATGAGATTTTCTCTGAGGTATGATGTTCAGTTTTACTGTCGATAGATAGTGGTCCGTTTCGATATTTGCTCCTTTTCTTACCTTAACATTCATGATTTCTCTTTGATTACAGTGCGTGATAGCAACGTGATCTATTTGGAACTCTCCCAGGCTAGTATTAGGAGATTTCCAAGTTTTCTGTTTTCTTGGGAGCTTTTTAAAGTTAGTGGACATTAATTTCAAGTTGAATCCTTTGCAGAGCTCGATTAGCCTTTCTCCATTTTTGTTGGTCCTTTTATGGGCTGGGAAGTTTCCTACCGTTTTTTGGTGTTTTCTTTCTTTGCCGATTTGTGCATTAAAGTCTCCGATGAGTATTTTCACATTTGATATTGGAAGTTTTGAAATCTCTAGTTCTAACGATTCCCAGTAATTGTCTACTTTTTCAGGGTTCTTCTTATTATCGTTGTTTATGGGAGCGTGGCAATTAATCAAGGTGTAACTTTTGTTAATACTTCGGAAGGTTAGAAATGAAAGTCTTTCGTTTGGTGAGTGGAAGTTAGTTATTGAATGAACCAAGTTCGCTTTGACAATGAATCCTGTTCCTAGATGGGGCATACCTCTTCCACATGGGTTCCAACCTTTTTTCCCCTTAAAAATCCGGTATCCTTCGTAGTCCATGAGGTCTTCGTCTGTGAATCTAGTTTCTTGAAGAGCACATATTTGTATGCTGAAATCTTTCATTACTTTAGAGAGTTGTTTTAGCTTGCCGGGTTTTAACAAAGAATTGACATTGAGTGTTCCAAAGTATTGTATTTTTTTCTTAAAGGGTTTTGAATTTCTATGACGACATGGTGTTGCAGGCTCTCCAGAATCCGATGGCCTGCGGGCGCCGCATGTAGCGACGGAGGATTGGTTACCTCCTGGAGTAGTTTTTTCCGTGGGTGAACTTTCCATCATGTATTAGTTGTTTGAAATTCAGGGGGGAAATGAAATTAAATATCATTTCGATTTTAAAACTGAAGTTGTAAGCTCCAGAGTTTTAACTCAGCCGCCCCTTACATGGGGAACAAACGCTGTTTATGGCCGTTCCTCTGGAAAACAGACGCCACGGTGTTGGGGAAACTCCCCTGCTCCTTCTCTCATAGCCGCTCCTCTGGAGTACAGTCGCTACAAGAGAGGGGTGTAGCCGCCCATTCTGGGATCAGACGCTACTGGAGATTCTCCCCGGGTGTCCCGTTTATGTCGCCTCTTACGACAGGGTGGTAACTAACCCGTGGACTATTCTTACACCGGTTACCACACGGATAAGTCAAGAGTATTATTATTTTTAAGGCATATTTAAAAGGCGCAGATTTTTTGATTTATTTTTTATTACTATTATTAATATCATCATAGGGTGGCGTCATCGTGAACGATGGTAGCTAGACAGTGGAAGAATGACTCAGCACTTCTACCACTGTCTTTACAAGGAGGCTAATAATTGACAAGGGCCCCCAGAACCAAGCCAATGCTGGTCTACTCCCTGTTTATAGTCCCCCAGCCAGACTGCTGGTCTACTCCCTGTTTATAGTCCCCCAGCCAGACTGCTGGTCTACTCCCTGTTTAAGTCCCTCAGCAAGACAAGATTTTTTTTATTACTATTATTAATAGTTATTGTTTCTTCTTTACTAAACACTGGAACCAACTCTAACAATTCACTTTGTTTGCAATTTTCGCAGCCATCAGGATTCAGTGGTTCCTCAAGGCAAGATGTCGGATAAGGATTTGGCAGTGAGGAGTAAAATAACAAACGCGCTGGCCATTCTGAACCGGAAGCCAGAAGAAGAAGAAGAGGACAATGACTCCTCCTCTGATGAATCATTCGCGGATGAAACCCCTGCCGACACACCCAAGGTACTGTCACACCCAGAAAAAGTACTTCGTGCTTAGGGAAAGAAACTAGTGTGAACATCTCACGTATGATCATATTGACTAACAAGATATGAACATCATGAAAGACGACTTTTTCTCTTACATCTTTTTCCGTCTCCTTATTTAATTTTTTTTCGACATACCTTTGAAGATAATTAGATCAATTTTGACCATTAATTCACCCCCTATTCTTTAAACTAGAATGACCATATCACGATACGAGTTTTTTCCTTCATTAGCTTGTGTGCGTATGCTGTCCTATCTACTCACTGTAAACAGCCTGAATAGGGTCGAGATATTAAGCGAACAGTAAGATGAAAAAAAATTATATACAGGTTACGAGACATGAAAAAACGCAAGACTTTCTGTACCTCGAATGTACAGAAAGTGATGAGCACAAATAATATGTGTATGGTAACTATTAATATTCAGGTAGCTATATTATTGTGTAAGCTACCCAAAGCGCGGGGCCCTTGGCATCTGCCAAATCCGCCATATGGGTAATCCACTAGTGTAAGCCTCATGAGTAGAATCTTGCTTTATTCCAGTCTCGCACCCAACCGGACGGCGAGGACACGGGACTCAACTGGAAAGCAGATCTCGCCCAGAAAGCTGCCTCTGCATTTCTTGAGAGACAGGCCAACATTGTGAATCTAGCCAAATATGTGTACGGTAAGTCATGGACTCAGTCTTACAGAGATTATAATCTACCAAAAAAATAACTATTAAAAAAAATGAGCTGGAGGACATATTTGAATATTTAATGGCAAAACTAATTTAAGATTTTTTTTCTTCAGAACGGCCTTTGAATAGCAATACATTAAAGCAGCTACTCATTTTTCCTCACGAGGTATGAGTGGACCGCGAACACCCAAGTAAAGAGCGGAAAAAATCCTGCCCCGCTGGGGATCGAACCCAGGTCACCGTGCGTGCAATGCTTAGCGCGCTAACTAACTCGGCCACGGTGACTACTGATTATTCAAATAATAAGCCATGTTGTTTTTCAGCATGATACCTCATCAAACGTTTAAGCCTGGCCATTCAGAGGGGGAATGCAGCCAGCATTGCGGGCTCATTCCCCTTCACAAATTCACTGAATGAAGTGTTTGTGTTTTCAAAAAAAAAAAAAAAAAATCATTTCACAGGTTTCAGTAAGTTTATAAAAGAAGTTAATTGTATTTTCTTCTCCTGTATGGTTGCAGAAGACTTGGGAGACGCCGCCCTGTCTAGCAAGGAGCAAGAGGAGGAGGAGGAGGGGGAGGACGAGGTGGCGGGGATGTTCAAGGTGGTCAACCTGAGGCAGAGACAGCAGCTCAAGGAGAAGGACATCATGAACAATGAGGACACCAGCAAGTTCATCCTGGCCGGCAGTAGGGACTGGACCCTGCCCGAGGTATAGAGTGCAAAGATATAAAGTGATATAAGATATAAATATATAGTATAAAGTGATATAAGATATAAATATATAGTAGAGATATAAAGATATAGTATAAAGTGATGTAAGATATAAAGATATAGTATAAAGTGATATAAGATATAAATATATAGTATAAAGTGATATAAGATATAAAGATATAGTAGAGATATAAAGATATAGTATAAAGTGATGTAAGATATAAAGATATAGTATAAAGTGATATAAGATATAAATATATAGTATAAAGTGATATAAGATATAAAGATATAGTAGAGATATAAAGATATAGTATAAAGTGATGTAAGATATAAAGATATAGTAGAGATATAAAGATATAGTATAAAGTGATATAAGATATAAATATATAGTATAAAGTGATATAAGATATAAAGATATAGTAGAGATATAAAGATATAGTATAAAGTGATATAAGATATAAAGATATAGTAGAGATATAAAGATATAGTATAAAGTGATATAAGATATACAGATATAGTAGAGATATAAAGATATAGTATAAAGTGATATAAGATATACAGATATAGTAGAGATATAAAGATATAGTATAAAGTGATATAAGACCCAGCACCTAAATGGGAAGTATTGTGTCACTTCTCGCCCATCAGAGGGGAGGCATACTACGGGATGGGCAGGCTACAACACAGACCACAAGCGTCTACAGTAGCTCCTGTTTCATGGCTACGAAATAAAAAAGGCTGTGAAACACTCATCTTTAAAAAAAAAAAAAAAAAAAAAATATACAGATATAGTAGAGATATAAAGATATAGTATAAAGTGATATAAGATATAAAGCTTTAGTAGAGATATAAAGATATAGTATAAAGTGATATAAGATATAAAGATATAGTATAAAGTGATATAAGATATAAAGATATTGTAGAGATATAAAGATATAGTATAAAGTGATATAAGATATACAGATATAGTAGAGATATAAAGATATAGTAGAGATATAAAGATATAGTATAAAGTGATATAAGATATACAGATATAGTAGAGATATAAAGATATAGTATAAAGTAATATAAGATATAAAGATATAGTATAAAGTGATATAAGATATAAAGATATTGTAGAGATATAAAGATATAGTATAAAGTGATATAAGATATAAATATATAGTATAAAGTGATATAAGATATAAAGATATAGTAGAGATATAAAGATATAGTATAAAGTGATATAAGATATAAAGATATAGTAGAGATATAAAGATATAGTATAAAGTGATATAAGATATACAGATATAGTAGAGATATAAAGATATAGTATAAAGTGATATAAGATATACAGATATAGTAGAGATATAAAGATATAGTATAAAGTGATATAAGACCCAGCACCTAAATGGGAAGTATTGTGTCACTTCTCGCCCATCAGAGGGGAGGCATACTACGGGATGGGCAGGCTACAACACAGACCACAAGCGTCTACAGTAGCTCCTGTTTCATGGCTACGAAATAAAAAAGGCTGTGAAACACTCATCTTTAAAAAAAAAAAAAAAAAAAAAATATACAGATATAGTAGAGATATAAAGATATAGTATAAAGTGATATAAGATATAAAGCTTTAGTAGAGATATAAAGATATAGTATAAAGTGATATAAGATATAAAGATATAGTATAAAGTGATATAAGATATAAAGATATTGTAGAGATATAAAGATATAGTATAAAGTGATATAAGATATACAGATATAGTAGAGATATAAAGATATAGTAGAGATATAAAGATATAGTATAAAGTGATATAAGATATACAGATATAGTAGAGATATAAAGATATAGTATAAAGTAATATAAGATATAAAGATATAGTATAAAGTGATATAAGATATAAAGATATTGTAGAGATATAAAGATATAGTATAAAGTGATATAAGATATAAAGATATAGTATAAAGTGATATAAGATGTACAGATATAAAGTGCAAAGTACATTATATTATTATTAAATTAAAAGGGGGCCGTATTTTTTTTTTTTTTTTTTTACCAATTAACGGGTTAATCCCATGTGTAAAAAAAATATATATATATATATAAAAATTCTTATTCTTATTCATAAAATAAAAGCAATTTCTCGTGAGCAAAAGCCCAAGTTGTCACTATATGGTTGATCGCACATAGAAATATGTGGTTCAGAACGAGCCATCTGTCCACTTATGTTGGCTGAAGACCATCACTTTTAGTATCCAATTAGTTTAAGTAAACAATAACAGGCCAATCATAATAATTATAAATTAATTATTCGAGATATGTGTGTTTGATTTTCACTTTGTACGAGCGAGGACACGAAAAAAAATCTTTTTTTCCCTTTCTTCTGGGGGTGCTGCAGTTCCGCAGCTCCTTAGCACCGGCCGCGCCTGGTCTTTTTATTAAACATATTAGATCAAGTTTTATTTACATAGAATATATACATACATAAAGTAGTGAGTCAAGAGTGTGTGATTGAGGAAATGCTAGAGAGTCGAGAGAAGTGGGAATATATTGAAAAGATGGTGAGAGACATCATACGTATAAAAGAGAGAGATGGGAGGGTCCTACAGCGGGATCGGTAGGCCCTATTAGCACTGCACTTGAAGTAATGAAAATATTTCGGTTCCAAGTGTAGTATGCTATCAGGAAAGGTGGGTTCTTAGTGGGTGGAAATCCCACACCCCAGGCTAAGACCTGGGTGTCTTTAAAAGATTTTTCCCCGCCCTTACTTAAAAAAAAGTACATACATAAATATTGAGATTAATAGAACAAAGGGCGGTGCTAATGCCAACGGCATTCTCTTCAGTAAGGCTTTTTCTTGAACATTAATGTTGTTGTTGTTGTTGTAGCCAGCTTGGCTACAGCTGGAGGGGTGAGTGATGGTCTCCAGCCAACTTTATTTCAAAGTTGGCTCGTCCTGAACCACATATTTCTATGTGCGATCAACCATCATGAGGACTTGGACTTTTCTGTACAAGCCATTAAACCCTTAGGAAACTGCAAGCTAGCCTGGCTTGTAAGGGTTGGCTAGTCTGTTCTCTGTTTATAGTCCTCTAGCGGGACACTGGTCTTCTCCCTGTTTAACGTGTCCCAGCCAGACAGGCTTGTCTGGCTGGGGGACGTTAATAAGGCTTGAAAGCTCAACATTGAATACGTTTCATGTTTAGGTGAAAGACTCCATCCGAGATTGTTTCGTCACCGGTCAGTGGAAAGCGAGCGAGGACGCGTCGGAACTCTTGCGTCTAGATGACATGAACGAGGAAGATGACGAGGATTTGTTCGGAGACTTTGAAGATCTGGAGACGGGCGAGAAGGTTGAAGGGAAGAAGGTTGCGGAGAGAAGCAAGGTCGGGGTTGAGGAGGGGCAACCCCAGAGTCGGGCCGCCCTCCTGGAGAAGAAGAGAAAGCTGAAGGAGAGCTTCGACGCGGAGTATGACGACAAGGACGGGGGAGGTGAGTTGGGTGGAAGAGAGTGACGTTTGTTTTTTTTAATTTGATAATGGTAATGGTGCTCAAAGGCACTTGTATTTACGCAAAGAGTCCATATAATAATGTAACAAATAACAAAAGTTAAAAAATAAAATTAGAAAATAATCTTTCACAATTTAAATTTGGGGCACTAAAGTATCCTATGTCTGAGAATTTCAAGAAGAAGAAAAAATCATATTATCTAATAAAGAATTTAATAATAACAATAATGAAGGATAGTAATAATAATTAACACCGAAACTAAAACAAGGCTGCATTACACGACTCAAGGACCAAACTTCATAGTGTGGGATGACGACAGCCAAAAGAAACTTGCATAAGTTCAGTTAAAAATATTATGAATTATGTAAACTATCATTGTTATATATATATTTGAACCATTTACTTTTCATGTATTAAAAAAAAAATTGGTTGTAACTCTTACTTGAATGGCATATCTTAAATTTAATTCTGTTTCATAATTCGGCCCTAAGACTACTAACTCTTACTTGAATCATTATCATCATAGGGTGGCTTCATCGTGAACGATGGTAGACAGACAGTGGAGGAATGAATGAGCACTTCTACCACTGTCTTTACAAGGAGGCTAATAATGCTGGTTTACTCCCTATTTATAGTCCTCCAGCCAGACTACTGGTCTACTCCCTGTTTATAGTCCCCCAGCCAGACTCACTTGAATGGCATATCTTAAATTTAATCCTGTTTCATAATTCGGCCCTAAGAGTTGAAACTCTTACTTGAATGGCATATCTTCAGTTTAATCCTGTTTCATAATTCGGCCTGAAGGGTTTGATTTGATTGATTTTGATTTTGAAAAAAAAATCATTTATTTATATATTTTTTTTATTATTATTACAAAAATTACATCCCCTAAGCTAATGCTAACCCTAAGCTAAACTATTACTTGAATGGCATATCTTCAGTTTAATCCTGTTTCATAATTCGGCCCGAAGGATTGAAACTCTTACTTGAATGGCATATCTTCAGTTTAATCCTGTTTCGTAATTCGGCCCGAAGGGTTGAAACTCTTACTTGAATGGCATATCTTCAGTTTAATCCTGTTTAATAATTCGGCCCCTCCCCAGGCAACACCTACTACGATGACCTGAAGACTCAGGCCACGCGCCAGGCGGAACTCAACAGGCAGCAGTTCCTGGATCTGGACGACAGTGCTCGCGTGGAACTCGAAGGTAAGTTAGTTGAGTCAGTTAGTTTAAGGGTGGATTTTTTTTTTTTTCAAACAAGGAAATTGTAATTTATTAAAAATAAGTACATTCAATTCCATCTTCAAAGCCTACTCCGTCTAAATTTGGAACACACCACATCCATTTTCAACTTCATACTTCCTCAACTTGTATCTTGTCCCTCTCAATCTAAGTATCTTGGTTTTAACCCAACTAACAATTCTATTGTAAGGTTTTGTCCACTTGTTGGATAATGTGTTTGCCATCTTTTTCAGGAAGCTATCGAATTCGTAGTGAAGGGCACCATCCACAGATATTAAGGATGGAAATAATAGACTCTGTGGCGCTAACTCACGGATTGAGTACTGTGTAAGATAGGGAAAACGGACGCTTAGCAATGATTTGGGATGTAGAGTTTGTCTATTAATTTCGCCCTAAATGTCTCGGTAGCTCAGTGATCAAGGCGTCCGGCTGGTAATCCAGAGGTTGCGGGTTCAAAACCCAGCTGGGATATGACAAGTTAGTCTCCCATTATTTGGGATTTTGAACACATAATAATACTTCTTGGGCTTTTTTTTCTAGAGAGTAGGTCAATCTTCTTGCTATTCAAGACGAACACCAGGGCCATCTCTGGCTCTGGTGGACAGTGTGAGGTTTAGGCACTGAAAACAATATGCCATACCCACTAAACATCTTCCTCTCTTTCTAATCTCAGTACCTTACTGCTGGAATAATGGGACTCATTAGTCCTAATCGGGCAGTATAAATAAGGCGATATTATATTATTAATATTTTTTAGTTGTCATATTTTTGTTGATCACTTTCGTGGTGGCACACAACTACTCCAGCTCGCTTTACTAAATCTTTGCTCAACTTGGGTCTTGAACCACTAACCTCCAGGTCGGTTAGAAATTTTGAGTAAAGTTCAGGTAAGATTTCTTTACGGTGAAGCCAAGAAGAGAATGTATTAGCACCGCCCTTGATCAATTTTTTTTTTTATAATTAAATTGTAAGGAGCTCAACTGAACATTTTTTTTCCAATGATATGCTGATTTCATGATTTCAAGTCTTTCCCGGTAGCTCAGTGTTAAAGGCGGCACTCTGTGAATCCAAAGACTCCAGACGTCGTGGGTTCGAAACCCAGCCGGGACATGACAAGTTATCCTCCCAATTGGGATTTTTACCACATAATAATATGTCTTGGGCTTACTGCTGGAATAATGGGACTTTAATTGTCTTAATCGGGCAGTATAAATAAGGCGATATTATTATTATTATTATCTTTACTATCTATAATCCCGTTTGAAAATATTTGAATCTGCCAGAAAGTTAGAAGGGTTTTTGGCTTTCAAAAACTTTTTTTTTAATGAACATTTACGAGTATTTACAGAAGTGGTCCGCAACTAGGGTGCCGTGAAAACTAAATTGGCCTACTTAGCTGACGTTTTTCATCATCTGAATACTCTCAATACAGGCCTGCAAGGTCCCTCTGACTTTTTTTTCTCTCTTGGGGTGCCGCTGGGCTAAGAAGTCAAAGAAAAGGCGCCGCGATGGAGAAAAGGTTGCAGACCACTGATTTAAACAGAGGTCTAGAATTAGAATGTTAGGTATTAGGAGTAATGTTTTCTAAGAGTTATTTAACATATCTTTACATTGAATTCATAAAAAAACTCTTGCTAGTACATAAAAAAAAAAATTGATTTTCAACCCCTGGGTC
Source organism: Bactericera cockerelli (assembly GCA_024516035.1). Classification (NCBI taxonomy): domain Eukaryota; kingdom Metazoa; phylum Arthropoda; class Insecta; order Hemiptera; family Triozidae; genus Bactericera; species Bactericera cockerelli. Next base: position 52,881,827 of record CM044957.1, read on the forward strand.
AGACATTAAAAATATTCAAAAGCCGCTAAATCTCAAAAAAAATTCAAAAGCTGTAAAGAAAAGACAGGGTGTCATGTGATTTAATAATGATTGGTCTTGATGTGATCTAGAAGTTCGTTGTTGTTTTTCCGTTACACCCAGTATATTAAGGGTTGGGTGGAAGAGATTGCTATAAGCAATAACCCCGCCCATCTATGTTTTTTATTTTATTGTTTATATTGTTCTCAATTTTGCATTTTATTTTTATTATTACTTGTTTTTATCTTTTTTTTTTGTTTATATCGGTCTCAATTTTGTATTTTAATTTTTATCATTGCTTGTTTGTGCATAATATGTCCTATTAATAAAGAATTGAATAATAATAAGTAAGATCGAGTTGATAAAAAGTTTACTGGTAACACTTGACTATTTGTTGTTGATTCCCAGGTTTCAGGGCTGGTCTGTACATTCGGGTGGAGCTTCATGACATGCCCTGTGAGCTGATAGAGAACTTTGACCCCACCTACCCCCTCATTGTGGGCGGCCTGCAGCCGGGGGAGGAAACTGTGGGGTCCGTCAGGGTAAGTGCCCTAGACCCTCGACTTTAGGGTAGCGCCTTTACCACATGAGATAATCTACGAGGCTTTGGGGTGTAGGGTATAGATTACTATAGAGTCTAGGGCCAGGGTCCTAACTGTGGGGGGGGGGCTACGGCTGGGGGAGGAAACAGTGGGGTCCGTTAGGGTAAGTGCGCGAACACAACGGAGAGCCTCGACCTTAGGGTAGCGCCTGTACCACGTAAAATTATCTAACAATGTTATTCTAAAAAATCTAAAAAACAGATCAGTGGTTCTCAGAATTTGTTAAACTAAACCTAACATTAAATGGTGGGTAATAATACACTATTCGAACTGGACTTTGAAGAAAATAAGGCTCAGGAATTAAGTATAGACGACTTTTCTGATCAAATAGCAGCAGGTAGACAAGGGCTGAAAATATTTCATATGAATGTGTGTAGTATAAAAGCAAAGTTTAAACAACTTGAAATTCTGTTTCATATAATGAAAGATGTGTTCGACTGTATAGTACTTGGCGAAACACACACTAAAGAAGAGATCAATTTGAATCAATTTTCACTAGGAGACTATAATATCTATCAAACGAAATTCAACAAAAGAAGGACTGACGGACTGATTGTCTACGTCAGATCAACTTTAATCCATGAGGTCAGCGAAATAGAACTTTCTGATTGTAATTGTCTCGTAATTAAAATAGAAAAATGTAAAAAATCCTTCGTTCTAAATACGTTTTATAGATCTCCAAATGGAAAGATTGATGTCTTCTTATCAGAATTAAAACCTATTTTACAAAAATCTCAAAATAGGAACATTAGTCATTCTATTTTAGGGGACATAAACATTGACATCTCTCCTGGGCAAAAGGGTAAAGTTGAGGATTACCTCAACTTGATGGCAGAGTTTGGTTTTGCATGTCTGCATACTAAGCCTACCCGTGTTACTAAAAATTCAGCAACGTGTTTAGATCATGTGTTCTCCCAACTAAAAAGAGAAAAAAAATGTTCAGCCTATGTTATCCAGACCAACATTTCCGACCACTTTTCTACTGCATTAAAAATAGAAATAAACGAAAACAAGACTAAAGAAATTTATAAGTATACAGGAATTCTAAAGATTAATTATGAAACTCTGGTCGAGGATGTTGGGAAAGAAAACTGGGAGGATCTTTATAACTGTAATGACCCTAATATAGCTGCTTCTTTGTTGACAGAGAAAATAAAAAATCATGTCGATTGTAATGGGACAATTAGTTACAAAAAAATGGAAAGAAAACTAAAACCTTGGATAACAAACGGTATTATCAAATCTATTAAAAAGAGGGACAAATTACACGTTTTAAGTAAAAAACAACCCTTGAATTTAAACCTAGAACAACATTATAAAAAATATAGAAATCTAATAAACAAATTAATTGACAAAGCAAAAAGCACATATTTACAAGAAGAAATAAATCATGCAAAAGGTGACAAAAAGAAAATGTGGAAAATTATAGATGACATAATTCAATACAAAGGTGGGAAAAAAATGGGTCCAGAAAAATTATTTATTGATGGGATCGAAACTTCAGTACCTCAGGAAACAATGAAAGCAGCAAACTGTTTTAATAAATATTATTCCGAAGTAGGTATCAATGCTTCAACCAGAGACGTTGTCTCCACTGAGCCTTCAGTACTACAGGAAATCATAAGCGCACAGCCTGAAGCTATAAGCTCACTGTATCTGAGTAAAATTAAATATAAAGAAGTTAAGACTATTATAGATAAATTAAAGGGCGGATCTGCTCCTGGCTTCGACGGTATTACCACGGAAATAATTAAAAAAATTAAAAACCAAATTTCAAAACCTCTTTGTACAGTTTTTAACTTATGTTTAAAAAATGGTGTCTTTCCTGATGTATATAAAAAATCCATAATATGTCCTGTTTACAAAAAAGGTGACCGACGTTCCATAGCCAACTATAGACCAATCTCTCTTCTTACAACTTTCTCGAAAATATTTGAGAAATGTTTGAAAACTAGACTAGTAAAATACTTAGAAGAGAACAAAATTTTGGGCAAAACTCAATTTGGTTTCAGACAAAACAAAAGTACAACAGATGCTGTACTAGAATTAATGGAAGGGGTATACCCGGCCCTAGATAAAGGGGAAAAAGTGGGAGTAGTTCTTTTAGACCTCAGTTCCGCTTTTGACACTGTTTCTCACTCAAGAATGACCGAAACATTAGCTAGAGTAGGAGTAAAAGGAAAATGTCTTCAACTTTTTAAAAGTTATCTCGAGAACAGGACACAACAGGTAAAGTTGAAGGGAGAGATAGAACACAATGCCCAAACACAAAATAATTATGGATCGGTAAATTGTAGTCATGTCAAAATGCAGACAACTTTTAGTGACGTTATAAAAAATCCCCCTTTCTCTACACCCCAAGGCACAGTTCTCTCCCCTACACTTTACAATATCTATGTCTCTGGGTTAAATCATCTAGATCTAAAAGGATCTCTAGTCTCTTTTGTTGACGACACTGCTTTGTACGTGAGAGGACAGTCCTGGCAAGAAGTGTTTACAAATATACAATATGACATGTTGAAAGTTAAAGCTTGGTTTCAATATAATAATTTATTTTTAAACTTAAATAAAACTAAAATGTTACCTTTCACCTTAAATGCAACAACCCTCCCAAATCAAACAGAGATCATAATACATGAAAGCCAGAACTCTCCTCCCACCTGTCAATGTAGTGTTAGCATTGACATAGTTAATCAGGCAAAATATCTGGGAATGGAAATAGACTGCCACCTCAGATGGGACAAACACATAATTGGTCTAACGAAAAGACTTCGTAGATATATTTACCCTTTCCTCTCATTAAGAACTTTTGTCAAGCTTCCATTTTTAAAAGAAATTTATTTTGCCCTAGCTCAATCCGCGCTTGAGTATGGCTTGTGTGCTTATGGCAGAGCTGACCCTACAGCCCTCAAGAATTTATGTACCATTCAAAATACACTTTTGAAAATTATTTACAAAAAAGAGAAACGTTTTTCAACAGAGACATTATACAAAGAATTAGGTGTATTAAATTTAAGTAATTTATTTTTCAAAAATATTTCGTCATATACAGGGTGTCCCACCAAACTTGGACACCTCAAATTACTCGGCCCCTGAAAGAGTTTTTGAAAAATAAAAAAATCTAGGGTACATGTGCTAATTATGCGGTTTCAGTTATGAATTTTTTTTTATACAGGGTGGTTCAAAAGTCAGAAATTGAGGTGTCAACTTTCGATTTTTAAATGGATTGACCTGAATTTTATTTGATAATTTTACTTCTAAATGATTCCTAGGTACTTTTTTCAACAAAAATATTACATACAGGGTGGTTTTTTTTCGACCAATTTTTTTTCTAAATCTTGAATAACTCAAGTTCGGTTAATTTTTTTGATAACAAGAATAGATAGTGTTTGTGTAATGAATACACGCACTTTCAATTGGCATCAAAAAATTTTATACAGGGGGGTTCACAAGTGAAATAATGACTTGATTTTTTTTAAAACCGAGTTTTTTTAAATTTTTATTAAGGATTAATAATTCTCGTCTAATTTTACACATTTTTCGTTAGTCATATCGAAAAACAAAACTAAAGTGTTGTACAGGGTGAGACATAATTTTTTTGTAACACCCTGTATATGGGCAGTCAAAGAGACGCAAAATTAAATATAAAGACTAAATATGCAAGAAAAACTTTGATTTTTAATTAAACTAAAAAGTTATGGTGTTTTAACTAATATTGTCGCATGGACCACCCTGTAGATATTTTCTTAAACCATCATATGGGTAGTCGAAACTGTCTAAAATTCAACGAACACTTCGAATCATGTGGGAAAAACAAGTAAAAACACGAATTTGAAGCCATTTTCAATTTGGTGTCTACACTGAATGATTTTAAAACTTGAAATAAAAAGTAGGTAGGTGTAGACACAAAATTGAGCATGGCTTTTTGAATTCATTTTTTTTCTTTCAGATGTGGACTCCTCGTTGAATTTTAGACAGTTTCGACTACCCATATGATGGTTTAAGAAAATATCTACAGGGTGGTCCATGCGACAATATTAGTTAAAACACCATAACTTTTTAGTTTAATTAAAAATCAAAGTTTTTCTTGCATATTTAGTCTTTATATTTAATTTTGCGTCTCTTTGACTGCCCATATACAGGGTGTTACAAAAAAATTATGTCTCACCCTGTACAACACTTTAGTTTTGTTTTTCGATATGACTAACGAAAAATGTGTAAAATTAGACGAGAATTATTAATCCTTAATAAAAATTT
>CM044957.1:52886803-52922571 GCA_024516035.1 Bactericera cockerelli
CTGCAGAGCCCTACCAACTGCAGGTGCCAGGATGTAGCCCGATATGTCCCTGGGAGAATTTCGTTCGCTTGACAAGCAAAAAAGTGCCACTCAAATCTTACGCAGAAGAATGCAAAAGCCTGAATCCCAACTTCCAATACCGCGAAAGTACTTCGGGACCTTGAAACATCTCGACGAAAATGTCCTTTTTTGTTGTTGGAGGAATCTTAATTTTTTGTGGTCAGGTCATACTGCATTTTGCGGTAATGGTGGTTTTTTTTAAAAAAAAAAGCGTAACACCAAATCTGGCATATCTGGATATAAATCTGGCAAATAGGCATATCTGGCATATACATACAAAAGTGAATGTTTTACGATTTTCACGGGTTTTTTAATTTGCAAGTTTTAATTTGAAAGCGACTCGTTCTATAGTTTCAATTACTTTTTACTTTTTCATCTTAACTATTTGTTTATGAACTTGATCTTTATTGAGACTTTCTTACTTATTCGTTGGAGAATGTAATGTGCAACATTAACGAGCGTTTGGAATATTGTGTAACTCGATAAGGACGCCATCTGTCGCGGGAATAATCTTTCATCCTTTAAAAACCTGACTTGTTTTTTTTTTTTTTTTTTTTGGTTGAACGTCGCTTTCAACTGCACGGTTCTATCACGACGGGGGTTGTACCTTCCATTCGCTGGGAACTCATTAACTAGGTACTCAAATAAACCTCACCCAGCCTGAGTGGGGTCGGGAATATTTGAAGGTTCGTCACGAGTGTTCAAATTTGAATGTTCAACCATTCAAGTCCTAACTTCGCTGGACGTTGCTTCGCAGTGACAGTATAAGAACTGATGTATTCAACATGACTTGTAAAATAAAATTCCACATATTTTCTACTAAATGCTTTTTATTTCTATCTCCCAACTCCCTAATACTAAGCGCATGGCCACTATTCAAAATTTGGTCATCCGTGACATAACGTCCTGTGTTTAAAAAACTATGAGAGTTTAAAGCTAAAGTTATCATATTTGTGTTAATCACTTTCGCGATATCACAACTACTCAAACTCGCTTTACTGAATCTTCGCTGAAACCGGGACTTGAACCACCGACCTCCAGGTTATAAGTCCGCCGCCTTATCGATAAAGCTACTGAGGTCGGTCATTGTTGAGAGTATCTTGTGAATAAATAGATGATTGTCCCCAAACTCCCCCCCTGGCTACGCCACTGGAGTAAGAAATACTTCCGATTTCTAATATAAAAAATTCTCGGAAAAAAAAGGTTGGTGATTATTATTAACCCAGAGAAATATTGATGAATTTAGGTTCTAGAGTGCGTAGAAAGGTAGGAAAAAATAACTTCAGAACCTTGCTGGAGGTTCTGTGGGAAACTTTCAGCCAAAAGTCCCAATGAATCCCAGAAGCCCGTTCCAGAAACAGTTTCTACTATCCGAACCTCCCTCTCAACTGTCACACAACGTACTCTGATTGGTTATTGCGTTCAAATGAACCAATCAGAGTGCGTTGTGTGACAGTTGAAAGGGAGATTTGGAGATTATGAGAGAGAGTGCGTTTTCTACAACGAGGGCCAGTAGCCCATTCCAGAAACAGTTTCTACTTTCTAAATCTCCCTTTCAACTGTCACACAACGCACTCAGAGTGGTTATTGCGTTCAAATGAACCAATCAGAGTGCGTTGTGTGACAGTTGAAAGGGAGATTTGGAGAGTAGAAAGTGTTTCTGGAACGGACTCCAGGTGACCTAACGGAGGGAAGCGCCTAAAACCGTCCCTTTTTTAACATTTCAGCCATTTGTTGTTTTAAAATGATTACAAGTGAGTTTGTTATGCACATGAGTCATGAAGTTTCAGAAGGTGTTTTCTAATAAATAACACAGCTGCATCTGTCACTACATCTTTGCCTCAGGTTCATTAAAATTTAGTCTGTTGCAAGGTACGGGTAAACGACTAGTTAGTTATAATACTTGTTTGTTTCAGAAGTTTGATAAGTGTTAGTTGGAGAGCAGCGGGCAGCAAAGAGTAATGAATATTTTAAAAATAAAATTGCATAAATTTAAGAAACTTAACTCGTTTTATTCTATTGCTTCAGTGTTTTGTTCAGAGAATGGGTAATCTGGGAGTATGAGAGTATCTACATATTGCAAATAATATAGGTAAATTATACATATCACGCTCTAATACCTATGATTTTATGTGATTGATCTTCGAAAATAATAATACTCCCCAATATTAAGTAATAGTAATATGGTCCGCTAAACAGGTGTATATTAACGGACTAGTCCTTTTTACAAATTACAAATATTTTAAAACATTAACAATAATAATAACATTAACAATAATAATAGACTTTTTCTCAGTTATATAAAAAAAAAAGTTTAAAGTAATATTTGGTATACTGTGTCTTTGGGCAACTCATTTTATGTGAGTAGTTCGAAATAATAAAGTTTATTTTGTTTCTCTCAGGTAAGAACGAATGTCTCCTATAATATATGTAAACATATAGAGGAGACATTCTGCAGATGGTCCCATTTTAAATTCGTCAACTTCGCACTATCAGCGGTTTTTGGTGATAGAGACCATGCGCCTGACCACTAACTTTTTACTGAAACGCTTATATATCTCGTGAACGGTACACCCGATTTTGATGAAATTTTATATGTATATGCTTATAAGCGTTTTACATAGTGCATTTATATTTATTTTTCAATATTTTGATTTAGCTATGATATGAAAATCCAAAAAAATTGACAAAAAAGTAAAAAAATAAGGTCTACAACTTGCCGATACAAAGTTTTTTGTAAAGTCTAGAATGTACAAAAAATGGTATTCTACCATATTAAACAAATTTGAATAAAATCAGTACAGCGGTTCTGGAGATACAAGTGATTTAATATAAAATCTCAAAATAGGCACGTGTATACAATGTGAACCAATCGTGAGTAAGTATTGTGTCCATAATTGGCAGTGTATTTCTTACTCTGACAATTTACCAATTGTCTTTACTCGATCATACAGAATAATTATGATAAATATAACTATTTATTTTTCCTATGACGTATGTTTGAAATGTGGATGCCGCGCGCACATCCAAAGTACAGTATAGAAAATTTTCTACCCAGTCGGGATCCGAACCCGGGTCACCGTGCATGCAAACCCCGCTACTCCACTCTACCACGGCGTTCACCATATGCTGCATAATACATGTATGACACATTGGACCTTTCCTTGGCATTGCAGCGGTTCGCTTTATCCCCTGAGCTTTGTGTATGGTAAAAAAAATAAAATGTTAGTTCAGAAGAATCACAGCTGCTGGTTCAAGACATAACGCCTTCTTAACCAGTGCTTGATAAAAACTTGCTCATGATAACAACTCAGAATTTCAGAGTCACAGCTTGCTAATCCCCTTCCAGATACAAGATACCCATGTGTTATATCCATGTAAGTATATACTTAATACCCACCTTCCAGATACAAGATACCCATGTAACCATGTATGTTGTTGTTGTATCCATGTATATGTATACCCTATACCCACGTTCTAGATACAAGATAGCCAATACCCGCTGTATACATATTGGTATCTCCTAAGGTCAATTCAGCTTAGTCAAGAGGTCTCTCTGGAAGTGTTCAAATATTCAAGATTAGTATTGGTGTTGATCGTAAAGTTGACGGTGTTGAATAGATGATACAAATATTTTATTTAATACATCCATCTGGAGACTACGTCAACATTCAACATCAAGATTCAACTGATTCAAGGCTTTCTCCGTACACCCAGACAAGGTGCTGTAGATAAGTAATTATTTTAAACAAATATATACGGGTTTACCCCATTTTTACATGAAATACACTTAAATTTAGTAATTAAAAAATAATAAAATCTAACACGATTATGACTAGAAATTAAAATAAAACATGGCTGAAATCATAAAATTATTAGTACCTAATAAAAAATGACATTTTCTAAATAAGTAAGTCAAAATTCTCCAAAACTTTATTTGCCTAAACGGGAGAGAGATTAGGTCGGTTAAGAACGGTAATTTTTGTATTATACTTGCATAACTATCAGGAAGATTATATAATCCTTCAATATTCTCCATTGCCTCTATGTCGGTTCAATAAATATGGTCCAAAAGCTGTTCTTAATTTTATTCCCGAGAATATCAAATATTAGAAGTACCTACCTACCTACAATTTACCGTGTTCGTTTTTGTAAAATACCTACTTGACGTCTTCAACTTTACGTTTTTTTTTGTATAATTAAGTACCTATTTAAATAGTTTTTTAAGTTATCATATTGGTGTTAATCACTTTCATGATATCACAACTACTCATAAAATCCATACGATAAAAAAACAACTACTTAAACTAGCTTTACTAAATCTACGCTGAAACCGGGACTTGAACCACCGACCTCCAGGTTACAAGTCCGCCGCATTATCGATCAAGCTACTGAGGTTGTTTACCTACATTAATACTGTCCATTATTGGGAGTTTAATTTCCTTTCGAAGACAAGCATTTTTTTCATCTTGGGCTCTAATCTCACGGGCACAATAATAATAACACTCTTTAGTGGAGGGTAACCATCAGGCGAGGTTAATGCTCAAAGCATTTTCTACCAACTAACCCTCAGAATCTTATTATTATGTGGTCACAAACTCAAATTAAAGACGAAAAATTCATGCACTGGGTGGGATTCGAACCAACGGTGGATCCCTACGCTACCTGGATTACCAGACCAGCGACTTAACCACTTGAATACCACTGCATACTAACAATCTTGGAATGGCAAAAACTGATCTCAAATTTTTACTTTCCTTATCCTATAATAAGGAAAGTATTGTATTTTAGTGATTTTTTTTTTAAAACTCGTTAAATAGACGAATGTCTTATTTCCGTTTTAATCACGTACCTAATGACAATGTAGTCAAATTTTCTCCTGCTAGTAGCGTTTCTATCTCTGGTTCTTTTTATCGGTTGTGCAGTGCATGCGTTATCAGTTTTAACGGTTATCAGTTGTAAACCTACTAAATATTTAAAACATTTTTTTTTCTCTCCAAAATAGAACTCATGTACAACGAGAGGATTTTCATTTGCTCTATCCTGAGTTGTGCTAACTCTGTAGATATTTTGCTTTGGACTGGTTCATCAATTTTATCATGAGTCCAACATTGGCTGCTCCAGCCTCCGTGGTGTAATGGTTGTGACTACTGCCCGTAGTCCAGAGGTCACGAGTTCGACTCCCGGTTGGGGCAGACTTTTCGAAGAAAATTCTGTGCCTTCCAAACACGTGAGGCTGGCACTACCGGCCCTACCCAGGCTGGGTGAGGTTAATGTGCGTAGCTAGTACGATTCCCAGCGAATGGAAGGTAAAACCCCCGTCCTGACTATCTCAAATCAGGACGTTAAAATCGAATAGAATCAACTGGTCACAATAGATCTAATTAGGTCGCAGTGTTATTTGTAAGGGTTTCACTGAAAACCCTGCAACCAGGTCAGATAATAATAATAATAACATTGGCTGCTAGTTCCTGTGTCTACTCATTTCTGTCAGATCTTATATTTTGTTGTTAGCAAGGAGTACAATGTGGTCCTCATTAATATGCAGCTGGTCTTGAAATTCTTTCTTCCGATGTCTGAATTTGGGGTGTACCTATCTTCATGAACTCTGGGTCAATCTTTTCAAGGACTGAATTGATTAATATAATAGGAGACACCGGGTTACCTTGTCGGAGGCCAGATTTAATTTTAGATTTGTCAAGATTTTCATGTATAGCATAGAGTTCACATATTGTTATTAGCTTTATTTATTACATTTTTGGGAGTGCAAATTGCTAAATCTTGGCCGAAACCGGGACTTGAACCACGGGCTCCAGGTTACAAGTCCGCCGCCTTATTGATAATAATAACACTCTTGGAATGTAACCACCAGGCGAGGTTAATGCTCAAAGTATTATAGCTACGACCTAACCCTCAGAGTCTTATTATTATATGGTCACAAACTCAAATTAATGAGGAAAAATTCATATTTCATTTTATTTTAGTAATTACCTACATCCCCAAATAAAATTATAACTACATTGTCACATACTCAAAAAGATAAAGAGTAGTCCAACCACTGGGTGGGATTTGAACCAACGGATCCCAACGCTACCTGGATTACCAGACTAGCGCGTTAACCACTTGACTACCAGTGCACCTAAGTTGCTCAGACAGGGATTTTATGGTTAAAAACGATAAAAAAAATTATGGTTAAAAACAAAAAAGCGTTATTATTATCTCTATTTTCTTTATAATTTCAGGTTTCTTAAACAGGAGGATCACAATGTTGAAAACATTCATTCCATTCATCTCGAGTCTCAGTGTTGTGCTCCTTAAAATAGCAACTGCTGAGGTGAGCATGATCATATCACAACGGGGGTGTTACCCTCAATTCGCAGGAAACTCACAAACCTCCTGCCCACATCAACCTCACCCAGCCTGGTGGGCCGGAATGGCAGCACCATTCACATTAATATCGCTTACCATTATGAAATCAACACGGTCTATTTTTAGATTTCAGTACTTTGAGAGGACATACATTATTATTTTGGGCTAAAAACTTTGTCCATTTATTGTCCATTGTAAACTGTCGCTTCCCAGCGGCTACAGAGTGGAACAATGTTACAGTAAAACCTGTTTGGTGGCGACCGTGTGCTATAACATTGAAACACTTCATTGTTGTAGCATAAATAAAAACTAACCTGTTTGCTAGCGATCGGAGGCTACCATAATGTGTGATTTGGCCTTTGAAGGTTGGTTTGAACTTTTAAATAGGGTCTGTTATACTTTTGACATTGATAAGAAGCTCTATTAACGGTGTAATGGTAATAAAATGACATTTACTACATATTTTCCAGTAATTTTGAAACGCGAAGTGAGTTTCTTTGGAAATTTAACTACTTTTTTGGTTGCTTTCAACTGCATGGTCATATAACGACGGAGGTGTTACCCTGAATTCAATAACCTCGTTTCTTTTGTTTAGTTTTAATGACAAAGAAGCTTTTTTTTGGGTACACTTAAGAACTTATGGCATAATTGATCATTTTTTCAGCAACTGGATGCTCCAGTACAATTGACGGTTTACTATGAAGCCCTTTGCCCGGACAGTCGATACTTTATTACGCAGCCTCTGCACAATACACTGCAGTCATTACCAGGAGTCCTGAACATCAAGTACATTCCCTTTGGAAAAGCCAGCGTGAGTTATTATTATTAATATAGTAAGCTTTCTTAGGTAGAACAAAAATATACAGGGTGTAACAGACTAAATGTAAAATCTCTTAAGGGGTGGTAGTATAGATCATTTCCAACCATTAATGTTCTATAACACTTTTGATTTAACTCAGTGGTTCTCGAGATATTATTTTTTTGAATTATTTTTACAAGTCCCCTGCCGCTCGACAAAGAATGGCATCTAACTCCGTAAATACAGTAGATGAAGCAATAGATTTAACTTTTTCCATAAGATAACAATATTTCACTATTATTTAGACTAGATTTATTCTTAAAAAGTGCACACGTACTGAAAAAAATCGGCAGCAGCGGAAAATTTATCGCGAACATGAAATCCACCTGAAACTTCAGCCGCCATTTTCTCAAAATACTGCCCTCATAAAGTATTAGTATCATTTATGTAAAAACTTGCTTGAAGTCTTATCTTTCAGAAAATATGACACACTTGATATAAAACTTTCATTTTTCATTGGAACCAAGAGAAACTAAAAAAAAAGTCAGTCAGTACTACTAACTGTACCTACTAGGCTACCAACTACCATCCTACTTTTACCTAGGGAACTAATTTTTTTCTTCAATTTGACAAATTATGGTTGCCATTTACTTTCCAATGGCCCAAAAAGTTAGCCTCAGTCGATTCATTGATAAGGCTGCGGACTCTTAACTTGGAGGTCACTGGTTCGAGTCTCAAGTATGGCAAATATTTAGTAAGACGAGTTTGAGCTATTGTGACACCACGATCGTGATTAATTGACCTTAATATTTTAGTATGTATGTAAGTTACAGCCACCATAAATGCTGACTGTATTAAAAAATCAGCTATTGTCCTTCTGACAATAGCCATTGGTAGGATCCGACGGGCAGATTGATTCAGGACTTGCATCGAGCATTGTCGCTGATCGATAATTTAAATTTCCGATCTATTTAATTCACATTTTATTAATTAAGTATTTTATTATTTCATAATTATATTATTTTCTTTTAAATGTTCTAATAATTATCTTTCATTCATTTTGATATGTCAATTGCATATTTAAAAATATAATTAAGTTTCATTTTTTCGATATTAAGTATTTTTAAAGACTTTGTCATTTTCAGTTTTTGGAAAATAAACTTTTTTAAAAACACAAGTGGGAGATCCCCACTTATATCTGGCGCAGTCAAATTTTGGGTGTTTTCACCCCCAAAACAAAAAAATCTACACCCCCAAAAAGCTAAAACCCATATAAAAAAAAAAAAACCTTTTCCGAGGAATAGTGAGGAACTCAGTGCAGTGCCCTATTATTGGATTACCCTTTGGATTACATATTGGATTACCCCCGTAGCTGTAAAATCGTCGGATTTTCTCGCATCGAACCACGAACCGCAGACCCCAAGTCAGTCAGCAGAGCAGAAACCAGTCTCAGTCAGAAGGGCAGAGCAGAGCAAGGACCTGGAACAATAGCTTCTCATACCTCACACGGAGCAGTTACCGAGTACCTACCCACCTCAATGTTGTTGATTCTGCTGGCACTGTAAGATAATATTTTTCCTTTCACTTTTACTGTTCAAGGGTTTAATCTTTCTCACTATTGTTTACAATTACACTACACATCCTCACCTTCTTATCTCTTTACTATAATCCTTACTCTAGGTACATAATAATATTACCTACTATCTATTATTTTTACATAGAATTTATCTATTCAAAACGGACTCAGACGTTGAGTCTACCTTGTCTGAATCTACCAGAGAATCAGACACAGAATATTCATACGATCCCTTGTTAGAAGACGATCTTCTAGGTATTTTTAGAAATCTCACAATGGCTCCTCCGGAACTCAAATCTGAACACCTAAAAATGGTGCCCGTATTTTCGGGCGAGGTCGAGCTGCTATCGGAATTCATTTCGATATGTGAGACCATGGTAAAGCATTTCTATGATGAAGCAAATGCTGACAATTTTCAAAACATCTTTTTGATGTCTTCGCTTCGCTCTAAAATTAAAGGCGAAGCAAAGCTCAATTTAAGTTCTTACAATATTACTAATTGGAGGGACTTAAAAACAGCTCTCCTGAGTACATACGGCGATAAGCGTGATTGCTATACGCTTACAGTCGAAATGTGTGGTTTAACACAAACGAAAAACGAGTCACCCTTTGAATTTCATAGCAAAATTCAAAAATACATTAACCTTCACTCTAGTTTCATGGATACCCATGAAATGTCAACACAAAACGACGTAAGAGATTACGTTTCGAAACTTGGTTTGAGGACTTTCCTCAGAGGTTTAAAGGAGCCCTTAGGTGCTCTCATGAGAACAAAAAATCCGAGAGATCTTGGCGAGGCTCTCAACATACTCACAAACGACTTTCAAATTGACGCGGTGAAAAAACCGTATGAAAACAACAACAATTATAATTCGAACTATAACAAAAACAAACCATATTCTACAAATACCACAGAAAAATACATACCCCCTCACATGCAAAACAAAAATAATCACAATAACTCTACTTCAGGTAGTGGACTTTTCAATCCATTTCGTAATAACAATTCTCAACAAAATATCAACAAACCGCAGAGTGGGATGAACAAGAATCAAGGAAACAACAATACAAACGTTTGGAACAGATCTACACCCGGGCCTTCTTATAGACCGACACCCATGTCCGCTATGACAACAAATCCCCGACTTAACAATCTGGAAATGACCCAAGAACATTACGAGTCAATCGAAGACTCAAACCCCATAAATGAATATGGGAATCAACCAAACGACACAGACGAGGTCCAGGATTTTCGAGAAGAAGCCTCGGACCAGTAACTCTTATGAATTTGACAAACAACGACAATTACTTACCATTTTTAATCATACCGGGACTTAATTTGAAAATGCTTATTGACACTGGTAGTACAAAATCTTTTATAAACCCAGAAACAGCCCAAAAATTTTTCAAAAAACAAAATAAAAATGATCCATTCGAAATTAATACTGCTCATGGACGTTCGCGAGAAAAATATAGCATCTCGATTCCGTTTCCCAAAATTTTCAAAATGACGGGCACAATGAAGCTACATCTCTTTAAATTTCATGACTTTTTCGATTGCCTCTTGGGAATGGACAATCTTATGGCCCTTAGTATGGTAGTTGACTTGAAAAATAATCTGCTTCGATCGCCAACGACCGATATAACTATCCATCACAGAGACACAGTTACCCAGGTAAACCACATCATACTCGAACCACGACAGGAACAGATCGTAACTATAGATATTATGAATATTCAAAACGGAGATTGTTTGATCCCACACAAAATATTTGGTTCGGCTTATATACCTGAAGGTATACTTAGAGTCAAAGACAGTAAGGCAATATGTACACTTGTTAATGACACGGAATTACAAACGAAAGTTTTGTTACACCCTGTAGAAGCTTTATCTCTTCAAAATTTCGAACAAACATCCACATACAATAACTTGAACAACGCTCAACTGACAAATTCAGAATTTGATTTCAATAGGATTAGAATGGACCACATGAACACAGAGGAAAAGGACGGAATTCAAAAACTAATAAATAATTACTCAGAAATTTTCCATACAGACACTAAGAATCTTACATTTACGAACGCCGTAAAACACACTATACGAACAACGGACGACGTACCAGTGTATACGAAAACATACCGATATCCGCATGTCCACAAAGCTGAAGTTCAGCAACAAATTCAAAAAATGTTAGAGGATGATATTATTCGTCCCTCCCATTCCCCTTGGTCCTCCCCACTTTGGATAGTTCCTAAGAAACTCGACGCTTCAGGTAAGAGAAAGTGGAGAATCGTAATAGATTACAGGAAACTGAACGAGAAGACTATTGGGGACCGCTACCCCCTCCCTTGCATAAATTCGCTCCTAGATCGTCTTGGTCGCTCTCATTATTTCAGCACCCTAGATTTAGCATCGGGATTCTATCAAATAGAAATAGACGAAAGTAGTATCCCCAAAACAGCTTTCAACACTGAACACGGGCACTACGAATTCCTGCGTATGCCCATGGGCCTAAAAAACGCACCTGCTACTTTTCAGAGAGTAATGGAAAAACTACTGCGAGGTCTAATTAACGTGGTATGTGTTGTGTACCTCGACGACATCTTGGTTTTTGGCACTTCCCTTCAGGAACATTTAAGTAACCTTTCCTTGGTATTCGACAGATTAAAAAATGCTAACTTGAAAATTCAACTAGACAAGTGTGAGTTCTTGAAAAAGGACGTTGACTTCCTTGGTCACGTTATCACACCCGAAGGTGTCAAGCCCAACCCCAACAAAATTAGAGCTATAGAAAACTTCCCCATCCCGAAGACCACAAGACAGATTAAAAGCTTTCTTGGACTTTTAAGCTACTATCGTAAATTCATAAAAGACTTTGCAAGTTTAACAAAACCATTAACTAAACGGTTAAAGAAAAATGCAAAAATAAATATAACTGATCCCGATTATCAAGAATGCTTTGAACTTTGTAAAAATTTGTTGACAAACGAACCAATACTCCAATACCCAGACTTTAGCAAACCTTTCATTTTGACAACCGATGCGAGCAACGTTGCTCTCGGTGCAGTGTTATCTCAGGGACCCATAGGCAGTGATCGACCTGTTGCCTATGCAAGCAGAACGTTGAATGACAGTGAATGCAACTACTCGACAATCGAAAAGGAACTACTAGCCATTGTATGGGCAGTAAAATATTTTAGGCCTTACCTATACGGACAAAAATTCAAAATTTTCACAGATCATAGGCCTCTCCAGTGGCTCTTCTCTCTTAAAGAGCCAAGTTCTAAATTGATACGTTGGAGACTAAAACTTGAGGAATACGACTATGACATAGTTTACAAAAAAGGTTCACAAAATACAAATGCGGACACCCTTTCAAGAGTTGAACTAAACATGAACGAAACCAACTCACCCGTACAACCAGTACTAGACGACGACTTACTTTCTATGTTACCGGAACCGGACTTAGAACAGGACATATTAGACCTTGATGCGTTCGTTGCAGACGCATATGCTCACTTACTAAGAGAAGATCCTGTCACTCAAGAACTTCCCCCAACTGTTGACGTCGCTGTACCCCCAGTCCCCATCACCTACGAGGCCGCTACATCTTCAGAACACATCACCAATGTCGCCCCTGCACCTCAAGATATCACCGAACAGGCAGAAGAAGAAGATATAAATACTATCCACTCCAACCTGGAACACCCTCTCATAGGTATACCTATCTTTGACGGTCCAATTAATTTGGGAAAGAATCAATTAATCCTTTCCATTTCACATTTAGCCCACCCTAACCCACTCAAATCACTAAAAATCATTCACAGAGACAAAGAAAGACGAATTTACGAGTTTTCACCTGAAAATCTCTTAGGACAACTAACTGAGTTCTTAAAAACACACATTGCACCAAAAGTCAAATACCACGTATTCTTTAAAACTGAGAGCTTATACGAGGAACTATCGAGAACTTTACAGACTTACTTTAAAAATTCACAAATAAATCTTATCAAATGCACTAAGATGCTAACTGACGTGACTGAAGAAAACAAGAAAACTGACATTATAAAAAAGTTTCATGACGGAAAAACTAACCATAGGGGTATGGACGAAACTACCAGACAAATTAAAGAACACTACTACTGGCCCAACATTGCTAAACATGTACAAGACTATATTAATAACTGTGAAATATGCCAAAAGACCAAGTACGACCGCAACCCCTTGAAACTGACATACAACATCACACCCACTGCATTAAAACCGTTTGATGTCCTACACATAGACACCATTTCTCTTGAAAAATCCAAATTTCTAACGCTTATTGACCCCTTTTCTAAATTTGCACAAGCCTACTTGCTTCGTTCTGCTCAAGCAACTGAAATCGCGAGTAAACTCTTGGAAAGTTTTGCTCACCACGGCGTTCCTAGCCTAATAATATCAGATAATGGAGGCGAATTTAAAAACTCAGTAATAAAAGAACTCCTTTCTCTTCACAAGATTAATATCCATTTCACCTCCTCCCAGCATCCTGAGTCCAATGGAGTAATAGAACGTTTTCACTCGACATTAATAGAGCACATACGATTATTCAACAATCGCGAAGAGTTCAAAAACGACTCCTTGTCCTTAAAAGTAAAATACGCGGTCATTGCTTATAACCACACAAGTCATTCTGTCACAAAACACAAACCTATAGAAGTGATCACAGGGCATTTTGAACCGTCCGACATAACGGATATTGACACAGAACAACTAATAACCTCAAACTACGTGGCACATCATAAAGAGAAAACAAAATTTTTGTTTGAAGAAATAAGAGAAAAAATTTCTCAAAATAAAGAGAAAATCACTTCACATAAAAATCAGGGAAGAGAAGCTCTTCCTGAAATCCCTCAAGAAGTTTGGGTCAGAAACAAGCAAATACAAAGCAAAACGCAAAACAAATACAAACAAGAAAACATTGAAAATATTGATAAAGGTCTGAAAACAGCAAAAATTATACCCACCCACCACAACACTACAGAGAAAATTCATCTGTCAAACATTAAACGTCCGCCCAAAAATGTTTCAGGTGCCTCATCTGCACAGCAACAAGTGCAGAATTCAGACTCCGCAATTTAACCGAAAATCTCGGAATCCTACCAATTAACCTTGGCAAATCAAAATTACAAAGAAGCACTCATACAGAATGTACATAACACTATACCTTTAGAAATAAGTAGTATTTTAGAACTCCAAAAGATCTTAGATGTAAGCTGCAAAATTGAAAACTCAAAAATTATTTACTTCCTATCTTTTCCTATAAATCTGACCAACAATATGACCTAATTTACCTTAAGTCTATCCCATCTTCAAGTGAATTAGGATTTACTACAGTTATACCGAAAGTTCACTACTTCCTGAAATCAGAAAAATCCCTTAAACCTTTGAACAATATCTGTGAATTGGGAAAACCTTATCAGTGCTTTCAGAGAAATGTCAATAATAATCTGAAAGAGTGTGAAAGGCAAATACTTCAAAATGAAAAGCCTGAGTCATGTACACACTTAACGCTAGAAATTCAAGAAAACTATGTTGATTATATTTCCCAAATAAATATGTTTATTATTGTTTTTCCTTTCAGTGAAACCATAAAACTAGAATTAGAAAATGAAATTGAAATAAAAGAATTAAAAGGCATATTTCTAATTGAATCAAACAAAGGAAACCTTATATTTAGGAATGAAATCTTAAACTTTTCATCCAAGACCTCAGGAAAACCTACAATCCTGGAAAATGTTAATGTGAAATTTGGTTCAGAAGAATTATCTGATTTCAAAATAAGGATTCATGATTTAAATTTAGATGACATTAAGCTAAACCAACTGACTCCAGCAAATAGAGATGTTCAATCTTTAGATAATTCATTGAACCCTTGGAAAATACTAATGTGTATTACCCTCTCTGTATTCATTTCATCACTGATACTGATAATTAGGAAATCTAATCTATATTTACAGATACTACATCTATTTAAGAAACGTGAACCAGAAAATGTTCTTCCACAAATTAAGCTAGCATGTAACTCTTCAACAAATCTGGGAATCAATCCCAATCCTTCCCTCCCAGGGGATGCAAAGTTCTAAGGGTGGAGGAGTTACAGCCACCATAAATGCTGACTGTATTAAAAAATCAGCTATTGTCCTTCTGACAATAGCCATTGGTAGGATCCGACGGGCAGATTGATTCAGGACTTGCATCGAGCATTGTCGCTGATCGATAATTTAAATTTCCGATCTATTTAATTCACATTTTATTAATTAAGTATTTTATTATTTCATAATTATATTATTTTCTTTTAAATGTTCTAATAATTATCTTTCATTCATTTTGATATGTCAATTGCATATTTAAAAATATAATTAAGTTTCATTTTTTCGATATTAAGTATTTTTAAAGACTTTGTCATTTTCAGTTTTTGGAAAATAAACTTTTTTAAAAACACAAGTGGGAGATCCCCACTTATATCTTGTATGGTTTTATTTGTGGTGAAGCACAAGGCCTCTTCACATTTTTTGTGGGTAGCGCAGCATTACTAAGAGCCTCCTTTACTTTTCGAATCATTCTATTACATTAATTTATTTTTACTCTAATAATGTCGCCACTGGTCGTTACTCATACAAGTAACTACTCATTTTTCCTCACGAGGTATGAGTGGACCCCGAACATCCAAGTACAGAGCAGAAAAACTCCTGTCCCGCTGGGGATCGAACCCAGGTCACCATGCGTGCAACGCCTAGCACGCTAACTCACTCTGCCACGGTGACTACTAATTGACCTTAATATTTTAGTATTCCATGTGTTTTATTAAAATTCGGTACCTACTAACATAATAATTTGTACCTCTATGTACCAACTTATGAATGTTCAGTATTTACCGTACCACCTTTGGGTGTTAACTATGTAGGTACCTACATTGTTATGTTTCATTTCATTCAAACCATTTTATCATTGAGACCATTTCCTCTTATGAACAAATGAACAATTACGATTAATATTGATTTCTGAAGCACCACAGCTAAAAGTATCATACATGGATACGTACATACTAATTTGCCACACTTGAGACTCGAACCAGTGACCTCCAAGTTAAGAGTCTACTGAGGCAAACTTTTGGGCCGTTGGAAAATAAATGGCAACCATAATTTGTCAAATTGAAGAAAAAAATTAGTTCCCTAGGTAAAAGTAGGATGGTAGCCTAGTAGGTACAGTTAGTAGTACTGACTGACTTTTTTTTATGAAAAAAAAAAAAAAAAAAAATGAAAGTTTTATATCAAGTGTGTCATATTTTCTAAAAGATAAGACTTCAAGCAAGTTTTTACATAAATGAAACTAATACTTTATGAGGGCAGTATTTTGAGAAAATGGCGGCTGAAGTTTCAGGTGGATTTCATGTTCGCGATAAATTTTCCGCTGCTGCCGATTTTTTTCAGTACGTGTGCACTTTTTAAGAATAAATCTAGTCTAAATAATAGTGAAATATTGTTATCTTATGGAAAAAGTTAAATCTATTGCTTCATCTACTGTATTTACGGAGTTAGATGCCATTCTTTGTCGAGCAGCAGGGGACTTGTAAAAATAATTCAAAAAAATAATATCTCGAGAACCACTGAGTTAAATCAAAAGTGTTATAGAACATTAATGGTTGGAAATGATCTATACTACCACCCCTTAAGAGATTTTACATTTAGTCTGTTACACCCTGTATACAGTAAAATACAATGAAATTATAAAGAAAAAACAAAAAGATTGAGCAAAGATACAAGACCAAAAAAGAGAATGCAGTTAATGTCCTACCTACAGGGCGGGGTTATTGCCCGTGGCATTCTCTTCCACCCAACCCTTTTGTTGGGTGGAAGAGTTAAATTTTTCGTCACAAAATAATTTGTTTAAAAAAAAATAAATGCCAATTGTTCATCACAAGATTGACTTTTCAAGGTGACAAAATAGATACAAACTTTACCGTTATACAGGGTGTATCAAAAGGTCATGTACAAAAAGAAACCACGTATTGTGTAGAGATCAAATAAAGGCCACTTTGCTTAATAAACCTCTATACGGAAATGGACCCTCAGGTCAATAGCGCCACCACAAGTTGGCACTTAAAAATCGAATCATTTTGCGATTGACATCATTTTTGGCATGACGTCTCCGATGATAGTCCCTCTGAAATACTCTCTCGACCTTAGGGTCTATTTCCGTATAGAGGTTTTTTAAGCCAAGTGCCCTTTTTTTGAGCTCTACTATACGTGGTTTCTTTTTGTACATGACCTTTCGATACACCCTGTAGTTTCTCGGATGCGTTCTCCGCGAAACGATGCATTTCCTCTTCTTTGTCACTGTCAGAATTTCTCCAGCTACAAGGGGACAATCTCCTATTAAAAGACATGCACAGGCCGACCGCCTTAACCACTCGACCAGTGGTTAAGGCGCCTGTTTTATATTCTAGATAGCCTATGGATCCATTAGAATTCCACCCCATGCATGAATATTTCCCCGTCCATTTGAGACTTCAACCACATGACAATGGCACCAAACAACTGCGGGAATAATGGGACTTTTTAGTCCTAATCGGGCAGTAGAAATATGTAATTGTCTAATAAAATAATAGACTATTACATATTTAGACTATGTAATAGTATGTAGACTATGTAACAGTTTGTAGACTATGTAATAGTATGTAGACTAAGTAGGTAATAGTATGTAGACTATGTAATAGTATGAAGACTATGTAATAGTATGTAGACTATGTACCTAATGGTCTACAGTCGAACCAGGATATAAAGAACTCAAGGAACCGGAAAGTTCTCTTACGTCCATATTTTTTTTTCAATTAAAGATGAGTGTTTCACAGCCTTTTTAATTTCGTAGCCATGAAACAGGAGCTACTGTAGACGCTTGTGGTCTGTGTTGTAGCCTGCCCATCCCGTAGTATGCCTCCCCTTTGATGGGCAAGAAGTGACACAATACTTCCCATTTAGGTGCTGGGTCAACACGAGCGCACCGGAAGGTATCCCTTACAAACAACTGTAACCAAATTTTGAATACAAATTTTTGTCGGCGCGGGGGTTCGATCCCCGGACCTTCCACATAACAAGCGAGTGCTTGGTATAAGTAGGGCTGTCGGTTACGAAAGTTCTTTGTCACTGCGACCTTAAATAGATCTTTTGTGACATGGTTAAGCGAGTGCTTAACCACTGAGCCATTCGTGCGCTCTTTTGACTCTACATGTATTCAATACATTACTAATTTTTTACCTATTATAATCTCTTTTCAGAGCAATGGCTATGGAAACTTCGACTGCCAACATGGTCCGGATGAGTGCCGAGGAAACATTGTTCAGAGTTGTGCACTCGCGAGATTGACACCTGGGAAAGCCCAGCATGACTTCGTCTACTGTTCTATGCGCAACCCTAGACAGTATGAAAGGGTGAGTGTAAATATTTATTTATTTTTTTATGCAACAGGGGGAAAAAAAAGAGATTGCCATAGGCAATAGCCCCGCCCTTTAGTTTGGACATAATATATTTATATATATTTTGTTTATTTTTTCCATGTTTATATTAATTTTGTATTTTAATTTTCACCATTATTTGTATGTTCTTCTAATAAACGTTTCATATAGAAGTCCCAATTTTGGAATAGTTCAAAAATACCTAAAATTGGAACTTCAGATTATTTAGGTTTATTATGGAAAGACTTTCTCTTATGATGGACATAAAATGAATAACAATTATATTGTTTTACAGTGTGTTTCTCAAAGTGGTCTCTCCTGGACTGACGTCGACGCATGCTCAGAAAGTCCTGAAGGCTACGAACTGCAACGCGCCAATGAGGTCCTGACAAAAGGAAACACAGATGGGCCAACTTTTGTGCCGTCGATAGCAGTTAATAATGTGAGTATTGTATTGAGGGCGACTGTATGAAACAGGATTAAAGTTTAGCGAAGTTTGACACGCGCTCAAGTCGGAGTTTTCACCCAATCACAGCGCACTATAGTCTGAGTTAAGGGGAGTGTGTCCACTAAGATTAAATCTAATCCTGTTTTATAATCTGGCCCTAAACTGTCCAGAAAGTCCAAGGACGGCTGAATATGTATTTTTCAATCGGCTAAAGTTGGAAAGTACCAAATATTAAAGATATGTTTTTTTTTAATCATCAAATTTCAGTCCACTAAGATTAAATCTAATCCTGTTTTATAAAATGGCCCTAAGATGTCCAGAAAACCAAGGACGGCTGATATGTATTTTTCAATTGGCTAAAGTTGGAAAGTACCAAATATTAAAAATTATGTTTTTTTTAATCATCAAATTTCAGCCGCGGCCAACTTCGACCTAACAGCAATAGGAATTATAACAATACACATATCTATACAGCCCGGTAGGACTAAAGAGTCCCATTTATCCAGCAATTGTTTTGGTGCCATTATTACGTGGTCATATTCTCAAATGAATGAGGAAAAATTCATACATTGGGTGTGAATCGAACCAAGGGTTCCTTGCGCTACCTGAATTACCAGGCTAGCGCCTTAACCACTCAACTGCCAATGCAGAGCAGATTATTTTCTTAACTGACCCGCAAATATTTTTTTAAAAAGAGAATCTAACGACGAAGAATCAGATATACTGCAAAGATAGCTCTTGACTAATCCCGCTTAAGGGTTCGTCGAATTTTTTAAAAAAAGAAATTACTTATATTTTTTTGTAAAAAATGTTAAACACATGTTAAACACATTTTAAAATGTTGAAACATGTTGAAATAATTAAATTTTTATGCTTTTTCGTTACCATTAGCTTTACCATAGGAGGTGTCAACTTTTTTAATAATGTAAAAACTTTTCTTTTTCGAGTATAATTTGGGCTAGATGAATTTAAGATACCCTTGAAATTATGGCCGTAGACTAGGACTGCACGCGGGTTTTAGAATTTTTCAAAATTTAAATCCGTTCTCTAGATATTTCGAGTAGCTCCCTTTTTTTGACGGAACCTGTATAAAAAACTCAATTTAATCGATACTGACGCTTTCATCTTCTTCTCAGGTCTTTGACAAAAGCGCGTCAACCGAAGCGTACGGCAACCTCGGAGCCTTCCTCTGCAAGAATTATTTACCAAATAATCCTGGATGTCAACAGAAATATTATTTCTGAATCTCAACCATTGAAAGAAGATTCAATCAGTCTTGACGCGGTTTCTGGCTGAACGCAACATTTCGAAAGGTTTTGCAACATTTTGTTTCAAAAGATTTCGCAACATTTCGTCGCAAATTTTGAATGCCAAGTGTTGCAAAGCAATGTTTCAGTCAGTTTGATTTGATCTCAATTGATTCTTAAGGGAGAGCAGAGCATGAAACGTTGCGATATGGAAAAGTCCTATAATTCTAAGCTACCCACTAAAATTGTGATATAATAACACAAAGAAACACGTTTTTTATTTATTATTAGGTAATGATAAAATTGCCTTATTAATCTGCCCAAGTAGGACTAATAACTGTCATCATTTCAGTAGTAAGCCAAATCCCATAGTGGGAGAATAAGCTAATTTTTCCCCGGCTGGGTTTCGAACCCACGATCTCTGGATTACCAGACTGACGTGACGCCTTGACCACTGAGTTACCAGAAGACCTTCGATAGTATAATAATAACACTCTTTAGTGGTAACCACCAGGCGAGGTTTATGCTCAAAGCATTTCCTACCACCTAACCCTCAGAGTCTTATTATTTTGTGGTCACAATCTCAAATTAATGAGGAAAATTCATGCACTGGGAGGGATTCGAACCAACGGATCCCTACGCTACCTGAATTACCAGACTAGCGCGTTAACCACTTGACTACGAGTGCACGTTCGATATGTTTCATTTGATAAATATTTTTAAAGAAATGTAGTAATATTAAAATGGAAATAAAACTGGTTTTCTATTTTCGCACAAGAATATCCAAAGAGATTTCACGTAATTTAAGTACTCACTCTTTTCATTCTGTAGAGATTTGCAACCTGCAGCACTCTAATCAATTTATTTTCAGAACAATAAAATCTAAAAAGATCAATGTTGAATGTTCATTGTTGCTGCTTGCTGTAAATAAATGATGTTGCTATTTTTACGACCCAACGGTATAAAAAATGTAGTAGATAATCTGCTTTAACCCTGAAATATAGATATAAGATTCAGTAAATTTCAACATTGTTCGGGTCTGATCTATTGAAAAATTTAATGAGGAAGTTTACAAAATAACAGACTGTACTAAAAAAGTATGCACAAGTATGCTCATTTCCTGAACCACAGACTCAGTGGGGAAATGTGCATGTGTGATGAGAATGGCTACTCTTAATATAAAATTCTCACATTACAGTTGATGGCTCAAAGAATACAACACAAGAGAAATCTCCTCCTGAAAAATAGTTGTCATCAACGAAGTAGCAGTTAACTTTTTTTCTCATTAACACGTTAACAGCTAAGTTACCTTATATATCACAAGACCATAGATCTGAAACTTCAGTTGAGGGATGGTGTGACCCCGTGCACCCAGCTAAGCTCAATACTTGGCCACTTGGTCTGAAGACAAGTCAGAATGGGGTTGGTTTCTAGCAGGCTGCTGATATTGCACTCCAGTAGCACACAATGCGACATCCTGTAGACAACTTTACACTCGTGGTTAGACCTGGCCAGTCCATTGTAGTGGAAGAGGTCAAACACATCGGGCGGCGGTTTTTCAGGGTCGCCAAAAAACTCATCCATGAACGCGGAGAGAAGAATAATTCCCAGCTCATCCGGGTCCAGCTTCTTCCTCATGATGTCAACATAGTTAATGTCAGAGACTAGATCCAGCTTAGCCAACAGGTTCTGTAGGTGATCACTAGCAATAAAATTGTTTCCGTCTGGGTCAAACATTTTGAAGATACGTTTAGCTTTGTTGGCAGCACTTTCTAAACATGCTAAGCGCTTCTCAAACGAGAACCCGACGGTCAAGTGTGTCTCAGAGCCCAGTACCCACACAGGAGTGATAGGATTCTTCAGATAAGAGCCCACCTCACAGTATCTCAGATGTTCTAGCATTGTGAGGAACCCAATCTGACTCTGCTGATTGACACCTTGTAGCTGGAGACCGTCAATATCTTGCACATGGTCAAATACATAGTTAACAGCACGTCCAGTGATCATGAGGTTGATGAGACTCTGACTTCCATAGCCAAACTCTCTATCTATTAGAGGCTCTGATATGTCTGATACTTCTAATCTTAACCTGGCAAGTCCCTGAAATGACAAAAAATTATGTGTAAATATAGAAATATAGTCACTGGCAGAATTAACTGGACACTTGTTATTTTTCCATTTTCCTCCATGGTTAATTTGTAGTTAAAATATTCAAGTTATTATTTCTTTGATATAAAACCAACAGTATGGAGATTAATACTGAACAGGAGACAAATTTTTAATTTTACCAGTACCTAAGTTTTATCAAATGAATTTTTCAAAAAATAAATAAGTTTAAAAAAAAATATGACCAAATAAGTTAAAAATGTTTCTTCTATTTAGTATTAATCTCCATACTGTTACTTTTCTATCAAAACAAAAATACCTAGAAAATTTTAAACAACAAAAAAAAGTTATGTCAAATTGATTTCATCAGGAAACACATGGAGTCAAATGTAAAAACAACAATTGTCCGATTAATTTTGCTGGTGAGTGTATTTAGGAATTTTCATAAAAAAATCAAAACCATTAATACCTACACAAAAAATAAAAAAAAAATCAAAAAGAGCCTATTTTATCAGTCCTATAGTCATATTATTATCAGTAAGTGCAATAAAATTTACCAATGTCAAATTAGCAAACTAACCATACGTGATAATGATAAGACTCAAAAAAAGAAGACAGACTACAATCAAAAACAAACCGAGAACTAGAATTATGAGTTTGAATTTCAGTTATCACCCACCAAGTCCTGAGCTTGATGGACGTTGCTTAACTTTAGTGATGTGACTAGAACTGGTGTATTGGAGGAGCTATCGACGCTGATTTAAATTAAACTCGAAATCGCGCACACTTTTTTTCTCTC
Organism: Bactericera cockerelli; assembly: GCA_024516035.1. Classification (NCBI taxonomy): domain Eukaryota; kingdom Metazoa; phylum Arthropoda; class Insecta; order Hemiptera; family Triozidae; genus Bactericera; species Bactericera cockerelli. The sequence continues at coordinate 52,909,705 of CM044957.1, forward strand.
TAAAGATGAATGTTTCACAGCTTTTATTATTTTGAAGCCATGAAACAGGACGCTAGACTACTGTAGATGCTTGTGGTCTGTGTTTTAGCTTACCTATCCTATACTCTATAGGGTCCATGTGGGTCCATACTCCTACAAAAATGGAAACTCACCTTCCACTGTTTAGGACACAACAAATAATTATCATTAATTTCTAAATCACTTACTTTGGAACAGAGCATAGAATAGAGAAAGAGAAGAACACCAAATCGGTTCTGCAACAGATGAATTCTTTCATTGTAGAACTCTGCTACTTCACTAGAGTTTGAACAAGACTGTACCCTGCAAGTTGATAAAGATTTTAATTAGATTTTCAACTCATTCAGATATTTCCTAAAATAAACAATCCACTATTTCTTGAAAATACATCCTGTAGAAAATTCTAAATGAGTAGCCCAAAAAGCATCAAATCCCTTTTTACTTTCCTTAGCTTATAGAGAGGAAAGTAAAACAATGTATAAAGGAAAAAAATGTTGCTATTGTGGTTGGCATTTGTTCAACCTCATGGTTGAGGTTGGTAAAGTGGAGCTCCTTTTTTACAGCTGGATGACCTTCCAAATGCAGACAATAATGTCCTGATCAGGATGGTGTAACCCTCCATTCGCTGGGAATCGTACCAGTTACCCACATTAACCTCACCCAGCCTGGGTAAGGCTGTAAATGCCAGCCTTACATGTTTGGAGGTAACAGAATTTTCTTCAAAAGTCTGTTCCAATTGGGGATCAAACTTAGGATCTCTGGACTAAGGGCAGTCACAACCATTATGCCTCGTAACAGTTATACTAAATGACTTGTACCTCCAAAATTAAATCACTTGTATCTCCAAAATTACTTCACCAATTTTCTTCAAATTTGTTTTATCTTAATATATAAATGTCAAAGTCACTGACTGACTGACCACTCACTGACTGATCATCGCTCTACAGCCCAAACCGTAAGTCCTAGGAAGCTGAAATTTGGTAGGTAGCTTTGTCTTATAGTCTAGATGTGCAATAAGACGGGATTTTTCGAAACTCCCACTGCAACACCTGCCATTGGCGAAAAAGGATTTTTTGCTTTCACGGCCATGCCTCGGCCCGCAAAGCGGGCGACAGCCCGCTAGTAAGGTATAATACTGTTTTTTCTACATTCTAGATTTTACAAAAATTCTGTATTGGCAAGTCATAGACCTTAAAAAAAAAAAAAAAAAAAAAAAAAATCTGAGAAACTTACTTCAATTGAGAGTGAAACTGATCAAAAGAAAATTCAGATAGGTCAGTATCTGTCTTGTCTAAATATACAACAAGGAACACCTCTGAATCCAATGCTTGTTTTAGCATTTCTACGACAGCATGTACTAGAAGTATGTTTTGATCTTCGACTCCAACTGCTCTCCAGTTGTCATTTGCAGGATCAAAATTTTGAACTATGTGTTTAAGAATGAAAGCTTGGGCTGGAGCTAGAACAGCACATGGTCCTCCTTCGTATTGAACCAATGCTGTGGGTTCATCTGCTGAGAATTGAAAACCTGTAATATAAAATATATTTTTACAATACACTGAAGTATAAAATATATTTTTACAATACAATTTTACAATACTTGTTTTCTATATTCTATTATCTTTACTCTTTAATTGTTATTTTATTTACATTGTATTTATACTCAAATAAATAAAGAGGTGCTTTGTTAAACTGTTGGCATAATGGGACTACCTGTCTTGTGCAGACAGTCTAAATACAGCACTCCATAATTGAGTCTATGTATTACCTAATGAAAAAACTCCCAGAATTTTTTTAAATACAATATAAGAATTGAATTTTATCTCTTTTTGGTGTTCTGTGGGTGAATTTTTATTTTTCCTTTGAGGACTTTAAAGATTTTCTCTTATAAAAACATGTCATTCTCAGACATCTCCACATTCATGGACAGTTTATGAATTACACCCTAAATACCTAGTTATTATTATTTTTTTTTTTTTTACCAATTAAGAATTTTACCTGTATTTTAATATTAACTGAAAGTATTTAATTGGAAAATAGTACTTTACTGTAGCAAGAGACATTGAAATCATTGTTATTAATTTGAGGTTATTATTATATTGATTACTTACCCTGGGTCCACCTATTGAATATATCTTCCTTGACATTAGTTCCCCAGCAAACTCTGACTATATCACTCAGAACATTGGAAACAACAGAGGTTGAACTTCCTGCAGCTGCCATTTTATAATGGAACTGAGATTCAGTAGCACCAGGTCACATGTAACCTCTTGTCTAAAGAGGATGACAGTTAGCACTCATAGCATGTTCTATTTATGAATTTAGTTAGAATAACCTTTAAAAGACAGAGAAACTACACTATGAGAATAAAGTTAATTGTTTAGGTAAATATTTATTTCCGACAGCAAGCTTAATAATACAATTTTTGGTCAAGGAAAGGTATAATTTACCTTCTAATCTCTAATGCAAGTGTTCAACTGCAGGCCCATGGGAAGCAATATAGCTCACCAGAACATTCAAAGAGACATGGCACACAATCCGAGTCAGTAAAATAAGTCATTTTTAGTAAATTATTTTTGAAGATCAAATTTATCCAGAAAAAAAGTTTTAAAAAAATAGCCTGTGGTGCTTAAAATTTGTAAAGTTCAATATAAATTAGTGTTATTTTTACTATAATGCTGCTTATTTGAAAGGTCTTTTCAAGTTATTTTAGATCAATTTTAAGACATTAAATACTACCAAAAATAAAGTTGGCCCAAGGGACTATTAATTTCTTCTTAGATAGATATTATTTTGGACGTGTTTTCAAGTCTCCTATTGCTTTGATCACAAGTGTATTATGATAGTACGTGAGAATGTCTTATGTACCTTTACAGACTAGCTTCTGCCACTATTTCAGCATCTTGGCAAATTTAATATTATTGTTGATGTATAGTTAGGTGCTTAATTTACAGGCCCTAGGTGTACTAAAGTTTTATTTATTTGGTGACCCATCATCTGACAGGAAATGTAAAATTCAGTCTGTCACTGAAATCAGTTTTAATATGTTCGAGTATCTGATTCTGCTGCAATCAAGTGTAAAAAACAAATAAGTTTAATTTTAAGGATTTTTCTTACATTGTAAATTATCTTAGAAACTGTAACAGATATTTAGAAAATTCTCGGGAGCACATTATACCTCTTCTTGAAAAATATTGCATTACTCAGCTTACTCTTAGAATCACACATTTACCAAATATAAAAAAATATATATTTAAAATTCATGGGCCTTTCTTTTACATGGGAACTTGTAACAGTTCAAAGATATGTATTGTCCCCTTAGTCAGGTAGATCATCTTGGAAATATTTCAAATAACAAGGCATTAGATTAATCATCTTAGATTAAAATCTGTGTTCTTGATCACAGCATGTAGTTCATTATAAGTAACTGGGGTTTTACATCCCTTTCAATATCTAGGTCATCTCGAGACAGAGGTGTTTCCCTGCATTTATAGGAAACTCACAAACCTGATACCACATTAACCTCACCCAGCCTGGGTTTGGTCGGAATGCCAGCATCATGAAGTCTTCACCTGGCTAGACATTGCTTGAATTCAATGATCATAAGAGTAGAGAACTACACAGTGTGCATACTACCAGAGAAGAACTAAGAGTACATTGGTCAAGAACATAAATCTTAATCTGAGATTATCTGTTGAAATCCTTTTTAGACATTTATTGTTCTAGAATAGATAGAAGTTAAAGCAAGATGTTTATGATTATTTTTTCTTAGTAGGTAAGTACCTGAAATTTAATATTGATACTTTTTGATTAGTAGTTAGGGACATGTCATTTTAGTCACCCGACCTTAAGAGGAATTCCACTACAGTCACAGGAAGACCAGGAAGTGTATTTTTGATTTTAAGGGATGTTGGAGACAGAAAAGAGTTCTTTTAAATTTAAACCTTTAAAATCAGACTTCACTTTTGATTAAAATTTCAATCGGAGTTTCCGAAATTCCGAAATGGACGAAATCTCAAATCTGCACTGGAAAATTATCACAACCACAGGCACAGGGGCAGACTGGCGGCAATAGCACCCGCTGTTATTAGAGTGAAGCTGGCTTACTTTCATGTAATGGCGTTCAATCAGCTGATGATCGGTTAGCTGATCACTCATCAAATGGGTGGTACCATAAAAGTTTACAATCCCTTATGAGGGAATATTTTTATTTGAAAAAAAAAGAAACTTTTGAATTGAAATTGTAGGTACCATTAACTTTAACTTAAACTGTTGACGGTATCGGGCATAGTTTTTAACTCACCAGCAGCCTGGGTGATTTTATCTTCTGTCCTAGACGTTTTTGCTCTTGCACTAAAGTTAAAATCAAATTTGCCATCTTTATAGACCGAAGTCAAGTTTGATATTGATACTGTCACTTTGCTCATTAGGAAGAGGTAGGCCGAGTTTTCATTGAATGCAACATTTTGTCTCACACTCATAATGTTGCGATGTCACTGTCCTCTAGCATGTTGCCAAGATGACAATTTAGGTTAAACTGAAGAATATAAAGAGCTATTGTAATGAGATTAGGTACCAAAGATATGATTTAGAAGAATTTTGATAGAAGCTCGTATGATTGACCGTGAAATATTTTCGAGACATGATTCAGGTGTTGAATTCTGGTGAGAATTTTTAAATTGAGATATATGTATGTAATAGAGGGTCCTCGAACATCAACAACATTCAGAGCATATTTCTCTTTATAGTATGGAACGCATAATCAATACCTACAATACGCATCGAATGAGAGATATCAGAATAATAGAGGACCGGTTCGAAATTTAAATTTGTAAAACACTAATAAGTGCGTTTCGAAACGCGCCTAATTTTTGAACAACCACTTAAATCCCATTTGGGAAATTTTAGCTACAGCTGATTGATGCTACTTACCATAATGGCGCCTACTCAGCTGATTGATCAAATGATCAACTTTTTGGCGGCAATTACAATACTGACTTGAGTTGGTAACCGACAACGGTAAAAAAATATTTCTCAAAATTTGAATCTTTGTTCAGATTGTTAAGAAAATTAAAAAATATAAAACCAAAACTGAAAATAAAAGTTTTCAGACTATTCAGGACTTTTATATTCACATGCAAGTCAGAATGTGTTCTTTGGTCATCTATTAAGAAACCCAGGACACTATCAACGTTTGTGCACAACAATAAATATTGCTAGATATGGTATTGAGGTAAGAAATCTATAAAATTCTTGCCCATGGGTAATAATGTAACAAAAACTATTAGCTTTTGATTATGTTAATCACAGCTGAGATGTCTTAATTATCTACACAATCCCAAACTTATTAATGTTTCCAATGCTTAGGACTTGAATCACCAACCTCCAGATTACTAGTCCACTGCCTTATGTCTTATCAGTTATAATTATCAATCAAGTTACTTGCTCAAAAACATCAACAAATTGTATTACAAAGTTTCATTTTAAATGAAACTTTGTAAAACAATTTGTACCATCCCTACAATTTTGATCTATTCAATGAGATGTCTCATAGATTGAAAGAAAACCTTCATTTGCTATTTGTCAAAAACTGGTCACAGAGATCTGGCATACCTTAATAGTTTTAGTGTTAGTATGTATTAACAGATTCAAAACTGAGGCTTTTTTCTAGTTTTTTCCCAGGTACATTGTACAAAATTGGGATTTTTAATTATGTCCCCTTTCGGTCACTGGTGGGTTTTAACAGGGTGAGTATTTCCCCCCATGTAAACACCCATTTTGTTTCCTTTACATTTATAATTTATGTCATCTTATATTCATAATTCACAGATAAACAATCGATCATCTGTTTGAAGTAATTAACTTCCATCATGCCAGCCTTACTAGACTTTGTCATTCCATCATCAAGAGATGAACTTCTAGAAAAACAATCAAGTACTCAGTACTTTGTACAGACTGAATTAACTCTTGAAGAATTTAAGGAAAGGATAAAGGATTGTTATAAATCCTTGGACAATGATGGACCCTTATTTATTCTGGAAAATTTTGATACATTGTATAGTATGTTGACTCACTTCAAAAGTGTTGAGTATAAAATTTTACATAACATTTATACAAAACTATTGCTGAGAAGCTTAAAAGAATTAACTTCCATCCTTGACAACTTTCTTGCTGCCGACACATTGGTTGAAGATCTACAGGAAAAATACTTGAATGTTATCAAAATGACACTATGGATTTTTACAGAATTCATTATTAATTTTGAAATGAGATTACAAAAAGATTATCATAAAATTGTCATTGATGCCAAAGCAAGAAAAGTGAAAGTTCGAGCTGCTATCAAGCACTTTGAAAGTCAGCAGTGGGATTGGGACCATCATCTATCAAATGGCTTGAATTCTATACATGTAATTTTAAAGTCAAAAATTAATAAATTATGGGACCCTCCAGTTGTTGAAGAAGAATTTGTCAACATGATCTCAAATAGCTGTTATAAAATCATAGAAGATCCATGTATTGCTAGTGTCAAGCATAAAGAGCTTCGTGTCCTGATTTTTCAAATCGTGGGATATTTAATAAAAAGATACAACCATGGTATTAGTTGTACTGTGAAAATTGTACAGTTATTGAAAAATTATGAGCATTTGGTGTCATCACTAGCACAAGCGGTTGTTATGTTCATAAGAAATCATGGTTGTAAATCATTAGTTCGAGAAATTGTAAGAGAAATCAGTGCAATGGAAGATGGAAATGAAAATACTGGACAAGACAGTTCAAAGATGATTGCAGCATTTCTAAATGAAGTGGCAGCTCATGGAGCAGAATATGTATTGCCTGCTATGGAGGAGCTTTTGTTAAATTTGGAAAAAGAAGTAAGTAAATATTGTATCATAAATACATACCTACCTATAAAAATGAGAGAGAAAAAAATATATATAATATTATGATGGGTTATGTTGTTATGTACCATTGTACCAACACTGGCACCAACCATATGTTTTGTAGCCATCTATTCACGCAACATTTTGGTTGGAAAGTCACTTTTTACACATAATTTTAAGGCAAAGAAAAATGGTAAAAAGATAGAGAAAACTCACAAGAAAAATACATGACGTTATAACATCTACAGGTCTACTGGTAATCCTAACAGTGTGTTTCAAATGACTGAATCCCATTAAAACCAAAAGCGGCCTCTTGTGTACTCTTTCTGAAAGAGGGAATTAAGCTATGTGTATTCTCAATTGAGGAAAGGTCTATTAATTACGCCCTAAGACAATACACAAAATCTTGAATTAGCTTTACAGAGGTATTACCAGAAATATATTCCTCTCTTAATGTTAGATTTGATGAATAATTTGTTTTATTTTATTTTTCAGTCATATACAATGAGGAACTGCACTCTGACTATAGTCACAGAGCTTTTAATTAATGTTTACAAGAAAGAAAGTCTATCAGATGAAGAGAAGGAGCAGAGAGATGAATATCTTAATGTGCTATTGGAGCACATGCATGATGTTCACACGTTTGTACGGACAAAGGTAAGATAATCAAACAAAGTGGATCCACAAAATGCTAAAAATTCAGTGCATTATTTTTAATGGGTACCACAAAGGGGGATTTAAACGTTTAAAGTCTGGCTGGGGAACTATAAACAGGGAGTAGACCAGCAGTCTGGCTGGGGTACTATAAACAGGGAGTAGGCCAGCATTGGCTTGGTTCTGGGGGCCCTTGTCAATTATTAGCCTCCTTGTAAAGACAGTGGTAGAAGTTCAGAGTCATTCCTCCACTGTCTGGCTACCATCGTTCCCGATGACGCCACCCTATGATGATGATCACAAAGGAGTCAACCAGTAGATTTGAATATTCAAATTCTCTGTTTTTTTTATTATGAGGGCGCACTAAATTTAGAATATAATTTTTTATTGGCTTGTGGGATGGAAACTTCTGCATGGCAAGCGAGTGCTTAACCACTGAGCTAATCGCGCACCATTATAATTGAATAATCTTATTAGTAATTTGTGACCATTTATGTTAAATGAGTAAGTTAAAAAATAAAGATAATGGACAAAAATTATCAATAATGAATTATTTGATTTTAACATTTTAACTTTAATGCACAAAATCGTTATTTGTGCTCCATTTTCATCTTAATATATAAATGTCAAAGTCACTGACTGACTGACTGATCATCGCTCTACAGCCCAAACCGTAAGTCCTAGGAAGCTGAAATTTGGTAGGTAGCTTTGTCTTATAGTCTAGCTGTGCAATAAGACGGGATTTTTCGAAATTCCCACTACAACACCTGCCATTGGCGAAAAAGGATTTTTTGCTTTCACGGCCATGCCTCGGCCCGCAAAGCGGGCGACAGCCCGCTAGTACATTATATTACTTGGATTGTATTTTAATCTAAAGTGCGTTTTATTCTATTTCAGGTTCTGCAACTATTTCAAAGACTTGTGGTGGAAAAAGCCATTCCTGTGGCTTTTACACTGAAGTTGCTGGAAAGGGCTATCGGACGAATAATGGACAAGAGCAGTAATGTGGTTAAATATAGTGTACAGCTCCTGAAAATCATGATAGAGTCTAATCCTTTTGCTGCCAAGGTAAGTTACTTATAGACTAAAATTAGTTACTATTATAGCATCAGCCTCCGTGGCGTAACGGTTGTGACTACTGCCTGTAGACCAGAGGTCTTGAGTTCGAATCCCGGTTGGGGCAGACTTTTCAAATAAAATTCTGTCCCCTCCAAACACGTGAGACTGGCAATTCCGGCCCTACCCAGGCTGGGTGAGCTTAATGTGGGTAGCTGGTAAGATTCCGAGTGAATGGAGGGTGAAAGCCCCGTCCTGGCTATCTATATCAAATCAGGACTTCAAAACCGAATAGAATCAACTGGTCACAATAGATCTAATTAGGTCGAAGTGTTAATTGTAAGGGTTTCACTGAAAACCCTGCAACCAGGTCAGATAATAATAAAATACTATTACTTCGAATGTCCACTGTTCCTTGGAAGTCTGGTAGATGTTTGGTTTGAGACGCCACTTGTACCAATACTCTTGTACCATCTAACATCGAAATGCAGGACATGTGGCGAAATAGCAGCAAAAAAGAAATTTGACGAGTACAAACAAATTGCAAATGATTATTACTTCATACACGTTGCCATTGAAACCATGGGACCAATTTGCAAAGATGGAATGAAGTCTTTGAAAGAGTTGGGAGAACGGATAGCGTGTGTGACAGGAGAAAATAGAGTAAAAGCATACCTAGTGCAAAGAATCAGTTTGGCTGTTCAGGTCGGAAATGCGGCGAGTGTGTTGGGGACAATGAAGAGGACAGCATATATGCGGGAGTTGTTTTATTTATGAGTTAATGAAATTGTTCAGAAACATTTCTTGTAATTTACTTTAAAAGAAAGAAAAACATTTTAGTGAACTGACAGCATGAAGCCGTGATAGCCAATATGTTTCAGCATCTACATAAAGTATTAATTAAAAACTTGAATCGAATTTGAAATCTCTTGAAATGTAGAATACTTATAAGTTCTGGGCTTAATAGCTTTACTTATAAAACTTTGCCCTTATAAGATTTTCTATTATTATACATTAGATGGTAAGTGCAAGGACTCTTCACAATTGGTGTAGGTAGTGCAGCATTACTAAGGGCCTTCTTTACTTTTTTAATTATTTTCTTTATAATGCCGCGACTGGTCTCGTTATTCTTACAAGTAATTTTGTGGTATGGTATGAGCCGTATGAGTGAATCTGGACATCCAAAGTACAGAGTAGAAAATGTTTGCTACAGCACTCGACCGTGGTGATTACCAATCAGACAGGAAATGTATCAAAAAGTATGCTGCTTCCCTGAGTGGTCCTGTGTTTCCTATGATAGAAGAATTCAGGAAAATAATACTTCTTTTTTTCACTCGCTAGAAATCAAGACACAACATTCGCGAACAAGGGTTATTTAAAAAAAAGATATTATTCTAGAAGTTTTTTGGTGTTAATAGTGAGGGCAGTATCCATGAGAGTGAGATGAGCTAGAAGGAGTATCAGAGTTATGAGTGTGAAGATGATATCGCGATATGATTAATAGGAAGAGTAGAGAAAATACGATTTTTTTTAATTCTATGAAAAAAAATATAAAATAAAATGTACTGAATTCTTTGCTATCCTGAAATTATTCAAATCATGATTGTTTTATTTTTTATTCTTGCAGCTAGGAGTGCAAGAATTGAAAAACAAACTGGAGTTGGAAAGACAGAACCTGAAAGATATGGAAGCTAATAAGACAGAAGACCCTACCTATTTGTCATTGGTTGAAGAATGGACCAGTGTTCATTATCCTGCGCTTCTAAATTTACTTCCCAATTTATTTGAAGAAGGTAGCTATAAAACAACTGAGTAAAATGATTTCACAATGTATAACTAATTGTGCTGAAATTCTAAAATGCAAAAAAATGCATTATAAAAGGCATTTGGTGGCTCGCCGCTCATAATGAGAGACAGCATAGAATTTTAAGAGGCCGCGTCTCTCATATTGAGCGACATTAGATTTTACTTTCAAGTATTTTTTTTTTGCCTTTTTTTTATTTTATTTTTTATATAGGTGATTGTGCCCCGAAACCGCTTTCGCATTACTTCAGGGCACTTTACCTTTACATCCATGCCATTCCAATCCAAGTATGTTTGGTTTTCATCTATCATGAATGTCTCATATTCAAAGACAATTTTTGTATTGTGGCCCCAAGAGATAATCATCATTTTTTGGGTTGGCACACTATGTGTTCAGATTTGACAAGTTTTTTTTATACAATTTAGTCATTCAAGTTTAAAATTTGATTTTTGGAAGGGGAAAAAAAATTGGTTTCAGTAATATTTAGATTATATTTTGTAATTTATTATGATCTCTCCTTAATTTCTTAGACAAGGAAAATAATGGTGTCGAACCAAATTCACAAGGAAGTTCATCCAATACGCATGACCTGTACATCAAAATCAAATCTCTCATTTCTCAACACAAGTACGAAGAAGCTTATATGGATACCAAGAAATTACAACTGATGATCATGGGAGCCGAAGGACAGTAAGTTAAGACCCTGATTTCATCTCTCTCCCTTTCTCTCTCTCTCTCTCCCCCTTTCTTTCCCTTTCTCTCTCTCTCCCTTTCTCCCCCCTCCCTTTCTTTCTTTCTTCTCTCTCTCTCCCTTTCTCTCTCTCTCTCTCTCTCTCTCTCCCTCTCTCTCTCTCCCTCTCTCTCTCTCCCTTTCTTTCTCTCACTCTCTCCCTTTCTCTTTCTCTCTCTCCCTTTCTCTCTCTCTCTCCCTTTTCTCTCTCTCTGTCCTTTCTTTCTCTCTCTCTCTCTCTCTCCTTTCTCTTTCTCTCCCTCCCCCCTCCCTTTATCTCTCTCTCTCTCTCTGTCCCTCCCTCTTTTGACCTCGAATTCGGGAGAGGTCCCAGGCACCTATAGTATCCACCTCAGGTGGATTAAATCATGAAGAACTTGGTAGGAATAAAAATGTTGTTTCGGGTGCTTATGTCAAAAAATCTGCGAAAATCTTTTATGAGGGAAAATTAGAGAACAAAAGTCGAGATACCTCGTGAACAAAAAAAGAGATACCTCGTGAAGAAAAATGAGTAGCTGCTTTGATATGAGGCAAAATAAATTGGATATTAAATGATAAGGAAAAGTCCTATAATTCTGTGCTACCCACTAAATTTGTATTATATGTACTGTTCACCAAACGGTTCCGGGTATGTTGTCTCTAAAACGGGGAGATGGGATTTTTAGTGGGTGTAAATCCCACACTACTTAGAAAAGTGTCTTTTAAAGATTTTTTCCCTATCCCTCCTCAAAAAAATATGTAATAACACAAAGAAATATTTAATTATTATTTTACAGGCGAGATGTACAGAAGAGCACCCCCGAGTTCCAGATGGAATACTCCCTGGGTATCATGCGACAAGTTTTCATTGAATACAAAGGTACTCCAGAAGATGAAATTCGTATTTTGACTGAAGGGATGAAGATTGTCGATGATCAGAACCATCAGAATACCATACCTTACCAAATGGTTCTTATATCTTTCCTGGAGGTAAACCATTTTTTCAAACCTTATTTTTTTACGTAATCTTTTGGGATTTCCTTAAATATTATATTCCATCGCACACTTCATTACAGTCTATCTTGGACTTGTATACGGAGTTATTAAAAAAAAAAAAAAAAACACATAAAAAATGCCAATAGAATTGAATAAATTTACAGGTTACAAAATTGAAGTTTATTTTTTTCTTTCGAAAATGAAATTCTCAAAATGGTGAGGTCCAACACATGCAAACGTTGCACATTGGACCTCGAATCGAACGTGGACGTAAGAGAACTCGAGGGAATTCTTATAAAGAGGTTATTTTCCCTTATAGAGAGGTAAATTCGACCTGAAAATCATTCTCTTATATTCAAGTTCCCAAAACGTTAAGTTTAGCTTAGGAGGTATGTAATTCAAAATGTATATTCTCTTGATGTAAATAAATTTGCCACATTTTCAATTCAATTCACTGAAGAGGACAGCCAGCAGATATGCGGGCGGTGTTTTATCTATGAGTTAATGAATTTGTATTTTAATTAATTAAAGCTATAGAATAAAAAACAGAGTAGTAAAAACATTTCAGTTATTGCTGTGTTTCGAACCATTTAAGGTCGAAACACAGTGTTGAAATTACAAAACAAAAAAAAAAATCGTCGAGTAGTTTCTGAGATTTGCGCGTTACAAGGAATACTTTTAACAGACCGTCAGACGGACACAAAACCAAATTTGCTCAGGAGGTTATGAAACGTCCAGAAATATGAAAA
>CM044957.1:52922671-52961393 GCA_024516035.1 Bactericera cockerelli
CATATGATCATTTATTTCATCTCTGGATTTTCTACGTGAAGATTGGAAATTTTCGTTTATGTTTCTTTGAGTAGTAGTCGTGTTTTTTTATGTAACTAAAGTTTACTTGAATCCAAATCCTAATCCATTCTGGTAAATTCTAGTTACCCCCACCACAATTTTTTATAACTTACTCAAGTCAAACGAGAGTGCGCTTCGAATGCTAACCCAAGAGCGGCATGCTTGAAGTGAGGTTAGAATACTACAAGTTGTATGGAGGGATTTTTGAGATGAGATGAAATATGAATAAAATAGTGTAAATAAATCTATTATTAGGAGTAAATTTCCAGGAATTTACTGATCTGGTTTTTTTTTTTACTTAGATAAGTTGATTATTGATTTGTTAACGCAATGAACATTTCAAAGAGGTTATCATTTCTATACGAGCTACATGAAATTATGTTTACTGAAACCAATACTGTAGATGAGAACAATAACACATGCATGATCCTCACAGATTTTCATTCACATTGTGATTCACTAATGACTCTAATGGTTGAAAGTGAGAAACACAATAGACCCCAGAATTATGACAAATTAGTTGATAAGTATGTGTCCTATGACAAGAAAATATTTTGTTCCATTTATACAAATTAATATTTTACTTTCTCGTATAATTAAGAAAGTTTAGTATAATAAAAAGTTAGACCTACCTATTTTCACATTTCTGGCAGAATCATAGTATTAATACTATGATTTAGGATACCAGAAAAGAAATTTGGTTTTTCTATCAATATAATAGGTATTTCAAGAACCATTAGCACAAGACTTGAAATTGGGTATGATTTTATATACCACTTAAACCACAATCCTTTTGGTTAAATTCACTCCAATGAACTCCTTAGGTATATCCTTAATATGAGCAGCTTGAAATCAAGTTTCCTAAAACCAATACTAAATATGAAATTAACAATCAATTTTATGGTCAAGTGCAATGACAACAACAATTCTGTGTCTGAAATGACCAAAGCAGCCAAGTGTATTCATTCATAATTGTACCTTACAAATAAACTAATTGCACTTTGTTTTATAATCATTTCAGCTATTCAGAGGAGGATTTTTTCCATATGTTTCGAATGTGTAAAAATACGTTCAATATTCTACTATCTCTCCTCAAGCAGAATCCAAGCTTCACCACAGCTTGGTCAAATGGTATACAGCCAATTTCACCAGCCCAAAAGGCACTGGTGACATTATTTTATTTATCATCACAACAAACAGTGAGACAAATAGGTGACAAATTCAACATTGCTGATAGCTCTGTAATAAAATCTAGGAACGACTTTCTGAAAAGTATCAGTACACTAAGAAACAAACTTATTAAGTGGCCTACTACAGAGGAAGAGCAATGTATTGTTTCTCAACAATTTGAGTCCTTAGCCAATTTTAAAGGTAACACCTATAACTTACCTAACCATTTGAGTGTTCAACAGAATAATTTCTTTTTTGAAATTTATCCTCATGGTTATATTATGACAGGTGTTTTACTCTACATTCACTAGAAACTTACAAACAACCCACTCACGTAAACCTCACCTAGCCAGAGCAGGACAAAGGAAAATGAGAGCAAAAAGGGTTCAAATTAAAATTGTGACCCATGCAAGTCCTAAACTTGCTGGATGTTGCTTAACTTTAGTGATCCATGCCACCTTATTTATTTTTTATCTTTGATCTTTAGCAATTGGATATTTTGTCCAAGGAATATCAGGCATTATAAGTGTATTATTACAGAACATTTAAATGGAACTGTTTTCTTCTTTCAGGGATAATAGGTGCCATTGATGGCACCCATATAGAGGGACTATTTCCAAAGGATGTGCAAAGAAGTTACTGTAATAGGAAATCTAGATACACCATGATTCTCCAGGGCACCTGTACAGCTAAGAAGATATTCACCAACATTTCAATTGGTTGCCCAGGAAGAATGCATGACTCTCGTGTGTTGAATAATTCTCAGTTACAACAAAAAATTGAAATAGAAGGAACACAATCTCTCTTCTGCAACAATGACTTTCACATTTTAGGTGATTCAGCCTACCCTTTGAAGTCATGGTTAATGACCCCATACAAAAAAACCAGAGGGTTGACCAATTCTGAAACCCGTTTTAATAAAGCACACAGTAAGAGTAGGTTTTCTGATTTAAATTTCTGATTTTCTTCAAAACATTATATAAAATAAAATTCTGAATGATTTTGTCCTAATATCTAATATGTATAATTAAAAATGGCTTAGGATGGGTCCTCTGTAAAAAAGAAAAGAAAAATAAAACAAATGAATAATTTATTTATTATTATTGCATACACAATATTTATAAGTAAATTATTATACACAATATTTATAAGTAAATCGGAAAATAATACAGAATAACTTAAAGTAATAAAAAGATCAACAATTTTAAAACATAAAATAATAGAACTGAAAAATAACGCGACAACAACAAATTACAAATCACAACACAAACAAAAACAAATTAATAAAATGGCGATTTCCTAGTAAACTCTGGTAAAAATCTATGGAAGAGAGATTTTTTCTCTTCCCCGAATACTGGAATAATTTTTACCAGAGTTTACTCAAAAGGAGGGGAAATTTCCTAATCCAATAAAAAAACAGAAATCTTCCAAAATGTAAATTCTGGTTAAGTCTGGTTACATAAAAAAACACGCGTAGTGATAACCCTACTGATAACATTTCTGGAATCTGAAAAATAATTATGTTTTACGTGAGAAATTTCTTATCTAGTACCTAAGTTTGGCCCCACGAGCTTCCCTACAGTGTAAGTTTTAATAAGTACTTTTTTAGCCAGTTATTCATCAGGTGTTTTGTGCTCATTAATCAAACAACAATAGGTTTTTGCTATTCATCTTATGATTACTTCTGTTGGGTCCTTGGATATCCAATCTGGTTAACCATGGTTACCTACTGCGGTATCATGAGTCCCTCTGTTTCCCAGCCTCATTTCCATACCTCTCTAATGTAAATTATAATAATCAGATACAGCACTCATGATTTTCTATTGCAGCAGTAACCATCATTTTCCTGTCTCCATACCCCGTAAGTAACGGGCTTTAATCTTGAAAACCCCAGTTGCCTTTTCTGACTGTTATACTAGGAACCTACTACCTACCCACAAGCCTAATTTGTTGTGTATCATTACATTTATTACTACAAATTCTAAACACACAAATTATTATTATCTGACCTGGATAAAGGGTTCTTCAATGAAACCCTTACCGTAGTGTGTAGAAATAAGAAGTGAGGAAATGAAAACCAGTTGCATGGAAGTGTCATGCCATTTCAAAGGAGTAGAACATTTCTTGCAATCTGTTTATGTTTACATTTGATATGGGAAGAAATTTTGTGAGGGATGAGGAGAGGAGACTCCTTTGCAATACTAGCGCTGAGGACTCCACAATGCAGGCCGGCGTGCGAGGTTTCCACAATTCTTATTTCTACACGCTATGCCCTTACAATTAACACTGTGACCTAATTAGATTTATTGTGACCAAACACTCAAATAAAAGGGACAATTTTTTTTTTTAATGTTGAAGAATATTTATCAAGATCAGAATCATTAGATAGTTACAATCAGACCATACTCATGTTATTCATTTTCCCACCATTACTTGATTTTCTTTGCATACCCCCTCATGGTTTCTCATGTAACCATGTACCTGATGAAAACTGTTGAGCTATTGGATGAAATTTTATCCAGCAGATCTGAGTACCTTTAAATGACAATTTTTGAACAGATCTCTCCATACTAATTTTTTCCCCTTCACACTATCAGTTTTATCATGGAGATTTATCTGTCAGATTTATAAATTCTGTAGTGTGCATCCATGTTTAAGTCCGGTAGCTCAGTGGTGAACTGTCTGTTAGTCCAGAGGTCATGGGTTCAAAACCATATCAAGATATGACAAGTCATCCTCCCTCTTGGTATTTTGACCACTTAATAATGATAATCATACAAATTAAGGAAATGAATAACGCAATTTGATATTATTGAAATAGACTTTCGGTGGCACATATGTGAAGACAAATTTTTTGTCAATTTTTTGTAGTTGTAATTTAGTAATGAAAATGTTTTAAGGTATACATTCTGGTGTCATATTATTGACCCAAAACTGAAACGGGAATTATTTATTAATTTGAGAAGTCATTGTGGCCAAGTGCGTTAGAGTGCTGGGCATTGCATGCACGGTGACCTGGGTTCAATCCCCAGCGGGGTAGGTTTTTTCTCCTCTATTCTTGGGTGTTTGGGGTCCACTCATACCTTATGATGAAAAATGAGTAGCTACTTTAATGTGAGCAGTGACCAGTGACAGAATTATAGTAAAATAAGTTATTAGGATATCTTATTAGATATCTTTTAAGATATGAAAAAGTCCTATAATTCTATGCTACCCATAAAAAATTATGATTTAATAACACAAAGAAATACATTTATTTATACAGGGTGTAACAGACTAAATGTAAAATCTCTTAAGGGGTGGTAGTATAGATCATTTCCAACCATTAATGTTCTATAACACTTTTGATTTAACTCAGTGGTTCTCGAGATATTATTTTTTTGAATTATTTTTACAAGTCCCCTGCCGCTCGACAAAGAATGGCATCTAACTCCGTAAATACAGTAGATGAAGCAATAGATTTAACTTTTTCCATAAGATAACAATATTTCACTATTATTTAGACTAGATTTATTCTTAAAAAGTGCACACGTACTGAAAAAAATCGGCAGCAGCGGAAAATTTATCGCGAACATGAAATCCACCTGAAACTTCAGCCGGCATTTTCTCAAAATACTGCCCTCATAAAGTATTGGTTTTATTTATGTAAAAACTTGCTTGAAGTCTTATCTTTCAGAAAATATGACACACTTGATATAAAACTTTCATTTTTTATTGAAACCAAGAGAAATAAAAAAAAAGTCAGTCAGTACTACTAACTGTACCTACTAGGCCACCATCCTACTTTTACCTAGGGAACTAATTTTTTCTTCAATTTGACAAATTATGGTTGTCATTTACTTTCCAACGGCCCAAAAAATTAGCCTCAGTCGATTCATTGATAAGGCTGCGGACTCTTAACTTGGAGGTCACTGGTTCGAGTCTCAAGTATGGCAAATATTTAGTAAGACGAGTTTGAGCTATTGTGACACCACGATCGTGATTAATTGACCTTAATATTTTAGTATGTATGTATGGTTTTATTTGTGGTGAAGCACAAGGCCTCTTCACATTTTTTGTGGGTAGCGCAGCATTACTAAGAGCCTCCTTTACTTTTAGAATTATTCTATTACATTAATTTCTTTTTACTCTGGTAATGCCGCCACTGGTCGTTACTCATACAAGTAACTACTCATTTTTCCTCACGAGGTATGAGTGGACCCCGAACATCCAAGTACAGAGCAGAAAAACTCCTGTCCCGCTGGGGATCGAACCCAGGTCACCATGCGTGCAACGCCTAGCACGCTAACTCACTCTGCCACGGTGACTACTAATTGACCTTAATATTTTAGTATTCCATGTGTTTTATTAAAATTCGCCACCTACTTACATAATAATTTGTACCTCTATGTACCAACCTATGAATGTTCAGTATTTACCGTACCACCTTTACCTGTGGGTGTTAACTATGTAGGTACATTGTTATGTTTCATTTCATTCAAACCATTTTATCATTGAGACCCTTTCCTCTTATGAACAAATGAACAATTACGATTAATATTGATTTCTGAAGCACCACAGCTAAAAGTATCATACATGGATACGTACATACTAATTTGCCACACTTGAGACTCGAACCAGTGACCTCCAAGTTAAGAGTCTACTGAGGCAAACTTTTGGGCCGTTGGAAAATAAATGGCAACCATAATTTGTCAAATTGAAGAAAAAAATTAGTTCCCTAGGTAAAAGTAGGATGGTAGCCTAGTAGGTACAGTTAGTAGTACTGACTGATTTTTTTTTTATTTCTCTTGGTTTTAATAAAAAATGAAAGTTTTATATCAAGTGTGTCATACTTTCTGAAAGATAAGACTTCAAGCAAGTTTTTACATAAATGAAACCAATACTTTATGAGGGCAGTATTTTGAGAAAATGCCGGCTGAAGTTTCAGGTGGATTTCATGTTCGCGATAAATTTTCCGCTGCTGCCGATTTTTTTCAGTACGTGTGCACTTTTTAAGAATAAATCTAGTCTAAATAATAGTGAAATATTGTTATCTTATGGAAAAAGTTAAATCTATTGCTTCATCTACTGTATTTACGGAGTTAGATGTCATTCTTTGTCGAGCGGCAGGGGACTTGTAAAAATAATTCAAAAAAATAATATCTCGAGAACCACTGAGTTAAATCAAAAGTGTTATAGAACATTAATGTTTGGAAATGATCTATACTACCACCCCTTAAGAGATTTTACATTTAGTCTGTTACACCCTGTATATGGTAGGCAAATACTCACTGGGGATGTGCACACTAAATAGTTATCTTTATAACTTGATTTTCTTGTACTTTTTGTTTTCCTTGTATTCCAATTTTTCTTTTTATTTTCTATGTACTTGAAAAGTATCTCTAATTCATAACAGTAGATAAATAAAACAAATACTTTTTGCAGAGAAAAGAGTAAAAATTCATTAAAGACTCTCATCTTCTCTCCATATGTCCAACTCTACAGTGTTGCATTCCGGTATAACATGAACTCGAGTGCTTCCACACCTCTACTTGAGGAAGACCAGTTGGACGAGGAGTGGGATCCACATGAAGATATCAATGCTGTACCCAAAGTGAATAATGCTTCCATTCAGTATGAATCTCCAATATTAATTCCACCACCATCAAGGCATTCAAGGCACTTGAACAAGACTGTTTCTCCATATTCATCTTCTTGTCCAATTATGGATAGTGATATACCCTGGTGCGATGCTTGGTAAGAAAATTTACTTTCTACTTGTGGGTTATTTCAATTTTTTCTTTTTAAAGATGATTGTTTCACAGCCTTTTTTATTTCCTAGCCATGAAACAGGAGCTACTGTAAATGCTTGTGGTCTATGTTATAGCTTGCAAATACCATAGTATGGCTCCCCTCTGATGGGCGAGAAGTGACACAGTACTTCACATTTATGTGCGGGGTATCCCATACAAACAACTGTAACCAAATTTAGAATACAAATTTCATGTCAGCTTGGGGGATCGAACCCAGGACTTTCTGCATGGCAAGCGAGTGCTTAATCACTGAGCTAATCGCGCGCATTTTCTCATTTTTTTCTTACTCAATCTTTCTTGACCTTAGCACAGACTTTTGTGAAGGTTGGATATTGCCATAGGGAATAATCATGCCCGCTACATTTGTTGTAATTTATTACTTCAGTATTAAATAAAGAGTGTCTTATTATTATTATTCCAATAGGTAGGTACAAAAGATTCAAGTAAAACCTTCTTTCAAGTGTGTCTAGCTTATAACGTTCTTGAGATATTTTGTTTACATACAAACAGATACATGAACCTATGGCTGAAACTTTGGCTTTAGGCTTTAAGGACTCTAAAACGCGTGTTTTGACATTGAAAACTATTTGTCAATTTTTGGGTTATTTTTCTTTGCTTTCTAAAAGATGGGGAAAATAAAAAGACATTCACCACTTGTTGCTTCTATTGAAATTTTGACATTGCAAGTGAGTTTGTTCTGCTACGAGTACAATATCCAGAGCAACACCTGAATTATATTGCAATTTTATTGATTTTATCACAAAGGAATTTACATTTGGGAATTACCCTCCTGTAAAAAAAAAAATACATGTTGAAAATGGATTGGCACAAATGTTGGCCACAATTAAAGTTGGGCTGTTTTTTTCGTTTGCCTCACCAGGTAATGATATTGGTATAAGTAAGTAGGGCTGTCGGCTGCGAAAGCTCTTTGTCACTCTACGACCAGGTAATGATAATAGTATCGCCTTATTTCTACGGCCCGATTAGGACTATTAAAGTCCCATTATTCCAGCAGTAAACCCAAGACATATTATTATGTGGTAAAAATCCCAAATGGGAGGATAACTTGTCATGCCCCGGCTGGGTTTCGAACCCACGAACTGTGGACTCTTTAAATTCACATAGTGCCGCCTTTACCACTGAGCTACCGGGACAGACGTAGATCTTTCGAGGCGCGGGTAATAACCTGCATCGCTGGAAACTAACAAACTAGATACTCACATTAACCTCACCCAGCCTGGGTTAGGCCGAGATTAGTCAGAATCACAATGATTTTTTTTAAGATGAGTGTTTCATAGCCTTTTTTGTTTCGTAGCCATGAAACAGGAGCTACTGTAGACGCTTGTGGTCTGTGTTGTAGCCTGCCCATCCCGTAGTATGCCTCCCCTTTGATGGGCAAGAAGTGACACAATACTTCCCATTTAGATGCTGGGTCAACACGAGCGCACTGGAAGGTATCCCTTACAAACAACTGTAACCAAATTTTGAATACAAATTTTTGTCGGCGCGGGGGTTCGAACCCGGGACCTTCTGCATGGCAAGCGAGTGCTTGTGTATGTTAGGTTCCAAATTGAACGGTCACCAACCCAAGTTCTAACCTTGCCGGACGTTTTCGAAATTGTTTATCTATTGCACTTCCCTCTGAATTTTGTACCGTGCTGCTCGTCTTATCTGAAAGCAAATACTATCAGTTGTCAACTGTAGGCCGCCGTGTGAAAATTTCTCAATGTTGCTCTCGAACTGTAATTGGAGTGATATGCCAAGTTTAAGTAGTCAGTCCCCGGTAGCTGAAATCCAGAGGTCGCGGGTACGAAACCCAGCCAGGACGACATTAACTTCATTCTCTTTTTTGTTCTTGTTTCTTTGCTCAATCTATTTATTTTTTCTTTATAATTTCATTGTATTTTACTGTATATATTTTTATCTTACATAATAAAGGATACTATAATAATAATAATTATAAGGACAAGTTATTCTCCCATTTGACAATTTGACCACATGGCTCAGAGTCGGTCTTGTTATCTAGAGGTTGCAGGTTTGAAACCCAGACAGGACATGACAAGTTATTCTCCCATTTGACATTTTGACCATATAGCTCGGTAAGCGTCGGTCTTGTTATCCAGAGGTCGCGGGTTCGAAACCCAGCCAGGACATGACAAGTTATTCTTCCATTTGACATTTTGACCACATAGCTCAGTAAGCATCGGTCTTGTTATCTAGACTCTAGAGGTTGCAGGTTTGAAACTCAGCCAGGGCATGTCAAGGTACTCTCATGTGACATTTTGAACACATAATAATAAGTCTTAAACTTAATGCTGGAATAATGGGACTTATTAGTCTTTGTTGGACAGAATAAAGAAGGTACAACAAGGTGATATTATTGTTCTATTGAAAAGTAATGTAATGGTCTAGAATTTTCGTTGTTCCGTGCCTAAACAGGTTCTAGAGAAAAGTCTGAAGTTTCAGCCATGGGTACGTGTGTGTATGTTAGGCTCAATTGCCGAAATTTCTAATTGAGCGGGGGGAAAAACGCACACATCACGATATGTAGGTACCTTGCAAATGTTCAGAGCCCGAAAATCCCTTTTTCAGTATATGACCACATAATAATAAGACTCTTAAGGTTAGGTGGTAGAAATTGCTTTAATCATTAACCTTGCCTGGTGGTTACCTTCGACTAATTGTATTATTATAATAAAAGCGAGAAAGCGGCGGAAATCAAGAGAAATTTCTCGAGAGAGGTCAAGAAA
The DNA here is from genome assembly GCA_024516035.1 of Bactericera cockerelli. NCBI lineage: Eukaryota > Metazoa > Arthropoda > Insecta > Hemiptera > Triozidae > Bactericera > Bactericera cockerelli. The sequence continues at coordinate 52,932,444 of CM044957.1, forward strand.
TCTTTAAGATTTTTTTTGGCGGATTGAAGCACGTTCGCGGCTCTCAACGAAATGATAACAAACAGGTAGGTACATGTGTTTTAATTTAATAATCAAGACTCGAGATTTTAGACCTATTTAATTGATATTTAGCTGGAAAAGTAAGAACTATTATTACCATTCAATAATTGTGTTTTTAATGGACGATTTTGGTGAAAAAGTACCTCTTGTCGTGTAAGTTTACTTTGTCGCTAAACAATTTGTAAGGAATTCAAGTAATGAGATTAAGATTTGAAATTTTTGTGGTATGTGTCTTTGATTGCCCGAGTTTATTACAACGTTGTATAGAGTTTTAATGACCAAGAAATTAAGTACATTGAATAAAATAAAACTAATTCATACTTCCTAAAATTAGACATAGAGTTAACCATGCACTGGTAGTCAAGTGGTTAAAGACATAAGGTAATTTAGATATATATTCGAGCACTTACATACGAATCAAACAGTAAGGCATGGTCAGATAGTTTGAAGGTGTGGCAGGCAACTTGGGTATCATTTCGAGAAGATAAAACGTTTTTAATTTTCATCATCTGTGACTTTTATTTAGCAAGGATTTTTCTTCAATTCCCTAACCGTGCGGTATCATCTAGTAAAACTTTTGTTTCTGAAATAACAGAAGTATAGTTTTTCTTTTTGACCACAATCGGTTCGTCATGTCATTATGTATGCGCTACTTTTAACAGTGTTAGAAGTTTTTTTGTATGAAAGAGTTTTTGGTCTGACTTACCTATTAGGAAATAATATATAATATGTAGATAATAAAGGTATACATTCGTATCCTTGCTTGATTGTATGATCATGATCTTCACCATGACATTTTTTTTTTTTGCATTGGCATTGGCATTGGAGCAAAAATAACCCCATACAGCCACTTTATTTATTTTTAATTACAAATTAAATATTAAATTACAGAATAAAGATTACATTTTATTTTAGGTGGGTATTTTGTTTTTTGCAAGATATTTGTTATAGTTTTGATGTTTTCTGTTTAAAGCCACACTCGTAGCTCGTTCTATGGAGGACAAAGCAGCACCAAAGACCAGATGGATCAATCTTTGGACGCCATGTCCAAGTCTCCAAACAAAGGTGGACCCCAGCGCCTTCTGTATTGCGTGCATGGGAAACCCAACAACTGCTGTGTATCTGTGATCAACAATAACCAAAACACAATCGATCCGGTCAGCACCATTATATGTGAGCTTGTTTGAAATATTTTTCAAGAAAATTCACATTTATTTGTCTGTTCCGGTAGCTTAGTGGTAAACGCGCCACTTTGTGAAACCAGAGATTCCAGAGGTCTCTGGTTCGAAACCCAGCCGGGACATGACAAGTTATCCTATCATTTGGGATTTTTACCATATAATAATACGTCTTGTGTATTTTTACTTGGACAATAAACAGGGAGTAGACCAGCATTGGCTTGGTTCTGGGGGCCCTTGTCAATTATTAGCCTCCTTGTAAAGACAGTGGTAGAAGTGCTGAGTCATTCCTCCACTGTCTGGCTACCATCGTTCACGATGACGCCACCCTATGATGTTTTCGTCTTGGGCTTACTGCTGGAATAATGGGACTTAATAGTCCTAATCGGGCAGTATAAATAAGACGATATTATTATTATTCTTTAAATGTGACTGTGAGTGTTTGGTTGTTCAGATACCTACTCTCAAATAGATACTGTTACGGATCGACTAAGTTATGTGTTGTGCCTTTTCCTTATTCTATTCCTTTAAATTCAAACGCCCGCGCAATACGAAGGCGCCATCGAAAACACCTCGTGAAAGTTACATCATATGATCATGACATAATCAGCTGAGTTCCCGTGATACCAAACCAAAGAAAACCAAGAGCTCAGCAGTGATAAACCTAATCTCTTATCGGTACGTTGTACTTACCTTCTCTATCTAACGTGTTGAAGTGAATCTGTGACTTTCATCTTTTATCCAAAACCAAAAAACCGTCGCGCTTTTCTATTGAATTTCCCTCACCCACTTGCTCTACCAACAGATACTACACTTTGATCTTAGCCAAAAGGCTGAGAAGCTTGCCCATCCCGTAGTATTCCTCCCTTATGATGGGCGAGAAGATACTTTTAATGCCTCCCCTCCCGATACCATACTTTTCATTTGGGTTTTGTGATGTCAACACGAGCTCACCGGAAGGTATTCCTGACGAACAACTACATTCCCTTAACTGCCAATTCAATCTTGAAATGGAAGAGAGATAGATAGAATAGAATGTAGATAAGAATAGAATGTAGTCTATTGAGTCACAATTTTATCAGAATTGTTACAGTTTGTAATTACGCGATATCACTCTGTCAAATAGAATGGTTAAGCTCGAGTCTGTCAGCATAGACAAGGGAGTAATGCCGGCAGTCAGGGCGGGTGTTTGGGAGGAAACCCTCTCCCTCCTCGAAATTTCAAGAAACCCCTGGAAAAAGTATGCAATCCGCAAAATAATGCAGTTCATCCAACCCTCGCTCTCTCCTCCTCCAAATTTTGGTATAGCTGCCCGACGTGTGTACGTAACTATAGCTGTGTATTTTCTTTGTTTCAGTGGATGATGACGAAGATCATTGTCATAGAAATAGAAAGATCACAAATGATAAGCGTGCTAGGAGAAAACTCTGGCTTGCTTCAATACTCTGTCTCGTGTTCATGATATGTGAGATAATAGGTGAGTACTGAGTACCTATTTGTTTACACATTATTTATAAAAAAATATAATTAAGAAATAAATAAGTAAATGTGTTTCTTTGTGTTATTATATCACAATTTTAGTGGGAAGCGCAGAATTATAGGACTTTTCCGTATTTTGATTATCACAATATCTTATTTTTGCCTATAATTCCGCCACTGGTCGCTGCTAACATTGAAGCAGCTACTCATTTTTCCTCACGAGGTATGAGTGGACCCCGAACAGCCAAGTACAGAGCATAAAAAATCCTGACCCGCTGGGGATCGAACCCAGGTCTATCATTAATAAATTAAATAACTGAAATTAATTGAAATATACATCAACAAAAATATAGAACAAAATTAATTTATATGTTTACAATTTATTGTTTTGTAATTCAAGTACAATTGTTGGAAGTTAATGCCTTAGGTCTTTTCTGTCACACTCTAGAAATGTACCTTATGTTGAATTTTAGCTCTGGTTATGGAAATGACTGCTTCCGCGTGCATGCATTTTGATTTTTCTCATTTTCAATGACCTTAGTATTGAAAGAATTATCCAGGCTTCCGTGAATAAGTGGATACAATTCTGGGGTAGCACGCTGGATGGGACTTATTAGCTCTAGTCGGCCAGTAGTAATAGGGCGATACTGTTGCAACCAATTATAGACTGGTAACCAATTTATTATTATTCAACACTTTATTAGATATAAATGGAGATATGTACTGTACAAATAATTATTTTTACAATGAAAAAAATGGAAACAATATATTATTTATTATTATTTTTATTATTTATTTATTTAAAATCCCATAGTTGAGATAGTTTACATAGGTTTGATAATATGATAGTTAATACATAATACAGGATAAACATAACACAGAAGAAGCAATAGAAATAGTAGAATATTGAAAGTAAAGCAAGGGATAAACTGATTTAATTATTAATTATAAGTATTTTATTTACTTGTGTCAGGTTCATACTTATGTCTATGTCTAATTTATTATAGATCTTATTGAAGTTTTTTGTTGCTGTGTATATTATACAATAAAAATGAAAAAGAACAGAAAAATATAAAGAAACATATTTATGTCCTAACTAAAGGGCGGGGTTATTGTCTATGGCAATCTCTTCCACCCAACTCTTTAATGAAGGACACGCGCGCAGCCTCTGTTTCAGTTTCTAATTAACCCTTTCAACCCGACTTTTGCAGCGTATAAATTTTATGATTTTCTTCATTGGATCTTATTTATTGGGTCATAAATAAGAACTGTACAAAGTTTGAAGATTTTAGCTTTTGCCGTTTTTCCGGAAAATGCTGGGATAATAAGTCCCAGCCGTATTCTTTCGTGGGACTCTATATCCCAGCCGTATTCTTTGGTGGGACAGAACATCCCATTAGTATTCTTTGGTATCAATTTTTTTTATTTGTAAATCAAAATGAAAATAAAAAAATAACATGAAAACAAAACTCCTGGTCTAAAAATAATTTCACGAAAAACTACTATTGGGTCAAATAGTCCCGCGTAAAAAGTACTGATGGGACAATAAATCCCATCACGAACAACGATTGGGTCGTAGTATCCCAGGTGGTCTCCAAAAAATACTACTGGGACAATATGTCCCACCAAGAAGTCCCACCCTATTCCCCTGAACAACTTGAGCTAGGCTATAGATATTACATTGGAAATTATTCTAAATACAATAAAACACTATAAGCACTCTAAATAATCGCATTTCTGCACTTAGCTTTCATGGATTTGAAAATAAATAGCACATATGTAATTATTTTGAGATTCGACACACCTGCTCTGTGCACTTGCTGAAATCAAACTGATCTGGAGGGAGAACTAAACATGGTATTAACATGAAACTTGGTCACGTGACAGAAAACAAGATACATGATCAAACAACACTGAGACCGGTGTTCTGTTAGTCGTTTTGGGACATATAATCCCACTTGAACAGGAAAAGCTATCTCTGGGACGTATAATCCCATTAGGGTTGAAAGGGTTAATTATATTTCCCCCCCCCCCTCAGGTGGTTACTTTTCCGGGAGTCTGGCGATCGCCACCGATGCGGCCCACTTGCTCACGGACTTCGCCTCCTTCATGATATCCTTGTTCGCCCTCTGGGTAGCCTCCCGCCCGCCCACCCAGCAGATGCCCTTCGGGTGGTACCGGGCGGAGGTGCTGGGCGCTCTCACGTCCGTGCTGCTCATCTGGGTGAGTCTTGTACTACAACGCAAAATTACTTCTTTTCTTCTTCTTCTTTTACTCTGTCTTATCCCACTCAAGCAGGGTCGACGTTGTTCAACCTCATGGTTGAGGTTGATTGGTCTTGGCACATTTTTAACGATTCTATTTGATTTAACGCCCTGGATTAGGACGGGGGTTTTACCCTCCATTCGCTGGGGATCGTACCAGCTACCCACATTAACCTCACCCAGCTGGGTAGGGCCGGAAATGCCAGCCTCACGTGTTTGGATGGAACAGAATTTTCTTCGAAAAGTCTGCCCCAGCCGGGAGTTGAACTCGGGAACTGGACTACGGGCAGTAGTCACAACCAATACGCCACGGAGGCTGTTACAACGAAAATTACTACATTGCTTATATGAAAATCAACCCACAAACACATTTTGATATGTATCTTCAACTGCTTAGCTGAAAACCTAAAGTCCATAGAAATGTGGAATTTGGTGATTCTTCGTGGATTTCGGGGTATTTGGGTAAAACGGTTGTGGATATAAAGATGTATGGGAATTGACCCTCTCAAACCATACATAAAACCCCCAAATCGGCGGGCGGCGGGACTTAGGCGTTGAATTTGGGATATATTAAAAAAAAAATGAGAATCGACCCCCCTAACCTATTGATAAAACGCCATAATAATCAATCAAAATAATTTTAAAAAGTCATATTTCTAAGTTTTATTTGCTTTAATTTTACTTTACAAAAATTTATCATTCTCGAGTTAAAAACGAAAATCGGAAAATGGAACATCTTTTCACCTCCTTTGCCCCCCTTGAATCTTTTTCCTCCCATCTTAGACGTCAAGTCTTCTAATATGTTTACTCTCTCACCTTCCTGAACAAATATCAAAAGAAATGGGCTGCGTCGCCTCTCACGCACTCTTACACCTTCATTAACCTCATTAAATATGATATCATCATAGGTGGCGTCATCGTGAACGATGGTAGCCAGACACTGGAGGAATGACTCAGCACTTCTACCACTGTCTTTACAAGGAGGCTTATAATTGACAAGGGCCCCCAGAACCAAGCCAATGCTGGTCTACTCCCTGTTTATAGTCCCCCAGCCAGACTGTTGGTCTACTCCCTGTTTATAGTCCCGCAGCCAGACTGCTGGTCTACTCCCTGTTTATAGTCCCGCAGCCAGACTGCTGGTCTACTCCCTGTTTATAGTCCCCCAGCCAGACTGTTGGTCTACTCGCTGTTTATTGTCCCCCAGCCAGACTGCTGGTCTACTCCCTGTTTATAGTCCATGTGTGTCCACACAAATATGATAATTTAAATTAAATTATTTATGTTATTTCTTGGAAGGTAAAATAAAATTTCGAATTTCCAGGTTGTGACCGGGATCCTGTTGTACATAGCTGTTGAGCGGGTGCTGACGAAGCAGTTTGAAATAGAACCCACCATCATGTTATACACATCTGTATTCGGACTCGTAGTGAATGTCTTGTAAGTCAAAATTCACCACGTTAGATTTTTAAAATTAGCCTAAAAATATCATGGAAATATAAAAAATTAAATGCAATATACCCATGTAGTAAATAGCATCCCAACAAAAGAAGGCGAGGTTAATGCTCAAAGCATTTTCTACCACCTAACCCTCAGAGTCTTATTATTATGTGGTCATTTACACAAATTAATGAGAAAAAATTAATGCATTGGGTGGGATTCAACCAACGGATCCCTACGCTACCTGGATTACAAAACCAATGTCTTAACCACTTGACTACCAATGAAAATGATCTCAAGGAAAAGTTAGGGAACTACAAAAACAAATAAGTCGTCCTAGGTACTATGCGGTACCCTATAAATGTATTATCTGTGTCTGCTCCTGGATCACGGTACCCTGAATGGAAAATTCAAAATTTTAATTCCACGCAAGATGGTACTTGAAATATTTCAATCCACCAGGAATTTTCTATGGACACGAAGTGTTTTTTTGGGAGATATCAGTTATTTTTGATTTTTTTTTTTCTAGAGAGGAGGTCAATCTTCTTGCAATTTAAGACGAACACCAGGACCATCTCTGGCTCTGGTGGACAGTGTGAGGTTTAGGCACTGAAAACGATGTGCCATACCCACTAAACATCCTCCTCTCTTTCTAATCTCAGTACCCTGAAAAATGTAAAAAATTATTGTTCTTTTCAGGATGGGTTGTACGCTACATCAGCACTCTCACTCTCATGGGGGCGGGTCGGTGGAGGAGAACAATGTGAATGTGCGAGCCGCCTTCATCCACGTGCTGGGAGACTTCCTGCAGTCCTTCGGTGTATTCGTGGCGGCTGTTGTCATTTACTTCAAGGTACTCACCGACATTTCATAATAACTTTATCAAAATTGAAAAAGTACGATGAATATGAGTTAGACTTAAAAAAACTATTTTAAGAAATGAAACTACCCCACAAAACAAGAGGACTGCATCCCCTTAGTGTGGGGTTTTTATTATTATTATTATCTGACCTGGTTGCAGAGTTTTCAGTGAAACCCTTACAATTAACACTGCGACCTAATTAGATCTATTGTGACCAGTTGATTCTATTTGGTTTTAACGTCCTGACTGAGATAGATAGTCAGGACGGGGGTTTTACCCTCCATTCGCTGGGAATCGTACCAGCTACCCACATTAACCTCACCCAGCCTGGGTAGGGCCGGAAATGCCAGCCTCACGTGTTTGGATGGAACAGAATTTTCGTCGAAAAGTCTGCCCCAACCGGGAGTTGAACTCGGGAACTCTGGACTACGAGCAGTAGTCACAACCATTACGCCACGGAGGCTAGTGTGGGGTAGTCGCATTAAATATACAGGGTGTCCAACCAAACTTGGACACCTCAAATTACTCGGCCCCTGAAAGAGTTTTTGAAAAATAAAAAAATCTAGGGTACATGTGCTAATTATGCGGTTTCAGTCAGAAATTGAGGTGTCAACTTTCGATTTTTAAATGGATCGACCTGAATTTTATTTGATAATTTTACTTCTAAATGATTCCTGAGTACTTTTTTAAACAAAAATATTACATACAGGGTGTTTTTTTTTCGACCAATTTTTTTTTTCTAAATCTTGAATAACTCAAGTTCGGTTAATTTTTTCGATAACAAGAAGAGAATATGTTTGTGTAATGAATACACGCACTTTCAATTGGCATTTTATACAGGGTGGTTCACAAGTGAAATAATGACTTGATTTTTTTTAAAACCGAGTTTTTTTTAATTTTTTATTTAGGATTAATAGTTCTCGTCTAATTTTACACATTTTTCGTTAGTCATATCGAAAAACAAAACTAAAGTGTTGTACAGGGTGAGACATATTTTTTTTGTAACACCCTGTATATGGGTAGTCAAAGAAAAAAAAACCACCCTGTATGTAATATTTTTGTTTAAAAAAGTACTCAGGAATCATTTAGAAGTAAAATTATCAAATAAAATTCAGGTTGATCCATTTAAAAATCAAAAGTTGACACCTCAATTTCTGACTTTTGAACCACCCTGTATAACTGAAACCGCATAATTAGCACATGTACCATAGATTTTTTTATTTTTCAAAAACTCTTTCAGGGGCCGAGTAATTTGAGGTGTCCAAGTTTGGTGGGACACCCTGTATGTTACCTATTATACCTATTATGTACAATTATTAATGCAAATAAATTACAAATTTTAAAATTCCTATCAAAATTAAGAAATTTTTTTAAATTGTCAGTTTTAAGTGCATGATTTCAACAAACTACACATACACCATACAGTCCATACACTACACACTGGACGCGGAAGGAGCCCAGAACACTGGTTCTGGACGTCCAAAGGGTTCACCCATGTCAATCCTTCCACCACCATGACATCACACATGGACACAGAAAGCAAGTACTCACCATTTCTTATTCTCAATACTGATTTATTCTGAGTCATACAGTGGCATTCCCCAGCTAACCAATGTATTTCTTATCATTGTAAAAAAAAATTTCAATTAAGTTTTTGTAATCTCTCATCTTTTCATCGAGCAATACAGTGAGAAGCAACAGTGCAATTGAAATTTTGATCACAACTGACGATTACATAGAAAAACAATGAAACACTGTAGATACTGTTGGATAAAATCTGATATAGATAGGTACCAGTCTGTAAATGTGTATATGTAAAGTTAAATGTGAAATAAAGAAATTTAAAAATAAAAAGATCGGTTTAAGGATATCAACGAGGAGGTCATATTTTGTCTCTCTCACACTGGGGTTTAGTAAGGTACGTGATGAAGCCAACACCGCCTTTCTTTGTAGCTTTTCAACACCATATTCTGACTTTAATACACAAAATATAAAACACATCTTATGTATGTCGCATTTTTCTACTTGTTTCATGCAGTGGCGTGTGACATGTGTATATGCACTCCGCTAGTATTACATAAAATGGTTTTATTTATGCAGTAAACGTCCAAATAAGGCTTGAGAATCTGATATTCAGTGAAAGTTATAAACATGATATAAATCTAGTGTCCCTCCCTAGCTTCCTACAATGTGATACAGTGGCGTATGAAATGTGTATGAACTCCGCTAGTATTACATAAAATGGTTTTATTTATGCAGTTAACGTCCAAATAAGGCTTGAGAATCTGATATTCTCAAGCGAAAGTTATAAACATGAAATAAATCTAGTGTCCCTAGCTCCCTACAATGTTCAAGTGCACTGATAGTCAAGTGCTTAACGCGCTAGTCTGGTAATCCAGGTAGCGTAAGGATCCGTTGGTTCGAATCCCACCCAGTGCATGAATTTTTTCTCATTCATTTGAGTTTGTGACCACATAATAATAAGACTCTGAGGGTTAGGTGGTAGAAAATGCTTTGAGCATTAACCTCGCCTGGTGGTTACCTTCCACTACATACATACATATTCGTAATCGTTCTATCCTAAGTGACAGGTCGATGCACAAAGCCTCTCCACCAAACTCTATTATTATATTTTTGATTATTTTCAATATCCCCTCAATCTCCCTGTTTCTTCTCAACATTTGATTTAATGACGTCATTATAACGGTATCTTGGGCGTCTCTTTGGTTTTTTTCCTTCCTTCTACTAAAGATTGTTATTATTATTCAATTGTTCATGTCTACCTTGTTTCTTTGTCCACCGTAAATTCACCCCCAGTATTATTCTCTCTATTTCAGCCTGAGTGGGTTCTGGTCGACCCCATCTGTACATTCCTCTTTGCCATTCTGGTGCTGGGAACAACTTTCACAATACTGAGAGATATCATGATTGTGCTTATGGAAGGTAAGTGTATTTATGTAGTAGTCAAGTCTCACGTAATTATGATTTGTTAAATCACCTGTATGCTCTCTCAATAAAAGATGGAGTGATGGTACTTAGCACAACCCAAAGGTACGGAAAAATTATGTTACCACTCTTTTGTATAAACCTATTTAGTTACTATAATTAGATCAGTATAAATGTATACTGTGAAATTAATTTGGAACTTTAATTATGATTTTGACAGTCGATTTGCTCAAATTACAAGTCGCTTTCAATTACATGTTCCTATTACGACGTTGAAAGCACCTCAAATTAAGCTCCCCCGGGCTGAGTGGGGCCGGGAATAGCCAGCACCACGAGTGTTCAGCATTTGAGTGGGCACCCATTCAAGTCCTCACTTCGCTGGACATTGTAGTGACAGAACGAGAACTGGTGTATTCGACGTGTTTTATTACTGCAATTTTTTTTGGCAATCTATTCTTTTTTGTTTTGTTTTGACAAATGATCTCGTCTTATGAGATTTGTCAGTAGAAATGAAAGATTAACATCCCGAGGTTATGTTTACTTACTTGTTTTGGATGATCCAAATATTCTACGATTTATTTGTTATTACGTTCATATTAGAAATCCAAAGTAATGTTAGGTACCTATATGTAATATTTTATATAAAACTAGGATTCTTTAAATTTTCATTCACCGACTTAAGTTTCGCCTAGGCTCGTAGGCTTGATCACGATTACTAACTCGTGTAATCCTGATCAAGCCTACGAGCCTAGGCGGGCGAAACTTAAGTCGGTGAGTGAAAATTTAAAGAATCCTAGTTTTATATAAAATATTACATATACCTAACATTCTACGATTTGTTCATTCCTTGTCTCCTTGTCCGTCAGGTATCCCCCGCGGCGTCGAATTCACCGACGTACTCAACACATTTCTCGCCATCGAAGGCGTGCTCAAGGTTCACAACCTGCGCGTGTGGGCGCTCAGTCTGGACAAGGCGGCGCTGTCGGCGCACCTGGCCGTCAGGCCCGGCACGGACACGGGCGACGTGCTGCGCCGCGCCTCGCGCCTCATCCACACGCGCTTCCAGTTCTTCGAGATGACGCTCCAGATCGAGGAGTTCGCGCCGACCATGGAGGCGTGCGACCAGTGCCAGAGCCCCGCCCTCTGACACAGAGGTCCACCCCCGCGCGAGAGAGACACAAGACGAGACACTGCTGCTGGGTCCAAGAAGATGCAGGGCGAAATTAGGAGGTCCAGGCGTGCCCACCCCCACACGAGAGACACAAGACGAGACGCACTGCTGGGTCCAAGAAGTTGCAGGGCGAAATTAGTGGACGCAAATTCTCGGGATCACAAGTTCGGACTTGAGCATTTAGGTGATCCATTGAAAACAATAAGCAAAATCTAGGGCGAAATATACAAAACCGAGATCTTAAATCATTTGCTTACTTAAATCCCCATTTAAGTACGCAAATCTAGACTTGCCGCCACAGAGGTATTACAAAAACGTCAATTAATTCCGCCCTGAGATCACAAGTTTGGACTTGAGTATTAGGGCGGAATTAATAGACAACATCAATAACTTAAGTCGTTGGTAAGTGTCGATGTTCCCTATCTTACACAGTACGCAATTCGTGACTTAGCGCCACAGAGGTATTACAAAAACGTCTATTAATTCCGCCCTTAGTTTATCCATTGAAAACAATACACAAAATCTGGGGAGAAATAGACAAAAATCGAGATCTTAAATCATGACTTAGCATTGATTTTCCCCATTTAAGTCAGTACGCAATTTAAGACTTGCCGCCACAGAGGTATTACAAAAACGTCAATTAATTCCGCCCTGAGATCACAAGTTTGGACTTGAGTATTAGTTTCACCATTAAAAAAAAAAACAATACGCAAAATCCTGAATGAAGTCCACAGAGGTATTGCAAAAACTTCTATTAATTCCGCTCTTGGGGCGAAATTAATAGACAAATTTTATATCTCAAGTCATTGCTAAGCGTCGGTTTTCCCTATCTTACACAGTACGCAATCCGTGACTTAGCGTCACATAGGTATTACAAAAACGTCTATTAATTCCACCCTTAGATCACAAGTTAGAGTCAGAACTTACATTTCCTCATTTAAAACAATACGCAAAATCTAGACCTAAGTCCACCTAATGTCTATTAATTTCGCCCTCAGACTGTTAACTTCCGTATTTATGAAAAAGATGTTGGCTCTTGAGGTATCATGCGTATTTTTAGGCATGAATTCAAATGATTTTTATTGAATAAGACTTAACTGTTACTTATGAATGAGCCAATATTTTTCTCGTAAATATTGGTGTTAATATTCTCATTTTCAGAATTTTTCAATTCTTATTTGTTGTGATTTTTTATAATTTTTCTGTTACTTACTTTATCCCACGCAAAAAGAATTATATGTAATGGGCTGAAATTTGCAATGACCAGTTTTCAGTGAAACAACACGTTTTATGGTCCCCTAAAGTCTTAAAGCATAAATCCAAAGATTCAGCCATTGGTATTGGTCCGTGTTTGTTTGTGTGAATGAATGAATGTGTCTGTTTGTTTCTGCGTTTGAGAGAGTAACCAAGATGGTTAAAAAAAGAATAAGCTTGAACTAGGATTTAACCACAAACAAAAATCCCATTTTGGGCATTGTTTCTTTCTGTCTCTCAATGCCATTGTTATCGATCCAAAGGAAAGATTTTTTTTTTTTTCACTAGTTGCAAAACTAAACTAATGTGATAGTGTGATTAGATTTAGGAAATGGAGATTTTCTTGCCTCCACCGATGGCCAGTGTTTTATACTAAAATTTAGATTAAGATTCCTCATATACCTCATCCATTATTATATTTTAATATTTTATGTTTTACATTTTCTATGCCGAATTATTGAATGTCTTTAGAGATTTTTTTAAAAATAAATTATATTTAAATTAAAAATATATATAAACTATGTTCATGGAATATGTATAGGGTATCCAAATACACGTTCTTTTCGTGCTGTCTGAGGTGATGGCATAATTTTCATCTGCAAATTGTTCATTATTATTTCAAGTAATCTCTTTGGGGATGAAACGAATATGTGTTTAGCCTCATTTATTTGAGTAAGTGATGGGTGACCACATAATAAGACTGGGTTAGGTGAAAATAATTCTATGATTGACCGCTTCGTCTATTCACTGGTAATACAGTGTGAATCCGTTAAGTGGCGACAAAAATATGGTGAATTTCATACATCAAGGCGCGTCGAAAAGCCAAGAACCATTTATTTGACGCTCCTGGAAGCTAGAACAAGCACCTGAAAAATTACGGTACACATAATATAATTGTTTTTTGTATTTATCTTTTCTTTTTTGCACATAGGTGAGAGAAACATTGAAGTACACATCCTCCTGCTAGGACAACTCGATACAGTAGTAGCAGACGTCACAAGAGGAAAAAAAAAAAAAAAAAACGCATTACCGTACGCTAGCAATGGGCCTAAAAATGGTGACTGAATACTGATAGCAAAAACTTTACTGCAGATGTTAAAAAGATTCTGTATTTTTTACAGTTGAAAATAAACATTTACCTATATCATATTTTGGGGGTAGAGTTGGTCAACTTTCTTCAAAAGGTTCAACTTTTAAATCAATAAAATATGTAACAGAGATAAGTTGGATAAAAATACGTTCTACCGCTATTTAGGTAAAAGGCAGTCATTTTTTTTCAAAAAAAAAAAAAAAGGAAATTTAACTTTAATTTTTTTTTTTAATTGAATGATTTGTGGCTGGTTAATCCTAACTTACTAATATTAGGTACTCTGGTACCCTACATAAGTAGAGAATCACTGAAAAAAGCAAAACAGAAAAGCCCAATGTCGAGACTACACAATACATGACTTTATTTTCGGCCTCTGTACATGCTTTTTAAGATTATTTTTTTAATTAAATTATTTCTTTTTATTTGTGTATTAAATAATACAATAATAATATAAAAAAAAACACTGAAATAATTTTAATCCTTCTGTTATATCACAATACTCAACTATTTACTTTCATTAAAAAATAATATCGAAAAAAGTTGATGCAATTCATTAAAATATAATCCTAAAATGTAACACATTTTTAAATGATGTCATTTCAACTGAAATGCACATTCGTAAAAGTTTTAATGCACCGTTACTAACAGTACGAGTATCGCCAGCTTTCAAAGGTGAAGTTGTACACATACTGTTTTGACTATCATGTAACAATCCACTGAAATGTTACATTTTTAACAACTTGTTACTAAATGTATACGGTTATGACCGGGGGTCATACTAACAGTTCTGACTGAAACCTACCTGTGAACTACAAACTTCACAGATAAGTGGTAGTTCTTTTTGTTATTATTATAGTAAAAATATGGCTGGCTAAGAAGGTGTTCAGTAAGTGTAAACAGAGAACTGAGAATCGAGCTTCGACTCTTACTTATTCAAAACCCAGTGATATTTGTAAAACCTCTGTTGTAAATTATACATCGATAAAACTTGTTTAAAAAAACAGTGATATAAATAGATATTTAGTTCAATGCTTTCAAAGTGGGTGTGGCCGGATGAAATAAAAGTTGATCGGAATAAGAAATTATAAAAAAAAGAGAGAAGGAAAGACAAGAAGTATCTAGCTCATGTCCATCAGGTGAGGGTCTTGCAAGTTGGGCAGGCTGGAATCTTTCTGCATGGACTCAAAGATGGTCTGAAGCTCCGGACTGTTCTTGATCGTCACAACGAAATCACTGAGGGCCGGGTTCTTGTCTGTCAACAGAAAATCCAATTTTCGTTAGCAATAGTTATCATATTATTTGTGTTAATCACTTTCGTGATGTCACAACTACTCTAACTCGCTTTACTAAATCTATGCTGAAACCGGGACTTCTTCAACCACCGACCTCCAGTTTACAAGTCCGCCGCCTTATCGATCAAGCTACTGAAGTCGGTTCGTTAGCAATAGAATATAATAATAATAATATCGTCTTATTCATACTGCCCGATTATGACAATTAAAGTCTCATTACTGCAACAGTAAGCCCAAAACATATTATTATGTGGTAGAAATCCCAAATGGGAGGAACTTGTCATGTCCCGGCTGGGTTTCGAACCCACGACATCTGGAATCTCTAGATTCACAGAGTGCTGCCTTTACCACTGAGCTACCGGGACAGATATAGTGTCAGTCTGGGTAGGGCCGGAAATGCCAGCCTCACATGTTTGGACAGTTGTGGCGTAACAGTTATGACTACTGCGCGTAGTCCAGATATACTGAGTCCGATTCCCGGTTGGAGCTGGCTTTGCACACTCTGTTCCCTCCGAACACGTTAGGCTGGTATTTCTGACCCTACCTAGGCTGGGTGAGGTTAACGTGGGTAGTTGGTACGATTCTAAATGGGAGGATAACTTGTCATGTCCTGGCTGGGTTTTGAACCCGCGACATCTGGATTCACAGCGTGCCGCCTTTACCACTGACCTACATATATAGCGATGATACATACAAGTGAAATGTAGGTGACTCACCTGCATCCTGAATAGTGAGCAGAGCCGCCACGGCTCGCAGTGCCGACCTCTTCAGTTCATCTTGCTTCTCGTACTCCTGCTTCACGGAGTTGGCTTTCACTTTCAGCGTGACAGTGTTGCGAAGAGGTTCCACAATTCTTTCCAGCCCTGCGAGAGACAAACGGACATTTACACATCAGACGCCAGACTACTTTTTCGATAGTGTAACATGGTACCGGACTACCACTACTAAATTACTGCTCATGCTATCAGAAAACCAGTTAGACATACGTGTAGCCTGGTATCAGCGGAAAGAAATACATTGAAATGTGAGCCTTATGGGTGTCACATGTACAGAAATACAAGAGTCTCCTGTGACACTAATAAGGGCCACATGTACCAGGCTACAAGGCACTGTGACCCTTATGTGAGTCACGTGGCGTCCAATGTGTTAATCAAATTTTATTATACATTTTGAAATGGAACAGAGCGAACAGTGTTAATAAAATGCACTGTTTCTCTCAAAATGTAAGCAAACAGACGAACCCAACGAAAAGGGTTGGGTGGAAGAGATTGCCACAGGCAATAACCCCGCCCTTTAGGTAGGACATTATTGTTATTTTCCTTTCTTTTTTACTTATTTTATTTTTGTCATTTGTTTGTTCTTTTTTCTTCTTTCTTTTCTTAATTTTATACTGTTGCCTGTTTGTCCTCCTAATAAAGCTTAAAAAAAAAAAAAAAAAAAAAAACATCCGTTTCTCCAAAAAGAACTGAGTCGGAGACTTGGTTCTATTTGGAGAAACGGATGGTTCTACCTTCTGATTGGTTCTCATTCTGCGTCCTTTTGATTAATGGAATATGAAATGAGAACGCCAAATTTTGAATCTGCATTTTAAATTTATTTTTGAAATGAGATGAGCTAAGAACCAATACAGCTGATTATAGAAATTTCATCTGTTGTTGATCTCTGAAATGACCTGGTTATATTTTCTTCATATTCAACCAACCAAATGCCCCAAACATGTAAATACAGCCGTATTTTTCTTTCTAACCAAAGTGGATGCAACTGGAATAAAATAAACAAACTGGAAGCAATTCTTCTTTTGGAAGAGGAAAATTCTTCTTCCAGTTAGGTTAATCAAACTGGAAGAAGAAAATTCCCTCTTCCATCCCTTACGAATCCCTTAGAAACAATTATAACCAAAGAATTAAGAATACAAATTATTGTCGGCACGGGGGATCGAACCCGGGATCTTGGCAAGCGAGTGCTTAACCACTGAGCTAATCGCGCGCTCTCATAGCTTATTTTAAATATAGGCGATGATGTTGATGGACATACAAAAAGAAATAGAAATGTAAAGGATAGTGTAATAATAATTACCACAGAAACTAGAACAAGGCTGCATCCCACGACACAAGGACCATACTTCATAGGTGTGGCCCATAGTGTGGGATGACGACAGCCAAAAGAAACTAGCATAAGTTCAGTTAAAAAAAATATTTTTTTTTACAAAAACGAACACAATACTTCCGATTTCTAATATTAGAAATTTCTCGGAAGTAATATTATGAATTATGTAAACTGTCATTTTTATATATATATTTGAACCATTTACTTGTCATGTATTAAATAAATAAAATAAATAAATTGGTCGAGCATGCCGACCTCGGGGCCGCCTCACTTACTCTGCAGCAGCGC
Source organism: Bactericera cockerelli (assembly GCA_024516035.1). Taxonomy (NCBI): domain Eukaryota; kingdom Metazoa; phylum Arthropoda; class Insecta; order Hemiptera; family Triozidae; genus Bactericera; species Bactericera cockerelli. The sequence goes on from CM044957.1 coordinate 52,949,871, forward strand.
AGCCGGCGTCATCTGAGCGAGCCTCGCCAGCATGAGGTAGGTGAGCATCTTGATGTCGTAGTGGTCACGCAGCCCCGCCTCCAGGTGGTTCAGGAACTCGAACACTTAACAGGTTATCGTTCGAGCATTCCGAGGTCGGTTGCTTTACTTACTTTTTTTTTACTATTTTTTAAACTTTAATCGCAAACAAGTTGCCTTTTTTATTTCCAATTATTGGACATACATGAGTACATAATATACAAAATAAACAATAGAAGCTGAGTTGGAGTATTAAATTTTTTTTTACTATTAAAAATTAATAATGGATGGAAGATATTGCCATAGGCAATAACCCCGCCCTTTAGTTAGGACATGTGTACATATTTTGTTTATTTTTTTTTTCTTCTTGTTTATATTATTAATATTGTCAATTTTTATATTTACAGCCGTATTTATGAACAGAAAACGCCGTTTGAGCATGGTCTGAAGCATGATTTCCTCTAATATTATTGGCCAACACCTTGCATGAGACATTGCTCAGACAAAATTCGCTGTTCATAAATACGGGTGTTAATTTTTACCATTATTTGTCTGTATGTATGTTCTACTAATAAAGAAGAGTTTCTAAATAACTAAACTTACTCTGCAAGAGCGCGGCCGGCGTCATCTGAGCTAGCCTCGCCAGCATGAGGTAGGTGAGCATCTTGATGTCGTAGTGGTCACGCAGCCCCGCCATTAACCTCACCCAGCCTGGGTAGGGCCGGAATTTGTCTGTATATATGTTCTACTAATAAAGAAGAGTTTCTAAATAACTAAACTTACTCTGCAAGAGCGCGGCCGGCGTCATCTGAGCTAGCCTCGCCAGCATGAGGTAGGTGAGCATCTTGATGTCGTAGTGGTCACGCAGGCCGGACATTAACCTCACCCAGCCTGGGTAGGGCCGGAATTTGTCTGTATATATGTTCTACTAATAAAGAAGAGTTTCCAAATAAACAAACTTACTCTGCAGCAGCGCAGCCGGCGTCATCTGAGCGAGCCTCGCCAGCATGAGGTAGGTGAGCATCTTGATGTCGTAGTGGTCACGCAGCCCCGCCTCCAGGTGGTTCAGGAACTCGAACACTTAACAGGTTATCGTTCGAGCATTCCGAGGTCGGTTGCTTTACTTACTTTTTTTTTACTATTTTTTAAACTTTAATCGCAAACAAGTTGCCTTTTTTATTTCCAATTATTGGACATACATGAGTACATAATATACAAAATAAACAATAGAAGCTGAGTTGGAGTAATAATTTTTTTTTTTTACTATTAAAAATTAATAATGGATGGAAGATATTGCCATAGGCAATAACCCCGCCCTTTAGTTAGGACATGTGTACATATTTTGTTTATTTTTTTTTTTTCTTCTTGTTTATATTATTAATATTGTCAATTTTTATATTTACAGCCGTATTTATGAACAGAAAACGCCGTTTGAGCATGGTCTGAAGCATGATTTCCTCTAATATTATTGGCCAACACCTTGCATGAGACACTGCTCAGACAAAATTCGCTGTTCATAAATACGGGTGTTAATTTTTACCATTATTTGTCTGTATATATGTTCTACTAATAAAGAAGAGTTTCCAAATAAATAAAAACTTACTCTGCAGCAGCGCAGCCGGCGTCATCTGAGCTAGCCTCGCCAGCATGAGGTAGGTGAGCATCTTGATGTCGTAGTGGTCACGCAGCCCCGCCTCCAGGTGGTTCAGGAACTCGAACATGTCCACCCGGTCCAGACACGTGTCCAGCAGCGTGTACATGCACTCGAAGGCGGCCTTGCGAATGTCCAGCCCATCGTCCACCGTGTGCTTGAACGGGCCCATCTCCACCTCCCGGATGAGGGTTTTCTGGTGGAGACAGAGGGAGATTTTTTACGTTTTTTAATAAGATTAATAATAATACTCTTTAGTGGAAGGTAACCACAAGGGGAGGTTAATGCTCAGAGCATTTTAGAGACAGTAAGAGATTTTTTACGTGTTTTAATAATAATAATACCACCGTGTGCTTGAACGGACCCATCTCTACCTCCCGGATGAGGGTTTTCTAGAGACACAGAGGGAGATTTATTACGTGTTTTAATAATAACAATAATAATGGGCCCATCTCCACCTCCCGGATGAGGGTTTTTCTAGAGACACAGAGGGAGATTTATTACGTGTTTTAATAATAACAATAATAATGGGCCCATCTCCACCTCCCGGATGAGGGTTTTCTAGAGACACAGAGGGAGATTTATTACGTGTTTTAATAATAACAATAATAATGGGCCCATCTCCACCTCCCGGATGAGGGTTTTCTAGAGACACAGAGGGAGATTTATTACGTGTTTTAATAATAACAATAATAATGGGCCCATCTCCACCTCCCGGATGAGGGTTTTCTAGAGACACAGAGGGAGATTTATTACGTGTTTTAATAATAACAATAATAATGGGCCCATCTCCACCTCCCGGATGAGGGTTTTCTAGAGACACAGAGGGAGATTTATTACGTGTTTTAATAATAACAATAATAATAATGGGCCCATTTCCACCTCCCGGATGAGGGTTTTCTGGGGACACAGTGGGAGAATTTTTACGTGTTTTAATAATAATAATAATATTATTTTTTTTTTCCCCAGTAAATTTCAATACTTATTGTCCAAGTTAATGTGAGAAAGTATGAATTTACTCCTCACATAAACTAAGAAAAACTGTAAATGAAAATACAAGTATCTCCTTCATAATAATAATAATACCACCGTGTGCTTGAACGGGCCCATTTCCACCTCCCGGATGAGGGTTTTCTGGGAGACAGTGGGAGATTTATTACGTGTTTGAATGTAATGTAATGTAAATGTAAATAGCCTTTATTTGTACAATTAAATTTACACATTTTAACATAAATACATAAAACACAATAAAGTTGTACAAAATCAAATTGGTATCTGAGGTCTCTAATAATAATAATAATAATAAATTAATACTCCTTAGTGGAAGGTAACCACTAGGCGAGGTTAATGCTCACAGCAGTTTCTTCCACCTAACCCTATGAGTCTTATTATTAATTGGTCACAAACTCAAACCAATGAGGAAAAAAACTTGAACGGGCCCATTTCCACCTCACGGATGAGAGTTTTCTGAGAGACAGTTAGAGATTTTTTTACGTGTTTTAATAATAATAATAATGGGCCCATCTCCACCTTCCGGATGAGAGTTTTCTAGGAGACAGAGGGAGAGTTTTTACGTGTTTTAATAATAATAATAATAATAATAACTGTGTAAGCGATCTAAAAGAATGGGCCCATCTCCACCTCACGGATGAGAGTTTTCTAGGAGACAGAGGGAGAGTTTTTACGTGTTTTAATAATAATAATAATAATAACTGTGTAAGCGATCTAAAAGAATGGGCCCATTTCCACCTCACGGATGAGAGTTTTCTAGGAGACAGAGGGAGAGTTTTTACGTGTTTTAATAATAATAATACCACCGTGTGCTTGAACGGGCCCATCTCCACCTCCCGGATGAGAGTTTTCTGCAGACAGGAGGAGATTTTCTGACGTGTTTTAACCCGTGAGTACACGCACATAGGGAAAAATTCTCACACGCTCGCCAAAAACGCTAGAACTTGATCAATATTGGTCCTAACCTGTAAGGACCTGGAGTAGCTGTTGATAATATGTTTATCTAGATGTATCCACAGTCCCTTGAGCTATTTTCAATTTCTGTTGCCCGTGACGTGGCGAAAAGTTCAGATCGGTCTGAATGTGAGATTTTATTTCATCACGCGTGTACAGACGTAACTTTTTTTTTGAGAGTTTTTTTTTCTGTTACTAACTGTTCAGTTTAATTTAATTAAATATTTATAATAATTAGTTTTAATAATTAAAATATAATAATAACAATTGTTTTAAATAAAAAAATATATTTAAAAAAAGAAAATAGTGTGTTTACCTACCTAATTCGTGATTGTTCACTATTGTTATAATGATTTTTAACTAACATTTATTAAATTTCTTTGTAATAATATTAGGTAGTTAGGTACCTTCCTACACTTTTTTGCAAGATACTGAAATAATTAGTATTCTTTGTAATCTTTCTCAATACCTTGACCGCAATACAATAGAAACATATGCACTACCTTGACCGCAATTATTATTATGTACAATAGAAACACACCCAATACCTTGACCGCAGTTATTATTATGTACGACAGAAACACATGCAATACCTTGACCGCAATTATTATTATGTACAACAGAAACACAGGCAATACCTTGACCGCAATTATTATTATGTACAACAGAAACACAGGCAATACCTTGACCGCAATTATTATTATGTACAACAGATACACAGGCAATACCTTGACCGCAATTATTATTATGTACAATAGAAACACATGCAATACCTTGACCGCAATACAATAGAAACACACGCAATACCTTGACCGCAATACAATAGAAACATATGCAATAAATAAATAAAATAAAATAGCCTTTATTAAAATATTAATTTACAATTTACAATACAAGTTATTTACATACATATAGTTATTTAATATTTTATTCAATTTTATATACATACAAAAATTATTTTAATTTATAAACTATACTCGTCTAATTGAAGGCCTCCTATGGGCATTTGAACCCTGTACCTAAATTATGGTACAAGGTCCAGATGCCCAAAGGGAAGATGTTACCTACTTAAGAAGAAGTGTAACACCCCTCTCCCTCAGCTGTTTCCAGCCCTCTCTATTTTTTTTTTTTTTCCAATACCTTGACCGAAATACAATAGAAACATATGCAATACCTTGACCGCAATACAATAGAAACACATGCAATACCTTGACCGTGGTGTAAATAACTAAAAAGTTGAAAAACACCACTTTAATATAATAGAATATAGATAGATAGAATGCCTTGACCGCAGTACAATAGAAACACACGCAATACCTTGACCGCAATTATTATTATGTAAATAGAAACACAGGCAATACCTTGACCGCAGTCTCGGCGTACAGCTGCGGCAGGACCGCGTCCAGCAGGTCTATCACCAGGGAGGGCTTGTTGTGAGCCGCAGAGTTGAAGGCGATGAGAGCCACACGCCGCACGTTCAGGTCGGAATCCTTCAGGGCAGACAGGAAGTCGCCGATGTTCTGCCGCAGGAGAGGGTCGATGCTCTGCGGCTGTGGGACAGAACGGGGTGGAAGAATAATATGATATTTCTTAGAAGCTTATTATTATTATTTAACTCTTTATTGGTCAACTACATACATTCAACAAAATAGGACATGATAAAAAAAAAAAAAAATAGAATATGTAGTGAACCAAGGGGCGAGGTTAAAGCCTGTGGCTTTCTCTTCTACCGAATCATTAGCTTTTATCAAAGGCTTTTATCATTAGCTTAGGAAAAGAACCTTTGCAAAAATCCAATATCGATAATAAATAAATAAAATGTTTAAAATGTAAAAAAAAAAAAAAAATATATCACCTTATTTATACTGTCCGATTTGGACTAAATAGTCCATTTATTCTAGAATAATATGATATCACCTTCTTTATACTGCCCGAATTGGACTAAATAGTCTATTTATTCTAGAATGATATGATATCACCTTATTTCTACAGCCCGAATTGGACTAAATAGTCTATTTATTCAAGAATGATATGATATCACCTTATTTATACCGCCCGCTTTGGACTAAATAGTCTATTTATTCTAGAATAATATGATATCACCTTATTTATACTGTCCGATTTGGACTACATAGTCTATTTATTCTAGAATAATATGATATTACCTCATTTATACCGCCCGATTTGGAATAAATAGTCTATTTATTCTACAATAATATGATATTACCTTATTTATACTGTCCGATTTGGAATAAATAGTCTATTTATTCTACAATAATATGATATTACCTTATTTATACTGTCCGATTTCGACTAAATAGTCAATTTATTCTAGAATAATATGATATCACCTTCTTTATACTGCCCGAATTGGACTAAATAGTCTATTTATTCTAGAATGATATGATATCACCTTATTTATACAGCCCGAATTGGACTAAATAGTCTATTTATTGTAGAATAATATGATATCACCTAATTAATACTGTCTGATTTGGACTAAATAGTCTATTTATTCTAGAATAATATGATATCACCTAATTTATACTGTCTGATTTGGACTAAATAGTCAATTTATTCTAGAATTATATGATATCACCTAATTTATACTGCTGATTTGGACTAAATAGTCCATTTATTCTAGAATAATATGATATCACCTTCTTTATACAGCCCGAATTGGACTAAATAGTCTATTTATTCTAGAATAATATGATATCACCTAATTTATACTGTCTGATTTGGACTAAATAGTCTATTTATTCTAGAATAATATGATATCACCTAATTTATACTGTTGATTTGGACTAAATAGTCAATTTATTCTAGAATAATATGATATCACCTTCTTTATACTGCCCGATTTTTACTAAATAGTCTATATTATTTAGAATGATATGATATCACCTAATTTATACTGTCTGATTTGGACTAGATAGTCTATTTATTCTAGAATAATATGATATCACCTTATTTATACTGTCCGATTTCGACTAAATAGTCAATTTATTCTAGAATAATATGATATCACCTTCTTTATACTGCCCGAATTGGACTAAATAGTCAATTTATTCTAGAATAATATGATATCACCTAATTTATACTGTCTGATTTGGACTAAATAGTCAATTTATTCTAGAATAATATGATATCACCTTCTTTATACTGCCCGATTTTTACTAAATAGTCTATTTATTCTAGAATGATATGATATCACCTAATTTATACTGTCTGATTTGGACTAGATAGTCTATTTATTCTAGAATAATATGATATCACCTATTTATACGTCCGATTTCGACTAAATAGTCAATTTATTCTAGAATAATATGATATCACCTTCTTTATACTGCCGAATTGGACTAAATAGTCAATTTATTCTAGAATAATATGATATCACCTTCTTTATACTGCCCGATTTGTTACTAAATAGTCTATTTATTCTAGAATAATATGATATCACCTTATTTATACTGTCTGATTTGGACTAGATAGTCTATTTATTCTAGAATAATATGATATCACCTTATTTATACTGTCCGATTTCGACTAATAGTCAATTTATTCTAGAATAATATGATATCACCTTCTTTATACTGCCGAATTGGACTAAATAGTCTATTTATTCTAGAATGATATGATATCACCTTATTTATACAGCCCGAATTGGACTAAATAGTCTATTTATTCTAGAATAATATGATATAACCTATTTATACCGCCCGATTTGGACTAAATAGTCTATTTATTCTAGAATAATATGATATACCTTATTTATACCGCCCGATTTGGACTGAATAGTCGATTTATTCTAGAATAATATGATATACACCTTATTTATACAGCCCGATTTGGACTGAATAGTCGATTTATTCTAGAATAATATGATATCACCTAATTTATACTGTCTGATTTGGACTAGATAGTCTATTTATTCTAGAATAATATGATATCACCTAATTTTATACTGTCTGATTTGGATAAATAGTCAATTTATTCTAGATTATTGATATCACCTTATTTTTACAGCCCGATATTTGGACTGAATAGTCGATTTATTCTAGAATAATATGATATCACCTAATTTATACTGTCTGATTTGGACTAGATAGTCTATTTATTCTAGAATAATATGATATCACCTTATTTATACTGTCTGATTTGGACTAAATAGTCTATTTATTCTAGAATAATATGATATCACCTAATTTATACTGTCTGATTTGGACTAAATAGTCAATTTATTCTAGAATAATATGATATCACCTAATTTATACTGTCTGATTTGGACTAAATAGTCTATTTATTCTAGAATAATATGATATCACCTAATTTATACTGTCTGATTTGGACTAAATAGTCTATTTATTCTAGAATAATATGATATCACCTAATTTATACTGTCTGATTTGGACTAGATAGTCTATTTATTCTAGAATGATATGATATCACCTTATTTATACAGCCCGAATTGGACTAAATAGTCGATTTATTCTAGAATAATATGATATCACCTTATTTATACTGTCTGATTTGGACTAAATAGTCTATTTATTCTAGAATAATATGATATCACCTAATTTATATACTGTCTGATTTGGACTAAATAGTCTATTTATTCTAGAATGATATGATATCACCTTATTTATACAGCCCGAATTGGACTAAATAGTCGATTTATTCTAGAATAATATATATCACCTAATTTATACTGTCTGATTTGGACTAGATAGTCTATTTATTCTAGAATGATATGATATCACCTTATTTATACAGCCCGAATTGGACTAAATAGTCGATTTATTTAGAATAATATGATATCACCTAATTTATACTGTCTGATTTGGACTAGATAGTCTATTTATTCTAAATAATATGATATCACCTTATTTATACTGTCTGATTTGGACTAAATAGTCTATTTATTCTAGAATGATATGATATCACCTTATTTTATACAGCCCGAATTGGACTAAATAGTCGATTTATTCTAGAATAATATGATATCACCTAATTTATACTGTCTGATTTGGACTAGATAGTCGATTTATTCTAGAATAATATGATATCACCTAATTTATACTGTCTGATTTGGACTAAATAGTCTATTTATTCTAGAATGATATGATATCACCTAATTTATACTGTCTGATTTGGACTAAATAGTCTATTTATTCTAGAATAATATGATATCACCTAATTTATACTGTCTGATTTGGACTAAATAGTCTATTTATTCTAGAATGATATGATATCACCTAATTTATACTGTCTGATTTGGACTAAATAGTCAATTTATTCTAGAATAATATGATATCACCTAATTTATACTGTCTGATTTGGACTAAATAGTCTATTTATTCTAGAATAATATGATATCACCTAATTTATACTGTCTGATTTGGACTAGATAGTCTATTTATTCTAGAATGATATGATATCACCTTATTTATACAGCCCGAATTGGACTAAATAGTCGATTTATTCTAGAATAATATGATATCACCTAATTTATACTGTCTGATTTGGACTAGATAGTCGATTTATTCTAGAATAATATGATATCACCTAATTTATACTGTCTGATTTGGACTAAATAGTCTATTTATTCTAGAATGATATGATGTCACCTTATTTATACTGTCCGATTTGGACTAAATAGTCTATTTATTCTAGAATAGTATTTTTTTTTTAATAACCATAAATATATTCATTTTATTTGATTGTTTACATTATGCTTCCTTGTCTTTTATACTAGGGTGAATATTAGAGAGCATATGATATTTTAATGAAATTAAATTTAAAAATGGTTAATCCATTACTCATGGGGTTTTCTAGATAAAGAGAACCCTGTTTCGAGTAAGGATTTATACCGCCCGATTTGGACTAAATAGTCGATTTATTCTAGAATAATATGATATCACTTTATTTATACAGCCCGATTTGGACTAAATAGTCTATTTATTCTAGAATAATGTGATATCACCTTATTTATACTGTCCGATTTGGACTAAATAGTCTATTTATTCTAGAATAATATGATATCACCTTATTTATACTGTCCGATTTGGACTAAATAGTCTATTTATTCTAGAATGATACGATATCACCTTATTTATACTGCTCGATTTAGACTAGGTAAATAGTCTATATATGAATAACATGATATCACCTTATTTATACTACCCGATTTGGACTAAATAGTCTATTTATTCTAGAATAGTATGATATCACCTTATTTATACTGCTCGATTTAGACTAAATAGTCTATTTATTCTAGAATAATATGTTATCACCTTATTAATTTATACTGCCCGATTTGGACTAAATAGTCTATTTATTCTAGAATAATATGATATCACCTTATTTATACTGCTCGATTTAGACTAGGTAAATAGTCTATATATGAATAACATGATATCACCTTATTTATACTACCCGATTTGGACTAAATAGTCTATTTATTCTAGAATAGTATGATATCACCTTTTTTATACTGCCCGATTTGGACTAAATAGTCTATTTATTCTAGAATAATATGATATCACCTTATTTATACTGCCCGATTTGGACTAAATAATCTATTTATTCTAGAATAATTATGATATCACCTTATTTAAACTGTCCGATTTGGACTAAATAGTCTATTTATTCTAGAATAATATGATATCACCTTATTAATTTATACTGCCCGATTTGGACTAAATAGTCTATTTATTCTAGAATAATATGATATCACCTTATTAATTTATACTGCCCGATTTGGACTAAATAGTCTATTTATTCTAGAATAATATGATATCACCTTATTTATACTGCCCGATTTGGACTAAATAGTCTATTTATTCTAGAATAATATGATATCACCTTATTTATACAGCCCGATTTGGACTAAATAGTCTCATTATTCTAGCAGTAAGAACAAGACGTGCATTGGTAGTCAAGTGGTTAACGCGCTTGTCTGGTAATCCAGGTAGCGTAGGGATCCGTTGGTTCGAATCCCACCCAGTGCATGATTTTTTCCTCAATAATTTGAGTTTGTGACCACATAATAATAAGACTCTGATGGGTTAGGTGATAGAAAATGCTTTGAGCATTAATCTCGCCTGGTGGTTACCTTCCACTAAAGAGTGTTATTATTATTATTATTATTTATACTGCCCGATTTGGTCTAAATTATAGTCTCATTATTCTAGCAGGAAGAACACGACGTATTATTATGGTGTCAAACGGGAGGATAACTAGTCATGTTCCGGCGGAGTTTCGAACCCGTAACTCTGGATTACCAGACCGTTGCGTCGCCTTGACCACTGAGCTACCAGGACAGACTGACCTATATCTAAGTCGTCCGTCTTTTTTTTTTCCAAAATGTTAAGAGCAAATTTACCAGATTAAATAAATGAACTACCTGATCGGATATGGTAAACTTGACAGCTGTGAGCACGGTGGTCCTCATGAGAGCGGATTTAGATTTGAGAGATTCCTGGAGTCGCGGGAGCAGGTTGACGGGGTCAATGAGGGTCAGCTTGCCTAGACACTCGGCCACAACGTTCCTGGTGCCTGGAGCAATACATTTTATTTATATTTATTTATTTATTTACACTTTATTAATAGGACATATTATATACAACACAAATAATTACAAATTAAAATACAATATAATAGAAGAAAAAAATAAATAAATATACCCGTAATGTATGTCCTAACTAAACGGCGGGGTTATTGCCTTTGGCAATCTCTTCCATCCAACCCTTTGTTTAAACAGAAGGTTTACATTGGTTTAAACTGAAGATTAGATATGAAAGCTGTACCGTATACGGTTTCATATATGGCCTCGCACTCAGTTAAATACACCAGAAACTTACCTTGGGTGTTAAAAAAAGTTTCAT
>CM044958.1:0-49368 GCA_024516035.1 Bactericera cockerelli
ATACTCGTAGCTATAACTCTTCTTTTTTTTTGGATTTTCGCCATTTTGGAAGCCTTTGCGCGACCGGAAGACGTAGTCCAAAAAAATTGTTTTTGCTAAAAAGTCTTATCTCGAACAGCCACAAATTTTCCAAGGTATAACGTTTATTAATTAAAATAAAATGATTTTTCGACCCACTCTAATGTGCACTTTTAAAAAACACTCATTCTCGTCCTTTGCTTCTAGATATGTGTACTGGAAAAAATAATAAACTAAAAGTCCTGCAGTCGTACACTGGAAAAGTAAAACTAACAGAATTGTTTTTTGTTGCACCAAGTTTTAATTAATTTGGTTTTTCAACTTTTACCTTCCTGAGGTACTGAGGTTAGGTACTCCACTTGTTTATTTTTAAAAACGCATTTCCCATTCCAAAAAAGTTTGTCGAACCTCAGAACATCAAGTGACTATCGATGGAGATAATTAAATATAACTTTTGCATGTTTATATTAGGTAATAATAAATTGATACATTTATCTGATGTACTATACATTTTATCTGATGTTCTTTATTATTTCATATTAAATAAACAAAATAGCAAAGCAGCTTATTTGAATTTGCTAATGGAAAGTTTAGTACATTAAACATTAATGTATGCCAAAATATTCTATTGTAGTTGGATAGTTGGATATTCTATTCTATTAAGAGCTAGAAACTTGAAATTTTTGTTATTGTGAAAATGATTTAATATTCCACACAAACTAAAAAACTTTTGGCTGAAATCGGCCGACCCAATTTTTTGAACCCAGCCCAAATTTACCGGTGTTTTTGAGGGTCCCGCTTGGCCTAACTTTTAGCTAACTGTTACCGTTGTGTCATCGGTTGTGGAATTTGATTTATTTTCGAGTGACAAGGAAAGTCGTGATGTGTCACACCAGTTTATTTATAATTATTACTAAGAGTGGACTATGAAATCCGGCTTTGCATTTCAAGATGTACTTGTATTTTCCAATCGGTTTGTCTGTCAAATCCGCCACTGGTCGAACCCATGAATACAAACCTATGTAATGTATGTTACAGAGAGATTTGCTAAATGAATAGAATCTAGGTGTGAATTAACGCCCCAAAGCCCCCCCACCTCCTCCTTGTCTCCTCCCTATCTCCTCTTTGTCCTACCCCTGTCTCCAACAATGTATTGCACGGGGAACACATTAATTTCCTCCGTACTTTTTACGTGTAAATCCAGCCAGCAATGCAGAGGGAACAAAATACCCATTTGCCAAAGAGAGCTTGACTAATGTTCGACTATTTTGTTGAGTGAGAACCAAGGATCAATTCCTTGTTTCTTTTTTTCTGATAAGAGTAACTTTAGCATGTTTTTAAGCTGTTAATTTGGTTTCAGAAGTATGCGCGTGCCGACTCACGCGTGCATCAGATAATGCCTAAACAGATGGTAGGTCAAGAGAGAGAGAGAGAAAAAGAAAAAGAGGTAGGAACGTCTTCAATCACCGAAGTAGGGTAACTGCTTTTCATATTAAAGCTTTTAATATGAGCGTCGGTCGCTTCGTTGGCGCCTTGAATGCACCGGTTCTCGGAAGATCGCCGAAGTTAAGCAACGTTCAACGAGGTGAAGACTTCGTGATACAGGCATTCCAGCCCAACCCAGGCTGGGTGAGGTTAATGTGGGCAGCAGGCTTGTAAATTTCCTGCGAATGGAGGGTATCACCTCGTAGTGATATGACCATGAAGTTGAAAGCGACGTTAGAGCCAAGTTAAAAAAAAAAAAAAAAAAACTTTTAATACCATGTTCTTTGCTTTCATCCTTGATCTGAACTGAAGTGATCAAGAGGTCTCAGGGTGTCCCCCAGATGTCATAATACAAGAACATAAGTGGGTGTACCATGCTGATATTACGACGTACGTACATTGATCAATGATATTACTAAAAAAGCTACCTGAGAAATTTCAAAAATAGAAATAGTTGGTTTGTGCCTTCCAGTACAGCCATGACTAGTGATGGACAAAAAAAATCGCACCGCGATTTCTTATATCACACCGCAGTTTGCGGTGCGGTGCGGTGCGGTGCGAATCAAAGCCAAAGATCACACCGCACTGTACCGCACCCATCACTAGCCATGACATAAGTATAAGGAATTGTATAGATAATTTTAACTTTAGTCCCGTTGCAAAATACGAGTAAATGCCTAGTAAAGGATATTATTATTATTTTTTTTTTTTTTTAAGTGGGGTTTAACGTCGCTTTCAACTGCCATGGTCATATCACGACGGGGGTTTTACCCTCCATTCGCAGGAAACTCACAAACCTGCTACTCACATTGACCTCACCCAGCCTGAGTGGGGCCGGGAAAAGCCAGCGTCACGAGAATTAGAATTTGAATGGTCACCCATCCAAGTCTTAACCTCGCTGGATGTCGCTTAACTTCGGTGTTCTGAAGGGAACCGGTGTATTCAACATGCCATTGACGCTGGCCAAAAGGATATTATATAAGCCAGCGTCGATGGCATGTTGAATACACCGGTTCCCTTCAGAACACCGAAGTTAAGCGACATCCAGCGAGGTTAAGACTTGGATGGGTGACCATTCAAATTCTAATTCTCGTGACGCTGGCTTTTCCTGGCCCCACTCAGGCTGGGTGAGGTCAATGTGAGTAGCAGGTTTGTGAGTTTCCTGCGAATGGAGGGTAAAACCCCCGTCGTGATATGACCATGGCAGTTGAAAGCGACGTTAAACCCCACTTAAAAAAAAGGATATTATATAAATGAAGAATAGACTGTAAAAATTAATAAGCCATGATGCTTTTATTATTATTATTTAACACTTTATTGGTAAACCATACATATACATAGGACATGAAATAAAAAAGAACACAATAGAATATGTATGTATAGTAAACCAAGGAGCGAGGTTAAAGCCTGTGGCTTTCTCTTCCACCAAACCCCATATTTGATATTAATATAATTAATATATTCGTCATACATTAATTTTAATATAAACTATGAGTTGTATCCACCCATAAATCTTGTCGTATTTCATTAGAAAGCTAGTGTAATGGGTGCAGATACAGGAAGGGTGGTAGTGCGTAGCGCCAAGTTCTGTAAATAAAATATCTGAGGATTCCACTGAGTGCAACATTTTGTCTCGCAACGTTGTGCAGCCTTTCACTCTCCACTCTTTCTTATCAAAGGAGATTGAACCCCACTGTCTTTACAACAATTAGTAACTTCCCATTTTTCGAGGCAGAACATTTCGCTGCATTGCGCAGCCAAATTTTGCACGCACCAACCGACTTTAGTCTTTTATACTATGATTTTTTCCTCGCTGGAGGACGTCACGGTATAGGTTTTCTCAAGCTAAAAGATAATAAGGGTTGGGTAGAAGTGATTTCCACATGCAATAACCCCGCCCTTTTGGTAGGACATTAGTTTTATTATTTGTTTTGTTCTTGTTTCATTGTTCGATCTATTGATTTTTTCTTTATAATTTCATTGTATTTTACTGTATTATATATTTTACTTTGTCTTACCTAATAAATAATAATATAATAATAATACAAATAATTGGTGCCTTTGACAGGGTTGGCAATAGGAAGGACATCCAGCCGTAAAATATGGAATCAGGAGTTCCAGAAACAACCTCAACCAGGAGTAGGATATTGAACAATGACCGCCAAAATTAGGTTTGGAAAAAAAAAAGAATAAAAAGAAGTGAAGGAATGTACAATGAACTAAAAACGGCAAAAAGAAGTAATGCATAGTATTTATTTGTTGGTATTTATGGGTAACTGTCGGCTACGAAAGCTCTTTGTCACTGCGACATTAAATAGATCTTTTGTGACAAATGTATACTGTAAAGTATGTTTAGTTTAGGGAGTAGTGCTTTATTTAGACAGTCGATTTTAGACATGGAGTCTTGGTACACTGACAGTACACTCACGCTAACAATGTAGAGAAAGAGTGGGTTTCCAACGAGGGTCGGTCTAAAGTCCGTACCTGCCAGTTTGATCTGATTTAGAATGTTTAGAAATATAACAGGGAGAGATAGAGTAAAAACTGCGTGCTCGCCTGGAAGTTCGAAGTCAAGGGCTCTAGGAAGAAAATAATTATCTAGAGAGCAGACTGAAATATCCATCTCAATGGACAGTGGACACATTGAAAAAAAATATGAAAACTATGTTTACAGGACACTTGAGGAAAAGAGGTAAAAAAGTAGCCCAAGTCGGGACTATTTTGCTTATTACGTAAGCCGTAATTATGTACCATATTGCTTATTACGTAAGCCATAATTACGTACCATATTGCTAATTACAGTAATTACGTACCACATTGCTTATTACGTACCATATTGCCTATTACGTACCATATTGCTTATTACGTACCATATTACTTATTACGTACCATATTACGTACCATACCAAAACCAATCAACCTCAACCATGAGGTTGAACAACGTCGACCCTGCTTGAGCGGGATAAGACAGAGTAAAAGAAGATTGCTTATTTCGTACTATATTGTTTATTACGTACCATATTGCTTATTCTGTACTATATTGCTAAATACGTAAGCCGAAACTTGGCCCGGCACACTGCTAGACGCCTGGATGCATCCAGTCATTTCTTGTCACATTAATCCAAATATTCAGGTTTTTTGTTGTGTTATCATATTTATCAAATAAAAAATAAATAATGTTATTTACTCCAGCGGGGAAAACTGTAATAAAAATTCCCCAGGACCGAAATATTTGAATTTTTTAATAATACAAAGCGATGGTTTCAATTTATTTGGGCGCCCAAAAATTTAATAATGCAATATACTAAATATTTGAGAATTTCTTATATCGCCATAACAACGAATACAACGATGCATTCATTTTTTTACAATCTGAATTTGAATGGTGTGTGAATTTAAATTTGGAAACGACAACAGAATACCTGATTTCGAATTTGCGAACGATGAGTAAGGAAGTGATTCTACGAGCGACATTTGTCCGTTTCTATCTATCTATGTATGAACGAGCAACGAGTATGTATGTATGTATGTATGTTTTTTTTTTTTTCTTCTTCTTTTTTTTCTACTGCATCTACACTCAGTTTTCAAGCTTGTAAGCAAGAAAAACATAGCAATTATTGATGAGTTCCTACATAACTATATTGTATATGTTGTAAGGGAAGATTGAAGTTTTTAAATATTAATTTTTTTTTATCATAGGTGCAGTCTAGCTGAGGGACTAAAAACAGGGAGTGGACCAGCATTGGCTTGATTCTGGGGGCCCTTGTCAAATATTAGCCTCCTTGTAAAGACAGTGGTAGAACTGCTGAGTTCTTCATCCACTGTCTGGCTACCATCGCATCGTTCACGATGACGCCACCCTATGATGATGAAGATATGTGTAAGTTATAAGAGTTAAATTATTGAAATAAATCTTTTTTGTTTCTATTCTGTTCTAATGGTACTGTACCAATGTATGTATATGTATGTTTGTAAAGTCGTAATTTTTGTCCAGTTGTAATCGAGCTGAAATTTTCAAGGTATGTTTTAAGCATACGGGCCATTTAGTTCTTTCGAAGGCAACTATTAAATTTGCAACTCATCATGTTTGCAAAACGAAAAAAGTTTATTCTGCATTATTCAACTGAGTTTCTTACGTACATAATTCCCTCCATATATTACAATTTAAACAAATAAGCACGGTTTAAACAAATGAGCAATTCTTCAGAAAATGAGAATGTAGGTAAACACATATAAATTGCAAAAGTTTACTTTACTAGATTAGGTACTTTAATAGTTTCATTTATTTTGTTTTTGCTTCAGCTAGTAGATAAATTGCATTATGCAACGGGAGCCAATGGTTTGAAAACTTGCAAATTCAGGAGACGAAATCATTCTGTTGTTACTTTTTCCGGGGTATCAAAAAAATTTGTCGAAATAAACTACCTATACCAATTAAAATTTGTAATTTAATCACCCACGACCAAAAAAATTCCATGTAATACCCACAGGTCCCACAGGTTATCCAATAAATTACAAAATAACAAAAATATATAAAAATCAACCTATTAAATCTTCATTGATCAACTTTAGAAGGTGGTCAGTAAGCATGGTTGTATAACAATAATACTCGTATATTATGTAGGTATAATTATGGACAATATATTGCACATAATCCCATTTAATATACTCCCATTGCAATATAAAGAATCGGTTATAGCGCATAAAAATTCAGAAAATGAAAGAGCTCCCGTATTATTATTCTCGTCATCATAGGGTGTTGTTATCGTGAACGATAGTAGCCAGACAGTGGAGGAATGACTCAGCACTTCTACCACTGTCTTAACAAGGAGGCTAATAATTGAGAAGGGCCCCTAGAACCAAACCAATGCTGGTCTACTCCCTGTTTATAGTCCCCCAGCCAGACTTATTATTATTAGTTATCTAAATTTCGAACTACTCTTACCACATCACTAGGAACCTCTAGAAGTCTAGACACTCTTCTTAAAAAACTTTATCTTTCTCATTTCTACGTAGGTACCAAACTATTCAACGGAACTGAAGAGATTGCATGGCAAATATTGGAAAAAAATTTGCACTCATTTGTAAAGAGTAGCAGATTGCTGATGAAGCAAATTCAGTAAAATAATAATGAATTCGGTGTTTTTTTTTAATGATTGTACACAACTAAAAAATAGTTTTTTTTACATCAAATTACAAACCTTCACCAACAAATGTTGACCTCAAAAATTCAGTGAAAATATTAATACCTAAAAATATAGGTCATTTTAGTAAGTTACTTCTGTAAGAGAGGGAGGGAAAGAGAAAGAAAGATAAAGAGAAAGAGAGAGAGAGTGAGAAAAAGAGAAAGAGGCAATTATAGGAGAGTTCAATATAAATTCCTTCCAATTTTGGTATGGACCCTGTTCATAAAATTTATGTCACTGACAAAACTCAGAATTTATAGCTTTTGTATCACTAAAGGTTTCGAGACAATGGACAGATTGGACAAGGGTTGATTATTTATTGTTTTATTTTTATCTTTACTACCTGTGCAAGTGTGCAGTATGCATGTTTTGCATCCGGTTACAGTTTGCACTTGCAAAACTCAGACTTTCACTCAACCCAATCCAGCTTGATCCATAAGTCGGTGGACTCGTAACCAGGAGGTCGATCGTTCGAACACCAGTAGGTGGTTAGTAATACAATGGAACCTCGATATAAGATGATTTCAGGGACCGAATTTTTTTTTCCTCTTATAAAGAGGTTATTTTACCTAGAGAGCCAAATATGACTTGGAAATCGTTCTCCTGTATCCGAGTTCTCTTTAATCCAGGTTCAACTGTTATACAAGTGTTTCTTTCTGTTATTATAGCACAATATCAAGTGAATAGCGCACAAGGACTTTTTCCTTGAATATTCTAGTATCATATTTTTGCATATTATTCCGCCACTGGTCCCTGCTCAATTGCTCATATTCAAATAGCTACTCAATTTTCCACATTAAGTATGGAAAATACCTCGTGACATCCAAAGATTTCAAAGTATAAAGCCGAAAATTGTTGTTAACCGTATGTGCAAGCCTAGCGCGCTACCCACTTGGACACAGAGACAACTGGTTAGTAATAATAATAATATTAAAAGCAACAGACACGTTTTATTTATACTGACCAATTAGTACCTACTAAAGAGTCCCGTAGTAGCACGTGTAGTAACCTTACGGAACACGGTGCATTTGACACATCCTCTAATAATCCATTATTGCTATCAATAGACTGCACATTGCATACACGATTGTTTTCACGGCGCAGCACATAGGAAATATTTTCTATAGAAGCCTAGAACCGCAGCGTCGCGTCGATGCGATGGTGTGTTCAATGCACCGGTTCTCGTAGGATCACTGAAGTTAAGCAACGTTCAGCGAGGTGAAGACTTCAAGACGCTGGGATTCCGGTCGAACCCAGAAGCTTGAACAAAGTAACCAAAGAACCACTGTAGTGAAATTAACAAGAATAATAGAGTTGTGGAGCTTTTGTAACCATTAATATTTGGATCAACCTCAACTTTGTTGAAACCATAGCAATATTGGAATAAATTCCATTCATCAGACAAATATTTGAAATTGTATCGCATTCCATGAAGATAAACAAACTCGAAGGGTTCATTCTTCGAGTTTGAAAATGTCTGTGGTTTCAATATTGAAGGTAAAGGTCTTGTTGCAATCTTAAAATGTTGATTACCAAGTTATTAAACAATGCAATTTACTCTCCAGTCTATTTAATAGTAATAATAAAAAATCTTAATCATCATAGGGTGGTGTCATCGTGAACGATGGTAGCCAGACAGTGGAGGAATGACTCAACACTTCTACCACTATCTTTACAAGGAGGCTAAAAATTGAAAAAGGCCCCCAGAACCAAGCCAAAAAATCTTAATAAAAAAAGTAATAATAAAAAATCAACATCCCATCCAGGCGTACCAGCAATAAAGGAAATTTCAAACTCAAATACTATATATTGTATTACCTGCTTCATCGTCTCTTTCTTTCAACTTACGAGTATATTGCAATCTACAAACTTCGGCCGAGTTGTTTGACAGTATATGAATTCGTAATAATTCGTATTATGAACAACAACAAAAAACATATCTTTATATCGGGTCTAAATATAGTATAGTAGTATAGTATAGTATAGTAGTGCTTTATTTAGACTGCCGCCTCGAGACAGGAATGTACATTAGGATGGTTCAGAGCGAAAAGCGACCAACTCCTAAAAACCCAATTTTGAGTGAATCAGCTCTATCTTGAGCACTCTATTTTGAGTGAATCAGAATTGGGTCGTTTATCAATTATACACAATCATATTAAATTTTCATTGCATGGGATCTGCGAGTTTACAGCAGTTATAGTGTTTGAAAGTCTACTGGAGTTGGCTTGTTGTTGCTCCGAAAATATTTTTAAAAGAATTCTGTGCACAAACACTTGTGCTGCTCTCCGTCGAAAAGTATTTGAGCTAGGGTGTTGGTCGTCAGTTCCACTGAAAGATAATAAATTCATGACTCAATCTAGTCCTATGAGTAACAGATTTTTTTCAAAAAATGCAGTTGGTCGCCTTTCGCTCTGAACCTTCCTTGCTGAAACAAGTAATTTACTTACTTAGTCGCCCATCATTCACAGCTTCATGGTTCTGGGTAGATCACCACTCAGGTAATTACCATCGAGTCCAGATATCCTGAAACAAAGGACAAAAATATTTATGTATCTACCTACGACCTACGTATACCTATACAAACTACTAAATATTTTTTATATATCTGTAAATGTTTATAGTTAAAGCTACAACTACAAAGTGTAAAACATGTTCAATAAAATAATCTAGATTGTGTATTTCAAAATAACACATTCTCATGCGCGGATATAGCCCTCTTGTACTGGGGGGGCACAACCGGACAATATACCTATAACTAGCGGGTTGCACCCGCTGCTTCGGAAGCCTATCACACACACACAATCCCCCCCCCCCCTCCACACACACGCACACACACATGTCAATATTTTTCGTGTCACCCATCCATTTCTTGTCCTTAGTGGAGCTCAAGAATGGCCCATCAGAATTTCGCGATTAATATGTCAAATGAAGACTCCAACCCTTGCAAAAACACTCTCGCTTTGAGTAGATAGTTCGTCACGACATATTTCGAGAAAAAATGTCATTCAGGTCAAAAAACGTAAATACTTTTTGTTTACCCATCCATTTTATGTCCTTACTCAACGTAGCTCAAGAACGGCTCATCAGAATTTCGTGATTGATATCTCAAATGAAAACTTGAACCCTTTCTTAAAACTTTCTTTTTTTGAGTTGATACGCCGCCGCCGTGGCGCCGCGCAGTCACGGCAAATTTTGAGAAAAAAATAATGTCATTTCGGTCGAAAAATGTGATTTTTTTGTGTCAACCATCCATTTTTTGTCCTTACCCCTTGTAGCTGAACCCTAGAGATATATTCCCTGATCCAAATGGACCTATAGGTAAAATTTCAGGTTTCTCGGACAATCTGTGTGGATTTGACAACTTTATTATTTAGTTATTTCTTATTGGTCTTAGATTGGGAATTATTTTGGGTCCCGTGCCCCCCTAACTTATTGAGATCTTTTTTTTTACGGGATTAGTCTTAGAATTGGGAATTATTTTGGGTCCCGTGCCCCCCTAACTAATTGAGATTTTTTTTAACGGGATTAGTCTTAGAATTGGGAATTATTTTGGGTCTCGTGCCCCCCTAACTTATTGAGATCTTCATTTTACGGGATTAGTCTGAGAATTGGGAATTATTTTGGGGCCCGTGCCCCCCTAACTCATTGAGATCTTTTTTTTTACGGGATTAGAATGATATAATGAAATTTGAGAAACATAGCTTACTGAAAAAATCTGGGGGGGCACGTGCCCCCCGTGCCCCCCCCTATATCCGCGCATGCACATTCTAGACTTATTCATAGTAAGGTAGACATTTTAATTGGTAATTGCTTTCATACAGAAGACTGTAGAGCAAAATTAAAAGGAAAAAGTATATTATGTACCAGTGTAGGTAATTATAAACGTGTATGTATGTCCTACATGTTTTGCATACCCTCCACAAAATCAGCATTGCAAAAGCAAAGAGGTTTTCAAACACGTCTATTAATTATGGCCTTCAATTACTTATAAATTGCAACTCCGTTCTGAGATTTTCCATGCTGTCGAAAGCAAAAAGCGAGCAACTATTCCAGGCAACATGAACGGCGCTCTAATTTCCTGCTCCAAATTGCGACAGCTTCAATTACGTCGCTTTGTCTAACGCTTCCCTGTTGGGAATTCACAACACAACACATCATTAGGAGCTCTGATTCCATGAATGCGCTGTATTTCCGTAAATTTAAATGAGAAAAGCGACACTTTTGGAATTCGTGTCGGTATTTTGTTTTGTTTTTCAACCGCGTTTTCTTTCTCTAGCAACAAATTCGTTGCACGGTGGTAAAACTGAAAAGCAGCTTGATTCTATCTTTTGTGTTATTAAATTTTATTGTATAAGACTTGTGAGTAAACTGTTAATGTATCTACATAATTATATTGTAGTATACTCAAATTTGAGTTTCTTATAGGTAATAGATTTATGTCATTTGTAAACCAAGAGGGAAAAGTACTATGAATACTTAAGCTATTTCCTCTCTGGATTACATGTGACATTTTTTGCAGAAGGCTCTGTTATGACAGAGGCATACATTATGTTTGCCTACTTACAATACCAATGTAATAATTTGATATATTTTTTATTCACAAACGACTGACATCACTATCGATGCTTGCCATAAGACACAGTACTCTTGTTACTTGTGTTTTGAAGTAGAGAATGACGATGGTTATTTTCAGGATCGTTTGTACAGGTGGTTATGAATTATGCGACAAGAACCGCCAATAGCTGTGACAAAAATTTCATTAATCATAATGTATGCCCATTTTAAATTATACATTTTTATTATATTCTCAGCCTCCGTGGCGTAATGGTTGTGACTACTGCCCGTAGTCCAGAGTTCCCGAGTTCAACTCCTGGCTGGGGCAGACTTTTCGAAGAAAATTCTGTTCCATCCAAACACGTGAGGTTAATGTGGGTAGCTGGCACGATTCCCAGCGAATGGAGGGTAAAACCCCCGTCCTAATCCAGGACGTTAAATCAAATAGAATCGTTGGCGTTAGGAAGGGCATCCAGCCATAAAAAACGTGCTCCACCCTACCAACCTCAACCATGAGGTTGAACAATGCCGACCCCAAAAGCAACATAAGCTAATATGGGATAAAGGCTAAGGAGATATATTTGTATTATATTCTGAATAAACATTTATCTGTATGTATAATTGTATAGATACGAGACATTCAGCGTAGATTTAGTAAAGTGAGTTTGAGTAGTTGTGAAATCACGAAAGTGATTAACACAAGTATGATAACTTAGTTACTTATAGATACGACAGCATCTACAGACTTCAGTAGCTTAATCTATCGATATATAGACCAGAACAGTACGCGGGAAAATTGATAGTGTTTGCGCAATTTCCTTCCCTCGAAAACGATTCAAAAAACTTTGAGAAACTTGAGCGTAACTTTCTCATGTATGACGAAGCGTGCGATATAATATATGAATCCCGAACTTTGGCGGAAAGTTTGTGCCGTCGTGTCAGGTTTCCGCGGGCTAGCGAGAGTTTAATTACTTTTAGTAATCAGCTTTCAGATAAAGTTAGGACGGGGCTGTCTCAACCGCCGGGGATATATTAACCCTAGGAAGACCAAGTCGTGTGCACTAGTAGTCCAAGTGGTTAATGCGCTAGTCTGGTAATCCAGGTAGTGTAGGGATCCGCTGGTTCGAATCCCACCCAGTGCATGAAATTTTCTTCATTAATTTGCGTTTGTGACCACTTTGTCAAACCTTCCCTGTTGGGAATTCACAATACAGCACATCATTAGGCAGTGCATAAATTTTTCCTCATTAATTTGAGTTTATGATGACATATTATTAATAAGACCCTGAGGGTTAGGCGTACAAAATGCTACCTGGTGCATACCTTCCACTAAAGAGTATTATAACTATGCAGTTGGGATTTTTTTATACTTGTATAGTAATTACAATAAAGGTAGATGGACATGCCCATCGCTCAATAAATAATTATAGGCCACCTTATGAAACAGGATTGAGTTAAGCTAAGCCAGCCACGCTCTCAAGTCAGAGTTTTATCTAATCCTGTTTTATAATTTGGACCTACATGGACACATACTCAAAGAATAAGAATATTTAAGCATCAGGTGAGTAGGTAGGATCCGAACCAGAGATCCACAGATTCACGCGCTAGATTGTTTACATTGCCTAGCGCCTTAACACAATCAAGGTTCCGCGGGATAGCGCGCAGGTTAATGTGAAAATGAAAAAAAAGGGACAGAGAGTATCTGTCCTTGGGCTTCCTAGGGTTAATATTTCATTACAAGAAACTTTTGATAGCGTCACTATTGCCGTACATAGATATCAGGTGTACCTAATACGTATATTTAGGTAAACTATTACATAAAGTGAAAAGGCGAAGTAAAAGAAGAAGATTATACATTTACAACCTATAGATTATTTCTTTTTTCTTATAAAATACAAATAGTAATTATATATAAAAAAAATGAGGCATCCCCGCTCCATCTTTGTAAGGTATAGATTAGTATAGCTTTACATACTTCCTATACGCACATAATTATTATGTATAATAATAACACTCTTTAGTGGAAGGTAACCACCAGATGAGGTTAATGTTCAAAGCAATTTCTACCACCTAACCCTCAGAGTCTTATTATAATGTCACAAACTCAAATTAATAAGGAAAAATTCATGCACTTGATGATATTCGAACCAACGGATCCTTACGCTACCTTGATTACCAGACAATTGCGTTAACCACTTGACTACTAGTGAACTTAAATAAATATGAGTAATAGAGTATACCAAGACAAACTATTACTCTATGAATATTATTTATCATGTATTTATAAAGTATAAATTTAAACTAATATAAATATTCCGATGTCTGAATTTTCTAGCTCAGGAAGTTTAAGTTGAAAGGCGGTGGTAGCGAGCCCCCTTGCATGCAACCTTCGAGCCTTCTACTGTTATAAATAATGGGATATTAAGAAAAGTAATATCAGTTATTAAGGCAAGGTTAAGTAATTAATTATAAGCTATCGCCGCTGATATACGTAATGTATTCAGAAATACGAGCAACTCTTGAAGCTCGGAAATTGCAGAATGTGGAGGAAAATGTAATTCTATTTTTTATGTTAAGAACATTTAGTGCGCCTATAACACTATAACAATACGCCTATAATAATAAAAGAACACTACCATATCGCCTATTAACTGCTCACTACAAGAGATCTCGAAGCATGTGTTGTATAATAGCCAGGGGAACCTTGGTATATTTATAGAATTAAATATATGAAAATACCATTATAGAATTAAATATATACGATACTAGAGACCCTTATTGCGAATGGAGGGTAAAAATCCCGTCCCAACCAGGACGTTCAATCAAATACAATCGTCGTAGTTAAGAAGTCCATTCAGCCGTATAAATGTACCAAAACCAATAAACTTCAACCATGAGGTTGCACAATGCCGACTCAAGTAGTACTGGGAAAAAAGCAAGTAAATGAAGAAAAATAATAGCGACTATTTTTGCGAATGGAGGGTGAAACCCTCCATTCGCAAAAATCAGGACGTTTCATCGAATAGAATCGTTGGTGTTAGGAAAGGGATCTAGCCGTAAAAAATGTGCCACAACCAATAAACCTCAACCATAAGGTTGAACAATGCTGACTGCGTGTAGGTTTGGGAAAAGGCAAAGTGAAAGAAGAAGAAGACTATTATTATTCAATGCCGCGTGGGTTAGGGACGGCGCTTTCGAAATTATCCCCAATGCATGATGGATGGTGACAGATGCATTAATCTGGTTGCATATACAACGGCCGGATCCACGCTTTTCATAGCTGTCAATTATCAGATAATATCTCTTGATAATATTTACTCGAGCGTGGGAGGACTTTTTTTTATCAGGGCTTATTCTTTTATTATTATAAGCGCACGAATAGCTCACTGGTCAAGCACTCGCTTGCCATGCGGAAAAAAAGGCTGTGAAACACTCATCTTAAAAAAAATAGCAATGAAAATAGGATTCTCTAGAAAAACCTATTATCCTACAGAAATTATATTTAAAACAAATAGAAATGTAAGTAACCTAATTTAGAAAAAAAACATGTTCTATCTTTAAATTGTGTAGATGACTAGGATTTGCTATACTAAACTCTTAGAATAATGGAATTGCTTGTCTCAATAATACCAAGTATATTATTGAATACAAAATACTGTTAGACGTTTTTAAAATCAATAAAATACAATTCAAAGCACAAGATTCCACAATATCTCTCTCTCTCTTTCTATTCCCACATCGACCGACATGTTCTCGTCTCTTCAGAATTGGAGATTTTTTTTTTCGTCCCCTGTCAGAACTGATACCCCTACATGAAATCATAACAAAGCTCCCTTTGAGACCAACACAACACATGAAAAAACTTTTTCCTTTTCCTTCTCAAACTCTTTCCTTTCTCACCCTCCTTCCCTCATACAAACTCTATCTCTCTCTCTGTCTCTCTCTCCTCTCTCTCTCTCCCTCTCTCCCTCTCTCTCTCTCTCTCTCTCCTCTCTTTCATTCGCTTTGCAAGGCTTAAGGCATGAATAATTGAGAAGTACGTGGGTTCAAACCAGGACAAAATTTATTTTATTAGGAGGGAATATTTTTTAATCTCGAGGCTCCGAATACGACAACCCCTGGCCTTGATCGTGTTCAAACGAAAACGGATCCAATTTATGGAAATCAAATAGAAAACCGAATCTCTGAGGGCGTAATATTGTCAACAATCAGGAGGACTTGGAATGCAAATACAGGAACCAATAGGAACCATGTTAATGTTTTCCCTCTGGCTTTCGACATGTTTTCGCCTTGCCACAGTCAAAAATTTCGTTTGTTCTTTCTCTGTAATTCTGTAATTATAATTAAAAAAATTTGAAATTCCAAAATTATGTTTATTATTCAAAAATTCAAAATTAAAAAAAAAGCTTTCCATAAATAAGTATCAGTTTCCAAAACAAACAAAAATTAGAGTCAAATAAAAGTTGTCTTTTTGAAGAAAATTAATTATTTTGGTTGATGAGTTCTGATTCCGAGATTTTAAATTGTATGTACGCCGTTAATTTTTAGCTATACAATGTGCAACACACTCATCAAAAATAAGATTTCTTTTTTGTTTATTTCTTCTCGATTTCTTTTCCTTGTTGTTGGTATTGCTTATAACATTGAATGACACATTATTTTTCACATCCATTGAATATCTTAATAGGCAATAAAATTCATATCACTTAATCTTCTAGCCAAGTTAATGAGCTAACAAAATGATCCTGAATACGATTTAATAAGGATGTTTGAATACGAAGTTCATGAATTAAACATTGAGAACATCTTTCATTATACGTCTTCTATTTCTTATGAGTAAAAAATGTCGTTGAATTCTTTTTGATTTGCCTTTTGTAAGAGATGAAAATAACAGACTGAACGCTCTAAGACCTAAGTTGCTCAAGAGGTTACGCAATTTAAAAAGTTCTGAAATCGAAGCAAAAGATGTATTTATTTTACCAAAGCGAGAACACAATAATAATAATAATATCGCCTTATACTGTCCGATTAAGACTATGAAAGTCCTATTATGGTATGATAACTTGTCATGTCCCAGCTGGGTTTCGAACCAATGACATCTGGATAATCTGGATTCACAGAGTACCACCTTTATCACTGAACTACCAACACAATAAAACTATTTTACAAACAAAATCTAAATTTTTGTTCTATGTATATTGCAACAAATAATGGCAATCGTGCGAGACTTGAAAACTTTCCGTTACATTGGCAAAACTAGACGACAATGTTTTTTGCAAACAAGTTCTATCTAATAAAAATATTGTGTGGGTGTTGTTCGGATTGTGTTGTGCAAAACTGAGAATAGAACTTATGTAGCTACATAATATGTACATAAATATATATATTATATACTTGCACATTCTTCTGCTTGAATTTATTTCACTTATGGAACTGCACTCGGGATGAATTTTATTTTTATTTCAATGGGAGGCACTACGTGTGTGGAATATCATTACACAACAATGCAAAATGTAATCGCTCAAGAAAAATGCTTCTCCTCTGCTGGCACTGTTATTTTTTACTCCAGCTTAGTTTTTGTTGGCTTGCTATTGTTTTTTGTTTTCATTTACTTTGAAGGCCATTCGTCTGGATTTAAAACCATAGTTCCCGGAATTAATATGTTTATTTTGAGGAGAAAAAATTGCAGTTTGGAACGTATGAAACAAAAAATCCAATTTGAGTATTCAAATATCAATGCAGTCTTTTGGAAGAATGTGTTTTTCTCGAAAAATTGCCGGCTTCCTCAAACCTTATATCTTGAATTGTTTATGATAGTGAGTTGAAAATCTGATAAAATACAAAATAACTGACAGTTCAGAACAAGGTGCGACAATGATGGACTTTATTCAACGTACCTTTCAGCTTCTCAAGTCATATTCACACGGGGTAATACCCTCTATTCCCTGGAAACTTACAAACCGGGTAATCTCACCCACTTTGAATTGGGCTGAAAATAGCATCATGAGGGTGAAGGTTTGACTTTGAATGGTCACCCATCCAAGTCTTATCTTCGATGGAAGTTGCTTCAGTGATCGAACGACAACTGTTATCAATAATTGTGCTACCGACGCTGACGCTGAGCTAGTGACAATAGATAATGACGTATTTTTTTTTTTTAATTTCGAAGAGGAGTTCCTATCTTTTAACTGGAAATTTAAATGAGAAAACATTATTAGGCTCTCAGTGTTCAAACACATAAGGTCCAAAAATGTTACCGAAATTTGGCCAAAATGATTAATATAAGTAATGAAAACTCATTGGATTTGATATGCAATAAAGGTTTTAATAAAGGGCTTCAAAATAGAAAGTAATCGATTTTCGAGTGCTCAAAAAATAGTTCAAACAAAAGCACTCGAAACAGCACTAATTGCATTTTGAAAAGGGCTATTGCTAATTTTTTGTAATTTGGTAGATAGTTACAAAATGCGGATGGGTTTTGGTGGATTCAAGAGTGCTTAAATTTGGTGGAGCAGCAGAGTGATAGAGTTGGGGTTGATGCTCATAATTAATCAAAATATTTACTATAAATCAGTATAAAAAGAAAAATGAGAAGTTGTAGTAGATTTACATGAATATCAGAACACACCTGTTTCGAGCTTATTTGCTTTCATCAGCAGGTAATAGTTCTGAATATCCATGCCATTAACTTACCTCTCTATTTTAATCAGTGTACATTGAAAAGTGAGAAGTTATATTAGATGTACAATAAATTGTACATTAAACCCAGGTACTTATTACCCACCTTCCATTTCGGAAAGATATTTCCCAGCTTATGCATTTATGCAGTCTCTCTTCTAACCAACAAACTTAAAGAATTTAAACATGCACATGAAAACTTCCAAGTGCATGCAAACCTCGCACAACAAAATATGTGACTTCGGATGAAAATTCAACCAAGCTAGATATTATTATAAGGTAAAATAAATAAGGTTATGTGTTTAAACTTTTAACTTGAGAAAAAAAATATGCGAGAAAAGTTGTCACAAGTTTTTTACTTAAAACTTTCAAAGTCTTACTTTTTTATTTTTTCCCTTCAAAAGTTTAGTTTTTAGTTTCTCCATCCATAGCTTGCCTTCGTTTTATTTAAACAGTTTGGCAGGAATAAAATAAACTCAAACACTCAGTTTTATAAACACTATCCAATGGAGGAGAAGATGATTTTTTCTCGTATTCGCAGAGTTCCATCTTTTGAAAAGGTGAAAACAGAGTAGAGTGCATTCAGCTAGTGAAGGAGCACAAAGCTCTGTATGTCCCATGTGCAAGTTCAAAACTTGCACAAACTGCACATCTCATTTGCCGTGATGAAAAGTTTTTCTCTCATTTAACAGTTTCAAATCAAGTTCTATTTAAAATAAAGTTTACCTTATCATTAGATTTAAATATTCATGAAATAAAAATAAAATAAAACATTTCTATGGTAAAATTTTATTTTTTGTATGAACGCCTGGTAAATATATTGATTATGCAATGTGCAATACTTGTGACAGAAGTATTGACTCTTGATTAGACATCGGAAGTAGTGTGTTCGTTTTTGTAAAAAAATATTTTTTGACTCCACTGGGTTTCCAAGTCATGCCTAGCACGCTTCTCACTTGGCCATGGTGACTACGGAGACATTTGAAGGAACTATTAATTGAATTTTTTTTAATTAAAAAATTAAAATATTAAATAAATTTACTGGAAAATTAATTAAAAAATAAGTATGAATAACAATTTATTATATATATAACAAAATAACAAAGCACCATTGGGAATGCTAACACAATTATACATAATTTTAATATTATCGATAACATGATCCAGGCGGGCATTGATGACAATTAAGAGCTTTATATCTTGAATTTACGACTGCTTGGGATGCCAAATTTTAAGAAAATAAATGAGGAAGACGACAATTTTCAAGATTTCCACGATAATTTTCCTGTGGTAACCAAGCATTGGTAGTAGATGTGGTTAAGGGTACCTGGGTTAGAACAGAGAGGAAAATAATTTTGTACAATTTTGGTTAAAATTTATACTCTGGGCAATTATAAAAGTTTTAATTGCCCAGCTCTTACAGTTAAAAAGTTAAAATAAAGTATGATTTCTTTGTGTCGAAAAACACACACAACGCCTCTTCGCAATTTTTCTGGGTAGCGCAACATTCCTAAGAGCCTCCTTTACTTTTTGAATTATTCTATTACATTAATTTCTTTTTACTCTGGTAATGCCGCCACTTCTCGTTACTCTTACAAGAAACTACTTATTTTTCATAGCTTTAAATTTTTTGATAGTTAAGAAAATACCTAATGTTCTTCTTTTACTCTCTCTTATCCCGCTCAGGCAGGATCGATGTAATTTAACCTCATGGTTGAGGTTGATTTGGCAGATTTTATACGGCTCGATGAGTCTGCTCCGACCGGGGATCGAACTCAGGATCTTTGAACAACAGGCAGTAGTCACAACCGTTACGCCACGGAGGCTGGCGTAAAGAAAATACCTAAAACCAAACAATAATACACCTACGCACAAGAGAAGATATTTTCTTTTTCTAAAAAAAGTTGCTACTCTTCTCCCTCAAGGTTCAATTTATCTAAATTTTCACCCTTAGAAGGGACTGTTTCTACAATTTAAATTTATTTCCTGGTGTTTGTCTTAAAAAAAGATATTGTTTTGAATAAATTTAAAGTATAAAGATTCCCATAATAAAATTCATAGATTGCCTTTGTTATCTTTCCATTTTGTGCTTAGGGCATTTGAGAGAAAAAGACAGTGTGTGAGAGAGATATATAGAAAAAATGAGAGGAAGCAAAGATTAAAAGAGAGGGAAAGAAAGAGAGAGAGAAAAAGAGAGAGAGAGAGAGAAAGAGAAGAGGGAGGAAGGAATAAAAAGAGAGGAAATAAAAGAGAGAGAGAACGAGAGCAAAAAGGAAAGATGAAGAGAGAGAGAGGGAACAAGAAATAGAGAACGAAAGAGAGAGAGAGAAAAAAGGGAGAGAGATAAGAGTGAAGAAAGAAATGAGAGAGAGAAAAGGGAAGATGAAAAGAAAAAAAGAGACAGAGAGAGGAAAAAGAAGAAGGGAATAGAAAGAGAGAGAAGAGAGATAGAGAAGGAAAAAAATAGAAGACTCTGTCTTCTTTAGATAACGCTTTAGGAAAATATCCACTTATTACTTCTCCATAGAAAGTACGTGTTTCCCAATCTTTGAATAAGAATGGCACAAACATTGTATTTTCTTTGCATATTAAGTTTTCTGTAGGATGAATCAAAAATCAATTATGATGGTAAATAGTTCACCGTTACTTTGAAAAGATCCATGTCAATCTACGATCTACTTTTGGTGAGTTGATTTCTCTCAGCCCAAGTCGTCCTGAAAAGACATCGCTTTAAGTTTTTTTTTTACTGTAGCTCATGTTTCATGGCTACGAAATAAAAAGGCTGTGAAATCTTTAAAAAACTCATCTTTAAAAAACACTCATAAAAAATATGACAATGTGATACATCGACGCATCAAAAAACACCCTAATTCTTTACATAGTGCACTTGACACACAAAAACAAGACAACCGTGTTCACATAAGTCACCTGAAACTAGCGAGCACCCACACCTGCAACGCCATTTGTCTAAACTCACTCCTCTTTGCATGAAACACTTAACAGAAATTTGAACCACATGGCAGAGCTGTGGTTATGATAAAGCTGCGGTACATCCTCCCCGCTGCTAAACACATCCGTCAGGGAACTACGCTTTAATGTTGTAATAATAATTCATAATGAACACACTAGCATTGTGTAAAAAATAGTGGACACATTAATTTATGATATTAATATCCTTGCATCCCGCTAGAGATAAATAGAAGCTTTTTTTTTTTTTTTTTTTTTTTTTTATTGGGGTTTAACGTCGCTTTCAACCATGGCAGTTGAAAGCGACGTTAAACCCAAAAAAAAAAAAAAAAAAAAAAAAATAGAAGCTTTCTATTCCACCTGCTCTGGGTTGCTAATCCGTTGCTTCTAAATAGATGCAAGAGAGCTTTTCTCAGCATTGTGTTTTGTTTCATTTATTGCATCTCAAGTCACCGTGGCCGAGTGAGTTAGCGCGCTAGGCATTGCACGCACGGTGACCTGGGTTCGATCCCCAGCGGGGCAGGATTTTTTCTGCTCTGTTCTTGGGTGTTCGGGGTCCACTCATACCTCGTGAGGAAAAATGAGTAGCTGCTTTAATTAGAGCAGCGACCAGTAGCGGAATTATTGGCAAAAATAAGACATTAAAAGATATGGAAAAGTCCTATAATTCTGCGCTACCCACTAAAAGTTGTGATATAATAACTCAAAAACACATTTATTAATATATTGCATCTCAATAGAGGCAAGTAGTTTCAGAATGAGCACATCACAATAATTATTGTTATCAAAATTGTGTAGCTTCATCCTATACTGTCTTCTAAATAGAGGCAAAACAGCTGTTCTCACCATTGTGTTGCTAGATCCATGGATTCTAAATAGAGGCAGAGGAAAGTTGTTTCAAAATTAGCACATAATAGCTGTTCTCAAAATTGTTTTCCATTGCATCTAAATAGAGGCATGTAGTTTCTAACTTAGCACATCAGAGCTGCTCTCAAAATTGTTTTGTTTTATCCATTGCATCTAAATATAAACAAGTATTTGCAAAATTAACACATCCAGCTGTTTTCAAAATTAACACATCCACCTGTCCATAAGATCCTATTGAAAAGTACCTACTTCTAATTTCAAAAGCAGACCTGTCACTTATATAAACCTGTACTAAATTTTATGAAGGATTATCTCACCAAATACAAAAGAAGAAGGTCATCCAGGATATAAAATAATGAGTGAAAGAAAGAAAAAAAAAAGATAGAGAGAGAGAGAGAAAGTGAAGAGAGAAGGGAGAGAAAGGGAGGGGGTAGAGAGAAGAAAGAGATCATGAAAATTACAACACAAATAGTGTCAAAACTAAGGATGAAAAATAGTGAGTGTGCTCCCACGCAAAAACGGAAAAAGAGAAAAAAATGCGCCAAACTGAAAAGATGACAAAGTATCATAAGATACTGTTGAAAGTTTTATAAATACCCAACAGGATTATATAAGAAAAAAGAAAAAAAAACACTAATGAATTTTTTTCTCAAAATCGAAGAATCAAAAGAAGTTGATTTGTGAATTTCCAGAGAATAAAGTGTTGAACCTTAAGTCTCAAATGACCTCGTGGATCCTGGATCATGCAACAACAAAAAAATGAATATAAAAAAGAGAGAGAGAGAGAGAGGAAGAAATTAATCTGGATATTGAATAAAAAAACGTTCAGAATATCGAAACTTGAGTATCGAAACAAAATTACTTTATAATAAATTTAAGTAAGCATTGCATTTTTCTATGACACCCATTGAATTTCCATAAAACTTCATAACGTCTTATAATCTATCTACATAATACATTTAAATACTTACAGGAATAAAACGCAATATTGCAAGTAGTCACTGTGGCAGAGTGAGTTAGTGCGCTAGGCATTGCACGCATGGGTTCGATCCCAAGCGGGGCAGGAATTTTTATGCTTTTACTTGGATGTTCGGAGTCCACTCATATGTCGTGAGGAAAAATGAGTAGTTACTTGTATGAGTAACTACCAGTGGCGGCATTACTAGAGTGAAAAGAAATTAGTTTCTTTTTACTCTTTTAAAATTAATAAGTAGAATAATTCGAAAAGTAATGCAGCGTAATGCTTAGTAATGCTGCGCTACCCACAAAAATTGTGAAGAGGCCTTGTGCTTCACCACAAATAAAAACCATACATACACAATATTTATATTATGTGAAACATGTAAAATGCACACAATGTTTAAAACAACTAAAATACTAAATTATATTTTAGAATATTTCATAGACAATAGACTGAAATCAATCAAAAAAAAAAAAACTCCAGCTCTTATTCTTTGATTACATTTTTCACGTTGCATGTAACATTTGCTCAGGTTCCCGTGAGAGAAGTTTCGTCCCAATTGTTGCACATGCACAGCGTTGCAAAGCATTGTGTTTCAGCCCCAATTGATTCCACATACAGAGCTGCATTGTTGCGCGTTGTACACACATGCATTGTTGCGCCTTCTACACATGCATTGTTGCGCGTTGTACACATGCATTGTTGCGCGTTGTACACATGCATTGTTGCGCGTTGTACACATGCATTGTTGCGTGTTGTACACATGCATTGTTGCGCGTTGTACACATGCATTGTTGCGTGTTGTACACATGCATTGTTGCGCCTTGTACACATGCATTGTTGCGTGTTGTACACATGCATTGTTGCGCCTTGTACACATGCATTGTTGCGCGTTGTACACATGCATTGTTGCGCGTTGTACACATGCATTGTTGCGCGGCGCTGCGCAACAAAATGTTACACTCAGTGGGTTGCAATGTTGCACAAAATGTTATTTTAACCTTTTAGCCGAAGCAATGACGACATTAATGATTAATGAATAGTAATAATAGTAACACTTTTTAGTGGAAGGTAACCTCAAGACGAGGTTGATGCTGAAAACATTTTCTACCACGCCCTCAGAGTCTTATTATTATGTGGTCACAAAATCAAATTTGTCGATTCAAAAAACTACTGGCTAAAACCCGGCACTTTGCCGCCGTTAAGTTTTTTATTCGTGGCTGGTGTCCTACTGAAAAATGGTAATAGATTTAATGTTGATAATTTTTATTTTAGGTATTTTTACGGTGGCTTAGAGTGGGTTAACTCTCATGAATATTGCAATATCTGTTCCTCTTTGGGCTGTGGTATTGTAAAGAGACAACCCCTAAGAGGACATAGTCAGCCAGTCAGACACACATAGATTTGGTTTTTACATATTATAATAATAATAACGTTTATTATAAATACATGTTTTTGTCTTTGGCGTGTTCCTTTATAAGAACTTTTTAGGAGAAATCTGACAGCGGAGGGATAATATAGAGGTGTATAATAGGTCACATGATACATAGCGCTGATGTTATGTGTAATGCATAGCGCACTAAATGCTCTTACTCTAACCTGAATCCAAAGCTGAAGGAGAGAACGGAAACTCGGGGAGGTGCAGGAAACCCCAAACTTACGGTTAGAATGGCGACTTTTTTCAGTCAAGAGAATGAGCGAGAGGGAGAGAGGATGGAGGAGAGGGAAAAAAGAGAAGACAAAGAAAAGGAATGAGACAGAGAGAGAAAGAACGAGAGAGAGAGAGAGAGAGAGTGAGGAAGAGAGAGAAAAAGATATAGGGGGAGAGAAAGAGAGAGAGAAAGAAAGAAGAGAGAAAAAAATATAGAGAGAGAGAGGTAGTGAGAGAAGAGAGAGGAAGAGATATAGAGACAGACAGAGAGAGAGAGAGAGAGAGAGAGAGAGAAAGAGAGAAAGTGTGAGAGATAGTGAGAGAGATAGAGTGAGAGAGAGAGATAGATAGAGAGAAAAAGACAGTGACAGAAAGAGAGAGAGACATAAAAAGAGAGAAGAAAAGAGAGAAAAGCAGAGAGAGAAGAAAAGAGAGAAAGAGAAATGGGACACTAGAAGAAAGAGAGAAGAAGAGAGAGGAGAAAAGAGAAGAAGAAGAGAGAGAGAAAAAGAGATAGAGAGAGAAAGAGAGAGAGAGAAGAGAAAGAGAGAAAGAGAAATGGGACACTAGAAGAAAAAAACGGAAATAACGTACATTGAAAACGTTTAAACACTTTAAACCATTTGCGGAGCTAGAGCGATGGAAATTTTGTCTGGGAGAAAAAACAGGGGTAGAGGGTTAGGGGTAATATAATGGATGAGTGGAGATTATGTTATAAAAAACTTTATAGTAGGGACAGTATCAATCTTCTATACTCGTTCTAAAGAGAAAAAAAACCCACACATCAGGAATCTTCCTTATGCTCAAAGGTCAATTTTCAACATTTGAGCAATTTTAAACTACTTAGTCCAGTAGTTAGCAAAGTTCAAATTCAAATGCGAGATCGTAGCCTAGCTTTTTCGAGAAATGCTCAATCCCCGATGAGCGGCGAAAGGTCTGAGACCTAGGTTTAATAAACTCTGTAAACCTTTTTTTTTTGGGGGGGATTAACTCCATTCGCAGGAACTCTCAAACCTGCTGAACACATTACCCAGCCTCGGTTGGGCCGGAATGCCAGCATCATTCACCTCGCTGAACGTTGCTTAACTTCGATGATCCCACGAGAACTGGTGCTTTCAACAACCAACCAACACGCCATGACTTCGATTCAAAGGTTTTTAAGATAATAATTTTTCAACAATAGCAGTATGAAGGGTATAATTATGTACGTATATTAGCAGTTGTGCTATGAGTGGAGTTTTTTTAATGTTTCACTCTTATGTCTGGCATTATCTACAGGGTGTCTCATTTCAAACGAACCAACGCACATAGGGGTATTTGAGCAATCTAGCTGGACAAAATTATTTTTTGTGTTTTACTTATTTAGATGCTGCTATTAAATGTTTTTACACTAATTAGAGTATTTTCCTAACCTCCAATATACATGGTCCGCCAAAAAAAAAGGTGCCACTCAAAATATCTGGAGAACGGATTTAAAATTTAAAAAATGCTTAATCACGTGTACCATTATATCGAGGGGTAATCTTTTTTACTAGGTTTTGATTTTTTATGATTACCAGGGGGGTCAACTTTGGAATCTTAAATGAAACCACCCTATTTGTAATACATTTCTGAAAAGTAGTTGACATTAAAGGTATTTTATGACAAATTTGAGAATTTTAATCAAAGCAGGGCCGGATATAACACTCATTTTTAGCTTCCTGGATCTTACTGTAACAAGGGTAAATTTGTGGGGAAAAACTCCTTATTATCTCGTACTGTCTCTTCGACAGGTCAGCTTCAATGAACAATGAGAGTGCTTGCTGTGGTGTAAGTTGGGCTTTTACGTCCGATCGACTGCTGCTCACAAAAGCCTTTTTGTACTTTGTTGCTCGTTTTGGTGTCGAAGTAATTTTTTTTTGACATTGACGAAACATCTCGTTTTCCTTCATCACGAAGTTTGGTTTGAACTGCAAATGTCAGCACGTCCAAATCATTGTTTTTCCGCAAAACATCAGTTTTCCTTCTTTTGGTTCGCTCGCACGATTCAGAGAATAACTGTACAGGTCTCCCTGCTCCAGATGGACTTACTGATTTAGGTATTTTTACTGTTCAATCTAGCCATTCTTTGTTTTTCTTTTCAAACACTTCTTTCTTTCTATGTGAATTAATCCACTTGGTCTTCAACGTTCCCTTTAGTTTTACAATATCTCTTTGGAATATGGTGGTGTCATCCGGTGAAAATGGCCCAAACGCAATGAGATATTTTTCTAGATTGTTTAATTTTTTGTTTACGGTTGTCCCTTCTGATTTGAGCACATGAATGAACAATTCACGTCGAGTTATTTCATGACATTCTAGACCTGCAATGCACATAATATTAATGCCTATCCAAATTTATTCAATAACTGTTGCGATGGCCATAAGTTGAGAACCACTGTTTCCTTTCAATAATTCTTTCTTTAAGGACACTTACATTATTAAAGCGACATCTTCACAAATTTCCAGCTTTCTAGGCATTACGGTTTGGGTTGTATAGAAATTTGGCCATAAGTTGAGAACCACTGTTTTGTTCAAAAATTCTTTCTTCACGTACGCTAACACTATAAATGCAACATCTTGACAAAATTTCAGCTTTCTAGATATTACCGTTTGGGCTGTAGAGCAATGAGTGTGTCAGTCGTCAGAAATGATTGCACCCTTTAAAGATTTTTATCTTTAAAAACGCACTTTTTCGCACTTTGATTTTTTTCCTATCGAAAAGAACGAGAAACAGGCTATTCAATAACATCAAAATCAATGCCGGTACTTGGAGTTATATATAACAAAAATGCCTTTGAAGTTAAAATTTTGAAATAATTTAGGTCTTAAAACAGCACTTCTTTAAAACTTCATAGAACGCAAGCTAGCATCTAAATAAAACTGAGATAAAGAAAAATTGTTTACACTTACATGTACTAGTAGAATCCATAGTTGTATTTTAGAAAAATATTGTAGATTTCTTGGAAAATGAACTAAAAGATGATAGATTCAAGAGAGTTTTAGTAGTAGTGAAATTCTCTGGATGAACGGGGCACTTTAAAGCGACCTCACAGGTGAAGTACTTGACTAATGACAATGATGATGACTGAAAATGATGCGGCAGGGTCTTGGCTATCTGAAAATACCTATTTTATTATTTCAGGGCCCATTTTACTAATTCCTATTTTGTCCAGCTAGATTGCTCAAATACCCCTATGTGCAACGCTCTTACCAGTATCAGTCAGCATCAGTATAAACAGAAAAGATTCTGTGAGAGTGAGACATTTTGTGAGAAACACATCTTTCTTAAAACTAGGGAAATTAAAACTAGTGACCTCGAATATTAGCTCCCTGTTTTATCAGTACGGTTGTGAGTGAAATCTCTCACATTTTCATTTTTTGCACCCTTTATGTTTAAAAACTATCATACCGGATTCATGTTACATCATTGCCTCTATGAAGAGGTAAGAAATATTGAGCCTTTTCTTTTGATTTTTTATCTCTAGTACTGATCAAGCAATTGACAGTAGAAGTTGTAGCATACTGCATACTGTTAAAGAGTAGGTACTAGATACTAGATATTTATATTACTGCTAGAAATGTTCCTATTGAGTTTTTATTATTAATTATACATAAATAATAAAAATTTAATTTGTTATTGTTTGAATCATAATTATGTTTACTTCATTTCTACACAAAGAGATTTTCTTAAAAAATTATACACACGATGCAATTCAGTTGCAAATAAGCAAAAACGTGAGTGTGAGAGAAATCTTTCACAACGTACTGGATACGTTTCAAAACTGAACCATACAGATCCCGGGTTAAAATAAGACACACTGTATGTACAATTGTATATTGTACACATGGCAGAAAAAGTTCAATATACTCGAGAGAAAAAAAATATTACTCTCTACATATGGCGAAAATATACTTATCAGTATACAGGGTGGGGCAAAAGTCTGGAAACCCCTGAATAACTTCCGAATGGCTTCTTCGGTAAAATAAAAATTTTGTAAGGTAAACCGGGCTAATGAGACCTTCTTTTAAAGTGGAGTCGATTTTTGTTACCGGCCCCCATGTCGGGGCCAACTTCATTTTTTTTAAATTTATTCGAACCCCCACATTGCGATACATTTTTGGAAAGGTCTTTAAATAATAAATAGGTACATTGGTGCAAATTTTTATTTTTTTAATATTAACTGTTCGCAAATGGCGTCCAACTTTGTGTATGCAGTAAAGTCTGGAAACCCCTGAATATCTTTTGAAAGGGCTTTCTCAGTAAATTTAGAATTGTGCACGGTAAATCGGTGTAATTAGACCTTTCCAAAAATGTATCGCAAGGTGGGGTTTTGTATTTAAAAAAATGAAGTTGGCCTCCCTGGCCCCGACATGGGGACCGGTAAAAAA
Organism: Bactericera cockerelli; assembly: GCA_024516035.1. Taxonomy (NCBI): domain Eukaryota; kingdom Metazoa; phylum Arthropoda; class Insecta; order Hemiptera; family Triozidae; genus Bactericera; species Bactericera cockerelli. The sequence goes on from CM044958.1 coordinate 28,778, forward strand.
AAAATCGGTCCCATTCTAATATAAGGTCTAATTACCAAAGATTACCGTACACAATTTTAAATTTACTGAGAAAGCCCTTTCGAAAGATATTCAGGGGTTTCCAGACTTTACTGCATACACAAAGTTGGACGCCATTTGGAAACAGTTAATATTAAAAATAAATAAAATTTGCATCAATGTATTTCTTATTAAAAAAAAAAAAAAAAAAAAAAAAAAACTCTTGATTTGTTTTTAAGTAACCTTCAAAAGGATAAAATAACAAGAACAAAAATTTTAAAATTAGACATTGAAAAAACACATGGCGTGAACATTGATGATCATCACCCTCCACTTATAATAAATATCAATCTCATAAAGAAAATGATCCCTATAAGAAATTGACCAATGAGAACATATCAACACAATACTTTTTTAAAAACGCAAATTTTGATAAATTAAGAGCCGAATGTAGGCACATAGATTGGGATGAATTAGACAAGGTATCAGACCCCGATGAAAAGCTAAACCTTCTCTACACAAAATTAAATTCAGTTTTCTCGCTCAGTATACCTATTTATAAAAACAAATCACGAGAAAATAAATTTCCCTCATGGTGGAGTAAAACCTGCCAATGTATGTACAAACGCAAAGAGAGACTAAGAAAAATAAAATATAAATCGAGAAAACAAGAATCAGATTATTGTGAACTTCGAAAATCGTGCAAAAAACAAATTAAGACTGATTACGAAATATATGTCGGTAGAGTCTCAGATGAGATAAAAAAGGGCAACTCCAAGCCTTTTTGGAACTTCACCAAAGATATAAAAAGAGATCCACCATTAAAAACTTTAATATATGAAGGCACACCAATCACAGACCCGGAAAGAATTGTGTTATGTTTTGTAGAACATTTCCGTAAATCCTATAACCAACAAAAATCCTCCTACCTCCCAAATCCATGTGAAAGATTGCCCGGGTACGATGAATTCTTTATTGAAGCTATCACCGAAAATGACGTAGGTTATGAGATTGCTCAGTTACCGAAAAATAAACCTCCAGGTCCAGATGGAATTCCCCCCATCATCTTTTACGAACTCATAGATCACATAAGAAATCCTATAGCAAAAATAATCAATGCATCCCTTGAACTAGGAAAATTCCCCACTACCTTAAAAGAATCCATCGTTTCCCCGATACCTAAAAAATCCAACAGCCAAGATATTACAAATCACCGTCCAATATCAAACCTTAACTCTATTGGCAAAATCATGGAAAGCGTAATATATACCAAAATCTCACCCCTCATATTCAATCACATATCCCACCAACAACACGGTTTTGTCAACAAGAAATCAACGATAACCAACCTCATTGAATTCACTGATTACACGGCTAGGGCTATCGCGGACAAACATGAAGTACACACCGTATACACAGATATCTTTAAATGTTTCGACCAACTCTCACATGACGCCATCCTAACAAATCTACATCGAATAGGAATGTCCAAAAAATTAATTGAATTCTTTGCTAGCTACCTCCAAAACAGAAAAATTAAGGTTAGGTATCTTGGGAATGAATCAGAGCCAATTTACCCCACATCTGGCGTAGGCCGAGGCTCAAAGCTGAGCAGTTTATTATTCATATTAACATATAATGATATTCAACAATACGTAAAAAATTCCCAAATCCTCCTCTACGCAGATGATTTAAAAATCTTTAAAATAATTCAAAGTCAAGAAGACTGCAGAGCTTTACAAAAAGACATAGATTCAATCACTAATTGGTTGTCAATCATAGGTCTAAAATTTCACCCCGATAATTAATGTCTCAGTATGATTTACACAAATAAGAAAACTCAACTGTTCCCCTACATATACACAGTAAATAATGTACCCATCAAATCCGTAGACAAATACAAAGACCTAGGTATTATATTCCAAAGTAATTTAAACTTCGATATCCACCGTCAAGAAATCACTCAAAGAGCCTACAAAAAACTAGGAATGATATTTAGATACTCTAAACCAATGAAAGACCCAGATGCCATACAATTATTATACCAATCCCTTGTTAGGTCGAATTTAGAGTATGGATGTACTTTGTGAGTAGTAAGGTTACAAGCGTAGTTTTTTGAGGATTTTAAAGAAAAAAACTGAATTTGCTCAAGACACGATTTCCATAGAAGCGTAGTTTTTTGAGGATGCGAATTCTATAGAAGCGTAGTTTTTTGAGGATGTTTATACAAAACCGATTTTTTCTCTCTCGAAATAAAAAAAAAGAGAAAAGTAAAAGAGTTTGAAAAAAAAGTGAAGTTGTTTTCATTTGGTTTTCAAGTAAAAAAAAAAAAACTTTATTTACAGCTAAATATTTTCCTCGATGAAAAGGTAAAGTGGAATAGAATAGAATATACCATTTTTTTTTTTTTTTTTTTTTTTACTGCTGAGGTAAGACCTTTACTCCAGCAGATAACAATCAAATTAACTATGGGAATCTTCTCCATGAGAGTTTAGTATTATAATGAAATACCACACTGGTATAAATATTTATTTTCCTTTTTTGACTCTCTAGTTCTAACTGTATAGAAGTAACCTAATTTTTTTCTTCATTTAACTCTGTGCTTTTCTTTGAACTCTTCAGTAAGTTCTTGATATGCTAAAATATTTTCCCAATCTACTTTGTCCTTAAATTCTTCAATAAATGTCTCACTCAGTTTTTGATACGCAGAAAGAATTTTCCAATCTAAAAGGTAGTCAAGCTCTCGTATCATATATTCACTCAAATGTTGATAACGGGACACGACTTCCTTGTTTTTGTACAGCTTTGATAAATTGTTTCGTAAAAACTCATGACTCAGAATTTGATGTTGAAAGATAAGTGACCAATTGAGGTACTCAGAATATCTATACATAAATCCTTCTGATAGTAGAAAATGTTTGGATATATTATTCCAGTTAACATTATGCAAAAGAAGATTTAAATTGTTGAATGTTTTGGGTTTCTGATTTTCTCCATTCTTTGATGAAGTTGAGTACTGGGATAAGATACTCCAATCTTCTTTACTGATCAACGACATTTTGGCTTCTGTTTTAATATTTCTATCACCCTTTTATTTATAGTATTCCTCTTCTAGAGAGAATAAAGGAGAACAAAGGAAGTGAATCAAATGTTCATTCTTTGAAACTCAGTTTCTCTCTGCTATTCAAACAGTTCACTTCTCTTTTAACGTTCCTTTTTTTTTCTTTCTAATTATTGAAAATAATTCTAATGTCCTCTTTAAATAATTCATCACCTGCGTGTAAAATAGAAGGTTGTGAGTGTTATAAACAAGAAATCCCTTTACACTTACTATATTGGTTGTCCCATCAGGGGATTGATCTCAAGCCTTTGTTTCAGAAACCTTATATACACCGGAAAAAACAATATAAATCGATAAGTGAAGCCGTTCATCCTACAGTTCAAATTACAGCTTCTGAGCAATCTTTAGTTACTCCAACAAAAGAAGTCAAAAACTCACAAAACACTTTACAATCTGCAACCCAAGATTTGAACTCCAATGTGAATGTAATGGATGAATTTTTATCCTGGAATGTTGTACCTAATGTAGAGACAATTAATAATAATTACTGTGGCATTAGGCGGAATATGCCTTATAAAATTCCATCAACAAGGAAGAATGTATAAAAAGAGTTTCTAAATAAAAATGTATATTACCTCATCTAGAAAATTATTTTTTCTTCTTTTGTATTATGAACACTGATTCTAAGAGAAGTTTAGTACTAGAACTACATCAATCAGCTAGGAAATTTTATCCTCGAAGGAAAATAATTTTAAAGAGTATCTCAGACCTTTATCAAGTTGATCTTGTTGAAATGATTCCACATGCTAAAGAAAATGATGGTTATAAGTATATACTTACTTGTATTAACTGCTTTTCAAAAATGGCATACTGCGTTCCATTGAAATCAAAAACTAGTACAGAAGTAGCTTATCAAATGGAACATTCAATACTATCAACATTACCAAAGTATCTACACCCAAAACATGTTCAATCTGATATGGGAAAAGAATTTTATGGTGCTCCATTCCGTGATCTAATGAGCAAATATAAGATCATTCATTACTCTACATATTCAATAATAAAAGCTGCAATTGTGGAGCGATTTAATAGAACGTTAAAAAATAAAATGTGGATTGAATTAAATGTACAAGGTTCTTACAGATGGGTGGATATTCTACCTAACTTGGTACTAGAATATAATAATAGTAAACATCGCACTATTGGTATGCGTCCCATCGATGTAAATAAGAAAAATCAACATTTTGTAGCAATGCGATTAAATAAGGTAAAACAAACTTTATTTAACAAACCTAAATTTCAAGTTGGACAACTTGTACGAGTATCAAAGTTAAAACATATGTTTGAGAAAGGATACAAAGCAAACTGGAGTTATGAAGTGTTTAAAGTCGTGAGTTATAGTACTACGTTTCCCAGGGTTTACCATTTGCAAGATTTAAAGGGGAATTCTATTAAGGGATGTTTTTATGAACAAGAATTACTCCATGCTAAAAATGCAGATCTTTATCTCATAGAAAAAATCATCAAACGTAGAGGTAATAACGTTCTAGTTAAATATCTTGGGTTTGGAGATGAAGAAAACCAATGGCTACCAATTTCAGAAGTGAAATAAGAACAAATATATTAGGTAATAAAAAAAAACAAACCTTTATTTGGAATAAATCACTAATTATTAAATGTTCAGAAATGATTTTAAACATACAAGACAATAATAAAAAGGAAAAACTTAGTAATACATAGTGAAAATATTGTATTTTTAACATTTTTTTTGTTGATAAATACCTACATATTTATTTATAAAAATAACAATAACAATAACAAGTAGTGCATTATTTAGACTATCAACTTAAGCCCTAGATTGAACAGGTACTACGGAGTAAAATAAAAGTTACAAGCAAGTAGAAAAAAAAATCAATGATACTATAACTCATAACTAGCTATTAATGCACTGCTGAAATAATTCATCATTCACTATGTGGGGAGGAAATTTAACATAGTATGATCTCAACAGCTCAGGTGGACAATGTTTTAATAGCAAACTTACAGGAAGGAAATAAATATCACTATCACATAAAGAAAATAATCCATCTCGACTGAACTTATCAATTGCATTGTTGATGTATTCTGACGAGTGTTGGAATATCATTTTTAACCAACTTTTCAGAACTTTAACATTCAACGTACTGAAATTTTCTAGAGGAAATCCACTCAGTTTAGATTTCAGTGATTTCAAATTTGGACAGTTTATTAGTTCCATATTGTAACATATTTTTTTTTCAAGAACAGAGTTAAGGAATGTTGCTTTTTCGTGTCCTTTCACCATAATTTCTTTGGCTTTATGAAAAATATTTATTATGATCTTTTTGATTTGATTATATTCGATGAATCCATCATCCCAATCAATATGATGAACATTTTTAGTGAGATACTGAGCCTCATGTCTTCTATAAGGACTTAATTGGTGAAAAGGAAAAGGTGGTTTAAATATAAACTGCTCAATTGTATCACTGTATAGTTTAGTGAATGTTAAACACTTTAAAATTAGTTCTTTATTACAATCACCACGAAAAAATTGAAGATCACATATATAAGTATCTTCCATTTTTTTTTATAATAGCACAAAGAAATTTAAACAAATTTATGATGGAATAACAGCGGTTGACAAGTTAAAACATTAACAAGAAAAGGAGACACTCCAGACAATGCTTATGAAGTACTAGTGATGATATCATGTCTGCTTCTATTTATATGTGAGTCCCTACTCTATTTTGTAATGTCCATATGCTAACGTATGCACTTTATCAGGAAGCAAATAACGCTTGTCATCAAAAGGAGACAATGCAATTTTTTTCACTGTTTTCATTCTTAATAAGTGGTTTTTACTTTCAATTGTTTCAAATTTAACACGAGTAATAGTCTCATTAAAAAGAGAATTTCTATATGTCACAAAATTCATTTCATTTAAACAAGTATAAGGAATTCCTTTACCTACATTTTTGTTATTTTTGTTTTTGGTTATAAAAGAATACATTTTAGCTTTCAAACCTACAAACTTTACAATAGGATTGGTCGGTGACTCATCTTTAAATTTTCCCAGAACTTTTTTGTTGTCTTTGTTGTACAAGTAGTGAGATGAAGGGTAATTTGATGTGTCTAATGTTTCTGATATATCGATTAAATCACAATAGAGGTCATTAGTTTTAACATGAAGAAGAAGTGAGTCAGTGTCTGTCATACACAATGCCATGTTTTCCCCAAATTTTCTTTTTAATGTGTGATAGTAGTACTGGTACATTATTAGTTTTGAAATTTCTAAAGTTACCATACCAGCGTAGATAGGAGAATTTAGAAGAACTGAGGTTTTTATTGAAATTATACCTACTAAATCTTTATCAAAAATTGAAAATTGTTTAAAAGGATGGTTTTCTGATATAACATGTAGCGCTAGTCTCACTAGTGAGAAGAGTGAAGTTTTTATAACGTCTTTTATTGAGTAAAGTGCGTCCATAGGTTGCATTTGAACAGAGTTTAAACAAATTTTCTTCAAATTTTGATTTTGCTAGCGCCCTCTTTTGTGTGTTGAAGTCAATGAATGGTTTCATCCACGGGGATTGATTGAATTGTATAATACGATGAACCTTTGTCACAATCATACCGAGTTTGATGTAAAGTTTAAGATTTCGATAGTGAACAATATAATTTAATTTTGGTTCAAGTGAAGCAATCAACTTTTCAGTTGGAACGTATTTTTCTCCCAAAGTATTTAGAAGTTGATTTTGATAGTGAGAAAGCTTGAAATGTTCAATTTTACTTTTTGTTGGGCCAATGGAAAATCATTCATATAATCATGTAAATCCTCTGGCACATAAAGATCAACTTCACAAATATATCCTATATCAGAATCATCAGGTGTAGATATCACCTCATCAAACATACCAATATCAATAAATTTGAAGTCTTTGTAAGGTAAGAAGGATGAAAGAGCAGCCCCATAAAGATTATTACAGTCAATATATAAGATTGCAGATTCATTTTCTTTAGCCTCTGCGTACCGTGTTGGAATAACTGCTACACCTCCTCTAATTCCTTCTTCAAACATTAAATAAATATCTGGGTCTGAAATGAGTTCTAACTCTACTTTAGTCATTTTCAACATACTTGACCAGACAAATGCTGGTAAACTAACGAATGAAATAGGATCTTGTCCATAAGTTTGTAACATTGATGAGCGAAAATTTTCAAATATGTCAGCCAACAATAGGGTATCACATTTGTTATAAATATCTTGATAATCCCCAAGAGTATTACATTGAAAAGTATTCCAAACTAGTTTTGCATGTGCATAGTCTTCTTCAGTTATATCAGATTTCTTGATATTATTATGGAAATTAATTTTTGGTGGTAAAGCTGTTTCTTGTAGTTTTTCATAGCTAGTTATGTAAGCATAAGGGAAAATTCCTTTCCTGGTGAGGAGATTGAAATGATTTTCATTTGGATAGTAACTTTGCATGATTTTCATTTCATTTCGTTCTAAAGTTGCTGATAAAGTATCAAGTGATGCATTTAAAAATTGTAGTGAATCAATGAAATCAATATTTTTTAAACTGAAAGATAAATACTTTTCAATTGTTTGTGGAATACATTTAAAGTCTTTTGGATTTTCAATGAAGGGTGCAATTTCTTTTATAATTAGATGAGAATCAAAATTTTTGAGGTTGTGAAATACTACAGGTACTCTAAATTTTGTGTGAAATTTTTCATTGCATTCACGATGAGCAGCACCTCTGAGTCGCCCTGGTTTATTGTGTTGTGATGGTTTTGTATGAGGAAACTCAAAATGATAGTGGTCAGCAACGCGTGATTTTGGGTGAGTGTTGTCAGTGATTGTAGTATCGAAAGATTCCTCACAAATATGACAGTGAGTGCTTGCCAAATACCGTTTTTTATCTTCAACTGTCCATGTTATATTTTTATGATCTACGCGAGAATTTTGAAATGACTTTACATCTGCTAATAGTGTTTTTAAAAAATGATTAATAACATTTTCTTTTGCTCTGTATTCCCTCAATATTAAGGGAGTTTGAGTGTCATCAACTATTACATACGCATAAGATGTAGCACTTAATTTACCATCAACACTCATTGTTTCAAAATCACTGTATATAGCAATGGGTTGTTTAATTTTTTTATTAAATGTATCCCATTTTATGATGTTATTTGATTTAGAAGGAAATCTCGTAACTTGTGGTGAATTATTTTTACATCTCTCGAAGTGTTTCTTATATGCAGAGTCATATCTGAATTTGTTTAGACAGTAATCACATATAAAAATAGGATATTTTAATTTGGGAAACAGTACATGTTTGAACAGTTGATTTTTATTTTTTATCAATAAAAAATGTGAAACTTCATTATTTGTGATTAAAAGTAGATCAATGTGATGGTTATGATTTCGTGAAGTTGAAACATGCAAAGGAAATATTTCTTTATTTTCAAATCCAAAAATTGAAACAGAAAGATTTGGGTTCCGCCTTTCAAATTTTTTTATCTGTTTGACTTCCATCGGGAAATTCAGGTGTGTGAAGTCCACATCATGTGTCATTTTTTGATAGGTTTCAACATTCACATCATTTAGCTGAGATATACCAGCTAGGATACAATACTTAAAACAGAACTGATCATGTTTATTTTTAATGTTTAATATGGATTCACTGACTTTTTTATTCTTTAGAATAGATGGAGTAGCTAACCAACTTGCTCCAGATAAAGGATTATGTTGAGCAATATGTAAATCTATCCGTAAACATTCATGAAAAATCCACCCTGAGCCCAAGCTTGTAAAGAGTTCAATTTTTTCATTCAAAATGTTATACGTCTTAGAAAGACATATTGCAGAATCAGTGTAGGCATAAGCCGTTTCCAAAGGAGAGGAAAACACTGGATAAATCCATGCTTCTTCTTCATCACTATTGATTTTATACATAGATACTTGAACACATATGTACCATTTGATACCTAGTGACAAGTTTGATTCAGAAGTTATGTAATGAGTTATAGTATCTTTCATTTCATAGAGAAAAACTTTTCGAAAATCACTACTTGAAAATTTTGAAAATTTGATTATCTTAAACTTACCCTGAAGAGCAATTTGAATTTCACTTTCGTTTGAATTTTCTCCAGCAAACACTTTTGTGTTGATTAAAATAGTAGGTATTCAAAAACTTTTTTCCACAATCAGTACATAATACAGAAGAATGTTTGCTCTGATGTAAATGCTTTTTCATCACTTCAGAATCTCCAGCAATAAACCTACAATGAGAGCATTTTTCTTCTTTTTACAATGCACTTCATGTCGTTTGAAATTATTTTTTGACTTGTACTTCTTACAATATTTACAATGTACTTTATCCAATGACTTGATTTCATAGTCATCACAGTTCTTGTTTGATTTTGAAATTTTACCCTTCTGCAAAATTTTTGGTGTCTCATATGGGAACGATAATTAATTGTTTTGTACTTCGCACAAAATTTGCACTGATGAAAAATGGGATGTTCTTCGTTAAGATGATGGATTAGTTGTTTTTTCCTCATTGTCTTGAATGAGCAATGATGACATTCCATTTCAATAGTATTTATATAAAATTATTGCAAATTTTCAAAACTATGTCCTTTACAGTTGATATTCACTCAAACTCTTGGATGACTTTTGAAACACACAAGAAATCCGTGAGATGTGATGTTTGAAGTTTTATAGCATTTTTGGAGATATAATAGGGTAAAACGACTCGAATCATTGTTTCACTTGTTTCTTTGATTTCCTGTAACAAAATATTACCCATACAATTGATTATTTTTTATTAAAGATGTAATTTTGAATAGAAAAATAGAAAGAAGTATAATAATTATACTTACATCGTTGAATAGGTATAAGTTACTCATTACTAAAGACATTGATTCCATATAATGTGGAGAGTTTATTTCGAAGTATACAACTGTTCGTTGTACAGTGAGTTTACTCTCATATGATCTGAAATTGGAAGTTTAATATAAAAAAAACAAGAGACTTAATATAAAGGTGCTTACTACCCATACTTTATTCTATCAAATTTCTCTCTCTAAGTTCTTCTAATATAGAAATTATTTCATTGTTATGTCCACTGTGTCCTGCTAATTTTGATGCGTGTAATAATTCCAATCTTGTTACTAACTCATTTGGATCATCAAAATAAACAAATTCTTTTTCTTATTATTCTCATCCATGAAAATACCACGTCCACTTAGATATTGAATTGATTTGAGTGTTGCCAATTTTCTATCTGCAGTAAACAAAGCTTCATTTGCAATTTTCTTATACATTCTCTCGTCCATGTTCGTTACAAATTTTTGGTCTGGTTGCTTCATGAATAAAAGTTCATTCAATCCTCGAGTTAGCCGAAATTTTTGTCCATTTATTTCGAGTGCTTTATATGGTGTTTGAACTAATTTTACAGGTATTTTATTCAATTCATACCTATTATTTTTTAAGCTTATACCAGTTGCATTGTCAATCTTCTCATCACCAATGTTTAATAAGTTTAAATAGTAATCTGTGTTACTAAGAGATTCCTTTTTATTAGGTGTTTATATTTTTTCAAAATTTTGAGGTGTCTGTTCATTAAAATTTTCAAATCCTGAAGAAAGATCTCCTTTGATAGGTGCTGAAGAGGGATGTTGCTCTAAAAATGTTTGATCAGAAATTGAGTTTGAGGAATGAGGTAATGTGAAATCAAATTTACCATCCCACTCAGGTGTCGTTATTCCTGGATTAATTTTAGCTGTTTTCGCTACATACATTTTTGGTGAATTCAAAATTTTTCTTACTCTCTCCTCACGAGCAACCATATCTTCTCGTGATGTTCTTGGAGAAGATGACAACTGTTCCATTTTAAATCTTTGTTTTTTCGCACTTTCTAGAACATCATGAGCTTCATTAAGTAATTTTTTTCTAACAGTGTCTTCACTCAAACTTTTTTTTTCGTTTATATTTTTACCATTTTTTTCTAAGGGTTCTCTCAAAGGTTTTAGATAAAGATCAATGTCCTGCTCGAAATTATTTTTTCCTATTTTTATTTCTAAAGTTTTTTGACGAATTGCTCTCTGAAATTGTTTAATCTTCTTAGCGATTGATAGGTCATGGCTTAAGTTTGACTTGTTCATATTAAATGTCCTTTTCCTCTATTGTAGGAAGAAATTTATATGTTTCTGAAATATTTATCCAACCCAAACCTGAAACGACCACCTTGCAAATCACTTTCCAAGTCTATGCAGAGAAATGAAAACTGATTTGAATTCCAGCAGACTCTACACAATTCACGAAACTTTTCAAAACTCATATCTGTACTCACAAAATCAGAGTAGACATGTTTCAAATTTAAATCATCCATCTTATATATAATTACAAAGTTTGCATTGTCTCGAATGAGCTGTTTACTTATAGCGGAATATGTTTGGGCTAAGAAAATTGTGTCGCATAGATAATGCCGTCCTCTAGCAAAATATTCTTTAATATTATTTTGTTTGTCACAAATTACATCATCAAAAATAATTAGTGAATTTTTTTTTACTAAAGATGGTGAAACAATGTCTGTATTATTATCATAAGAAAAACGATACATAACTTTTTAATCCATTCATTATTTCTCTTAGAAGAATATATTTGGGTTGGTTCAAACTTTTTGAATACAAATAAATATTTTCAAATTTTAATCCATTAGGATGAGTAATTAAAGACATTAATAAGTTAGTCTTACCGCAGTTAGATTTACCACAAATAATGGCTCTAATTGTATTTGGAAATAGCATACCATGTCTCTGTCTTCCCTGTTTATTTTGCTCAATATCAAAATTATTTACATGAAATTTTTGTTTGAATCGTTGTAGTTCCATTATAAATAGCAACGTTTCTACATCAAAGTGTACTATTGTAATGAGAATTAAGAAGAGCAAAGGTCTTATAAATACAGCTATTGATAAATTACCCCTAGAGCTACACATCCCAAAATATAATTTTTGCGGTCCAGGAACTAAATTAGAAGAACGTTTAAAAAAAAATCAGAAAGGTATCAATCCTCTTGACGAAGCGTGTAAAGAACACGATATTGCTTACAACAACCCAACATCCAACCGGAGAGAAGCAGATCGAATCCTAGAAAACGCAGCATGGAATCGTGTTAAAGCTAGTGACTCAAGTATTCCAGAAAAAGTTGCAAGCTGGTTGGTAACAAACACAATGAAAATGAAAAGGAAAATTGGAGCTGGAATACAAAGACAAAGAACAACAACATTGAAAAGAGCTATAACAGCCGCTAAGAATGTTGTAAAAAAACTCTAAAGCTAAAACTATTAACACATTAACAAAACAGGCATTACTTGCAGCGAAAAAGGAACTGAGAGGAAAAAGAGTAATCGGACATCCTCGAATTCTAAAAGTTCCAAAAATATCGGGTGGATTTTTACAAGCTGTAATACCAATTTTAAGCGGGTTGAGTGCTCTTGGATCTATAGTTGGAGGAGTGTCTGGAATTGCTAAAGCTATTTCTGATTTTAATGCTGCAAAAAACCTCTAATAAACCAACAAAAATTACAAGTGGTCAAGGTCTTTATATAAAACCATATAAACAAGGGTTCGGAATTATTTCAAAAACTATTAGACTTGCCTCGAAGACCTTTAACAAATGTTGACATTGTTAAAATGGTAGCAAAACTTAAACTACCATATTTTCGAGGTGTATTTTGCTTAGACACATTACCTAGAAAAATAAATGAAAATGAATGTGCTATAATAAATTTGAATAGATCGAACCAGCGTGGTAGCCATTGGATTGCTTTTAGTAAAAAACGGAACACTGTTCACTACTTTGATAGTTTTGGAAATCTGAGACCACCTACTGAACTAAGGAACTATTTCGGACAGTCTAAAATTCTATATAACTATAACCAAGAACAAACTTTTGGATCAGTCAACTGTGGTCATTTGTGTTTGAATTTTCTTGTGAAACAATATGAGTAGTAGGATTTTTCATCTAACAAGTAGTAAAACCTGAAATCGTATGTCAGTATTTCCTCCCTTACAAGTATCATCTGATGCGTAGTTTGGTCTTACTCACTTTCAAATTTACAATAGTATACCTAATGTCGATGATACAAATAATGTTTTTTCGTATGAAGATGATATTAAGAAAGTTTACATAGACATAACTATTCCAGTAGGTACTTATGAACTTGGTGATTTAGAGACTTATTTAAAAAATCAACTTGGCGATGAAAATATTTCAATTAAACCAAATACGAATACATTAAAATGTGACTTTTATTGTAAATACAACGTTGATTTTAGCAAACCTAACTCCATAGGAAAACTTTTTGGGATGAATTCTAATATATAATAATGCTGCTTCTGTTGTGGAATCAACAAAACCTATTCAGATTTCGAAAGTCAATACAATTCAAATAAAACTCAACATTGTCAGTGGATCATATATAAACGGTGTACCATCTAACTGTTTGTATAAATGTTTTATTTCAACACCTCCTGGATTTAGAATTGTAGAAAATCCATCATAATCCTATATATTTACCAGTGAATACAACAGAAGTAGACATTTTACACGTGGAACTCACAGATGAAAGAGGAAATTTAATAAACAACCGGAACGAAGAGTTTTCGATCGAATTACATCTGAAATTATGATAGTTATCAGTAGTGGAAAAATACATAAAAGGAAGAATTTCTGTAGAAAAATAGTTAATATTAAAAAACTTGTGAAGCAAACAAGACAAAAAACGAAGACCAAGACAAACTCTCACAAAAAGGAGTAAAAATATTTTAAAAAAATCTTGGATATAGTCTAAAATGAATAATATTTTAGATATTACTACAAAGTTAATTTCGATGAGTCAATTGTTCGAAGCCAATACTTTACTTATGCACCATAACACATCCATAACGGTTGACGCAGCAGATAATATTATAATTAGTATAAACCAAGAAAACGTTTATTTGTTGATATTCTGACTCTGCAATCTATTTTAGAAGGTCAAATTTTGAAATCAGATGGATCAGCATTTACAAACAATGCACCAGAATTTATTAACAATGCAATATGCTTCTTGTTTGATGAAATTCGTTTGGAAATGAATGGAGTAGAAATTGATTCTTGTAAGAATGTGGGTGTAACTTCATGTATGAAAGGTTATGTATCATATTCAGAAAATGAAATGAAAAAGTTTGCTTGCACTGGATGGAATAATAAAAAAATTAAACACACAGATAACAGTTTTTGTGGTTATATCCCACTTAAATTCATATTGGGATTTGCTGAAAATTATGAAAAAATCATACTTAATCAAAAACTAGACTTGATTCTCTGTAGATCTAAGAATACGAAAGACGCTCTTTCATCAACAACAGTATCTGAAGCAAAAATATCTCTAAATAAAGTAGTTTTGGCGTGTAACCTCATATCAATGTGATGATACAATTAAGTGCAGTTGCTCTCACATTATAAAAAAAATATTCCTATCAATATTGCTTTTAGAAAGTATAATCTTAATTACTATCCCAATATTCCACAAACAAAGAAGGGAACTGGCGCATAAAGACAACCAACAGCTTAGAACGTCCAAGATACATACTGTTTGGATTTCAGACTGCAAGAGATAATGATATGAGTAAAGATTCATCTAAATTTGATCATGTAAAACTGAAAAATTTAAGAGTATTCTTGAATAGTGAAGCTTTCCGTATGAAAATTTAAACTTGACATTCCAAAAATAAGTACATTCCTTTGTATATGATGTATTGTGCAATTTCAAGAAAGTTACTATGGTAAAATTTCAGAGCCCTACCTAAACTATGAAAAGTTTATTGATGATGCACCACTTATTGTTGTTGATACTAGTCGTCAATCAGAACTTTTTTAAATACAACTCTACAATAGATATACGAGTTGAATATTCTTTAGAAGAAAATTGCCCTGAAAAAACAGTTTTGTATGCTTTGATAAGTTCATGATTGCTTACTTCAATTAAACCATTGACTAATATTATACAAACATTGTATAGTGTAATAAATACTTATAAACTATTGCCTTAATTTAAAAAACTCTCTAAATAATTCATATAATCAAATTTCTTTTCATAATTCAGATACTACACAAATTCTACCTAATGTACTGATGTTTCACTATATATTAGCTTTCAATTGATCATAAATATAGTAAGTAAATGGAATCATCAAGAAAACTATTTTGGAGAGTCTGGTTATAATCATGTAGTAAAAAAAACTTTGAAACGACACTTAAAAAAATACACCAGAATAATTCGGGTGATACCATCACATTCACAAGAGCAAAACATCAAATGATAGTGAAGAACTAACATCATTCATTAATGAATTTCCCTAGAAAGAGTCATATCCAAAATTATCTTTATACCTTACTCCTCTGTCTACTCACATTAATTAGTACGAAAGTTAAATGAAAATAATTTGTAACTGAAGAATATGCAGAAAAGAATTTTCCAACTGTGTCAAAATATGAAGAAGAAAATATAAAAACCTACAATAAGTGTATTACTGAGATAGAAAAATGCTTTTAAAATATTAAAAAATGAATTAAAGAAGAATAGTGAGCGTAGTACATCGTTATATGCTCAGAGACAGTCTCTTGAAGATTTATAAGTGAAGTTGATGAAAAAGAAAAAAGTTGAACACGATTGTAGATGAATTTAAAAGAAGAGTCAATTGGAAAAATGGAAAAATTAACAACACTTGTAAATTCATTACTTGATTTTTTTTAAAACAGATTATGAAAAGAATGTTAATAGTTTCAATGTATCGATAAATGAGATAAAAAAAAAAGAATAAAATCAGTGGATAAAAAAGCTTTGTAATTCTTCTACATTCAATATATTACAAGAGGACCATGAATCAATTTTATAACTAAAGTTGAATCAGAAGAAAAAAAAACTCAAGGATGAATTAGTCAAAATTATTGAAGAAAAGAGAAGGTACTTTTTAAATAAAGAACAAGCAATAGAAAATTTCTCATTGAAGAAAAGGTTTTCCTATAACAAAACACTAAACTAACCTCAATGACTCGATCGATAAGGCGGTGGAATTTAATCTGGAGATTGGTGGATCGAGTCCCAAATTAAGCAAAATTTTTTGTAATTGTGATATCATGATTTCGATAAACACAAATTGATTTTATTTTTTCATTATTTGAACAGTTACTATTATGTACTTACTTCTTTTGAACCAGAGGATGCTGTTCTTGTTCTTGTCGTGATTTCCTTATTTCTGCCTTTTTAACTTCAATTTTAAGTAAAGATTAATATCTCTCTCTTCAATGGTTTCCATTCAATGTTTTTGATTTTGTAGTCTATCTCCTCCTCAAACTCTCCTTGCAATAGACGTTCAGTAATTGTTTCTCTTCTAATCAAATAGGGTACATAAACTTTTATCGTCTCACCGTCAATTTCTATCTGAAAAAGAACAATGTATGTAAATCTGACATTTTTCAATGTAATTTTTTGAATTTTCTACCGAATTCTAGCCTGGACCTCTTAATACTAACTCAGTATGATACTCAATAAAATCAAAGGAAAAAATACCACAGAAAAGTACATTATCTAAACATTTTTTTTTTTTCTTCTTTAATTTTGTCACAAAAAAATTGGTCGAACTCTAATCATTTCTCTATGAAAGCTATATAAAGTTACTTAAGCTGGTACTCACCTTACATGATCGAATTTCCATTTTGAGTGTAAGCTCCATCAGTTTCAGATCTTGTACGTTATTTATTTCCACTTCAAAAGTACAACTCATTTTTTCGGATAGAAATTGAGTGTAGATTACTTGATTGAGAAGTATGAGATTGAGACAACAATGATGTTATGTAAACAATAACATACCATTTATATAACAGAGTAAAATGCTGACAGCGCCTTTTGCTTTGTCTTGAAGTCAAATTAACCCTGTGTAACCAAAGCATTATTCTGCTGTTCCTACCCATTTGTTGTTCATGATGACTGTTGTCTCGAATTGCAGAGGTCTAAGGGTTTCATTTTTTTATCATTCAACTAAATTTTCTCCTTAATAATCTAAATAATACACTACTAAATAATGCACACTTTTTAAAATCTAACAAATCCAAATATAATAAGGTTTATAAATAAAGGGTTACTTGTTAAGAAAGAGGTTAATTTTTTTTTTCTTCTTCTTCATTGTTTTAATTTTTTTTTTTTCCGCGAAAACTTCTTTAACTTGTCAAAATTCGAGGAATAGCAACTGCATTCTGCAACATTAGCAATTCATAGAGCTTGCTCGCTATGATGGAATTTGATTACTCCTGTAATATTCATCTGATAAGAAGTATAGAGGGTTGACACAAACAGCAGTTGAGTGGTCTAGCACTCGTATGTAGTACATAGGTTAGTGTGGGAATTGTGAGTTCCAATACCGACCTCAGTAGCTTTAGCTTCATTGATAAGGTGGTGAACTTGTAATCCGGAGTCGATAGTTTAAATCCCATGTTAACTAATGGATCGAGTTTGAGTAAAACTGTATCACTATTGTGATTAACACAAATTTAATAACTTCTTTTGTGAGTTTCAACCTTAAATCTTATGAGCTAAGTAATGTTGAGTTGGATAAATGTCAAGAGTAAAATTGCCAAAGGAATAATTTCATATCAGTAAATTAGTAACTAAGTAATGAAAAAAGAGTTTTTTTTTTCCCTCTGTATACCTATTAAATAGCATGATGTAACTTAATATTAAAATGTCATCAGATTTTTCGTTTGATGGAAAAATAAATCGGTTAATTCTACGCAGTTGGAATTACACATCCACCGAGAAAACAATGAAATCATGTATGTTGAATGTTAAATCTTCAATAAAACTAGAAATAAAATATAGTTAAGTAAGAGTTTAGAGCTTCTACTTCTAGACATCTAGTTCTCAGGTTCAATTCCCACCTGGGTAAATTTATGAAAAAACTCCTAAGTCCAACAAAACTTGAAGAAATACAGGGTGTCCCACCAAACTTGGACACCTCAAATTACTCGGCCCCTAACGATTTTTTTGAAAAAAAAAAAATCTAGGGTAAAAATGTGCTAATTATCGGTTTCAGTTATAAAATTTTTTTTTATACAGGGTTGTCCAAAATCAGAAATTGAGGTGTCAATTTTCGTTTTTTAAAGGGATCGACCTGTTTTTAAATTTGAAATTTTACTTCAAATGATTCTTGAGTATTTTTTTTAACAAAAATATTCATACAGGGGGGTTTTTTTTTCGCCCAATTTTTTTCAAATTTTGAAAAACTCAAAGTTGGGTTAATTTTTTTTCGATAACAAGATGAGAATGTTTTTTGTGAAATGAATAAAACGCACTTTAAATTGGCAAAAAAAAAATTTAAAACAGGGGGGGTTAAAGTGAAATAATGCTTGATTTTTTTAAAAACCGATTTTTTTAATTTTTTTTATTTAGTTTTAAAAAATTTATCGTCAATTTTACACATTTTTCGTTAGTCATATCGAAAAAAAAAAACTAAAGTGTTGTACAGGGTGAGACATAATTTTTTTTGTAACCCCCTGTATAGGGCAGTCAAAGAGACGCAAAATTAAATATAAAACTAAATATAAAGAAAAATTTTATTTTTAACTAAACTAAAAAGTTAGGTTTTTAACAATTTTGTCGCATGGACCCCCCCTGAGATTTTTTTTCTTAAAACATCATGTAGGTACTCAAGTTTATAAAATTCAACGAACACTTCGAATCATGTGGGAAAAAACAAAGTAAAAAAAAACAATTTAAAGCCATTTTCTTTTTGGGCCCCCAAACTGAATTTTTTAAAACTGAAATAAAAAGTGGGTTTGGGGGAAAGACACAAAATTGGCATGGTTTTTTTAAAAATCTTTTTTTTTTTTCTTTCAGATTTGGACCCTCTTAAATTTTTTAGACAGTTTCGATACCCATATGATGTTTTAAAAAAATACTACAGGGGGGTCCATGCGACAATTTTATTAAAACCCCCCAAAAATTTTTTGTTTAATTAAAAATCAAAGTTTTTCTTGCATTTTTAAGTCTTTATATTTAATTTTGCGTCTCTTTGACGCCCATAACAGGGTGTTACAAAAAAATTATGTCTCACCCTGTACAACACTTTTAGTTTTTTTTTTCGATATGACTAACGAAAAATGGTAAAATTAGACGATAATTATTAATACAAATAAAAAATTAAAAAAAACTGGGTTTTTAAAAAAAAAACAAGTCTTATATCACTTTTTGAACCACCCTGTATAAATTTTTTTGATGCAATTGAAAGTGCGTGTTTCATTTCACAAACACATTCTCATCTTTTTACGAAAAAATTTAAACCCAACTTGAGTTATTCAAATTTAGAAAAAAAATTGGTCGAAAAAAAAAAACCCCCCTTATGTAATATTTTTTTTTTAAAAAAATACCCCCGGAATCATTTAAAGTAAAATTACAAATAAAATTCGGTCGAACTATTTAAAAATGAAAGTTTACACCTCAATTTTTGACTTTTGGACCACCCCGTTTAAAAAAAAAATTTTATAACTGAAACCGCATAATTAGCACATGTACCCAGATTTTTTTATTTTCAAAAACTCTTTTAGGGGCCGAGTAATTTGAGTGTCCAAGTTTGGTGGACACCCCCTATAATGTGAACATTAAAATTTAACTCTCTTTAGGAGATATGAAATCATGAAAACCACTTTTGGGTACAAAAGAAAAAAAACTTTCTATGAAATCTTATTTAAACTTAAATTTCAATAAAACTAAAATAAAAATAGTTAAGCAAGAGGGTTAGAGCTTCTCTACTTCTGACATCAGTTTTCAGGTCAATTTTAACCTGGGTAAATCTATGAAAAACTCCTAAGTCCATCGAAACTTGAAGAATTATAAATGTGCAGTATTAAAATTCATCTTTCATTGAGGAATTTGAAAAACTTTTTCGCAATTCCCCCTTTTTTTTCGCTTTTTTTTTGAACAAAAAAAAAAAAAAACATTTTGTAAAACATCCTCAAAAAACTACGCTTCTTAAAAATCGTGCTTGAGCAAATTTTCCCTTTTCTTCAAAAACACCTTCATAGAATTCGCACCTCAAAAAACTACCTTCTATGGAAATCGTTTTGAGCAAATTCATTTTTTTTTTTTTAAAAACCTCAAAAAAATACGCTTGTAACCTTACTACTTTTTTTCTCCATCTACCAAAAAAGGATCTAAAGAAGTAAAAAAATACATCACTTCCTCAATTCCTATTTTTTAGGCGAATGGAATTTACCCTCTCTACCCAAAATATATTTAATACAGCCCTGACCCAACAGCATGCCTCAAAAATTTCTGAAAGAAGACAAACCAACAAATAAAATTACTTGTAAATATTGATAGTGGGCAATAAAAAGTCCATATAAATGGACCAACTTAAAATAAAACAACCAGACACTCGACTAAGCAAAATCCAAAA
>CM044958.1:58863-169465 GCA_024516035.1 Bactericera cockerelli
CCCAAAAGGGAAAAAAAATTAAATTTAAATTGATAGAAATTTTTTTGTGAGAGAAATTCACACAAAAAAAGATTTTTTTTGCTTTAATTATTAAGAAATATGCTGTTGGTTTTATTTATTGAACAAAATTGCTCGGCTTTGTTATCCAGGTGGACCCAGGTTTCGAACCCCGGGCGGGGTCAGATTTTTTTTTGGCTCTGCACTTTGTCGGGGCCGATTCGTGCCTCATGAGGACAATCGGAGTAGTTGTAGAGTGGGCAACGACCAGTGACGCCATTACAAATGGTCTCCAGCTAATTTTATTTTAAAAGTTGGGGCTCGTCCTGAACCACATCGGTATTTCTATGTACGATCAACCTCATGAGGACTTGGACTTTTTCTTTATAAGCCATTAAACCCTTAGGAAAACTGCAAGCTGCCTGGCTTGAAAGGGGTTTGGATAATTGTAATACTACCCAAAAAAATGTGACATTTTAAGTTATCATATTTGTGTTAATCACTTTCGTGATATCACAACTACTCAAACTCGCTTTACTAAATCTACCCCTAAAACCCGGGACTTGAACCCCGACCTTCCGGGTTACAAGTCCGCCGCCTTATCGATCAAGCTACTGAGGTGGGTTTAAAAAAAAAAAAAAAATGTGACATTATAACACAAAACCCCTCGATCTTTTTTTTAATTCATAAAGAGAAAAAAAAAATCAGTAAAAAATGACTCACTCGCTGCCGTGGTGTCCCCTCCTGTGTGTCCGCTGCAACCTCTTCCGTTTCCTCCTCCTCCTCTCTTCTTCTCCTCCTCCTTTTCCCTCCTCATTGGGAGGCTCTAGGAACTTTCCTGAGTCTCTGGATGCGGAACTCTGTCGCGTTCAGAGGCTGTGGGTCACCACGAGGCGGGTGTTGTTGGGGGCTGCCCCCACCTTCTGACGTCGCTTGCTAAGACGCACCCTGCGAAAACAAAGATAATAGTTGAAAAAATTGAAAATTTAACGACCTCAGCTGTAGCTTGATTGATAAAGGGGGCGGACTTGTAACCTGGAGGTCGGTGGTTCAAGTCCCGGTTTTAGGTAGATTTAGTAGAGCGAGTTTGAGTAGTTGTGATATCACCAAAGTGATAAACACAAAATATGATAACTAAAATTGCAAAATTTACTTAATACTTTTGAAAAATTAATCTTGACTTGGAATCTTTCAGAGTAAGAATTTCCTCTTTTTAAAATAATGGAGTATGGGGAACACTTACTAAACTTCCTAAGGGGAGCAGATGTATTCAAAAGTGAAAAGTGAGCGATAGTTCTAAATAATGAAGGCAGCACATAGGAATTTCTTTTGTTTTTTAGAAAAGACCCCCAGAAATAATGTAATGTAATGGGGTAATTTTTACTCAATATCAGTCAACAAATAATTCTATTTATAAAATACTATAAATAATTCATATAATCATTATTTATAGTACATTTTTTGTAATGTAGTAAAAATAAGGAATTGGAATTATAAGAGGAGACATTATAACAATTATTTTGCTCTGTACTTGAATGTTTGGGGTCCACTCATACCTTGGGAAAAATGAGTAGTTGCAGCGAAAATAAACTATTAAATATACTGATGAAATTTCTATAATTCTGCACTACCCACTAAAATTGTGTTATAATAACACAAAGAAAAACATTTATTTCTCTTAAAATTACAACGTTGAAGAAAATATTGCCTTTTTAAACAATCTTCAGCACAAGTTTTTAGTAATAGTAATTATCGGGTGTACCGATTCATTATTTACGAGCATTATAGGTACATTAAAACACGATACAAAAAAAATATTAAAATGTTAATGTTAAATTAAAATTTAAAGAAAATGATGAAAATATCTAAATTCACAATTACTAACAGTTAAGTAAAAAAAAAAAAAACTAGTTGTTAAAAAACCATATAGAGACTGACACTTCTCATGAAGGGAACAGGTTTCTGGACTTAGGGTGTTCTGCATTGGAAAACCACTCCCAACTAAGCCCAGATGGGCCGTCATAGGCACAGAACTAGGAAATAGGATGAGAGATTTTCTCCCTGGTCACAATAGATCTTACTAGGTCGTAGTGTTAATTGTATGGTGTTTCAGCTGAAACCCTGCAACCAGGTTTTATAATAATAATAATCCCTCACCTGGTCTCCAGCTCATTGTAGTACACAGCATCATCCCTCACAATGAGGAAGTAGTTCTCCTCGTATCCCTTGCAACTCTTGCTCTTCACATTCCAGTTGTACTCCCGGGCCATTTTGTAGTCGTACTCCTGCTCATCCGCATACTCCACATTATTGAGCACATCCAGTTTCCTCTTGTCCAGGGTCTCTGACGTGGGCAGGAAGTAGGCCACGAACTGTTCTCCTGACTCATCCATCACACCCCTGTGTGAGGGGAAAAGAAGGAGAAATTAGTTGCAGTAAATACATTTATTCTATAAGTATCTAAAAAAAAATCATCTATATTTTGATGATTTGATTGACCATTCAATTGTAGACGGATATCTTAAGAACTCAAAAGAAATTTGATAAAAATAAAGTAGTCCGAAAATATTATTTTTAAAGTTTTTTGTTATCAGGAGTTAGGATTCCAACTCATGGATTCCTTCACTGGTACGTGTTGTATTATCACAAATTAAAGCATAATTTTTTTGTCTCTTTAGAGGTATGCCATTAGTAGAAATACAGAACACATTTTTAATTGTAAAAGTCTTACCGAATCATTGCTTGAGACATTTCTTCAATCTGTGCAGGTATGGGACGACCCTGAGGGGCAGGATCTGAGTCAAAGATGACCTGAGCACATGGATACTTCCAGTACTGAAATGAAGAAAAAGACTAGGTTGATTTTATCTATGGAAGGAAGTGCTGAAGTAAAATTAGATTTTATAATAAACGTTAGATCCAGGATTCAAGGAAGACTAGGTGCGAAATTGATAGACAACATCTAATTCCCAAGGCATGACTTAGCACTGGTTTTTCCCATCTAAGACAGTACTCAAATTGAGACTTTAGTGCCAAAGAGGTATTCTTTTACAAAAAAAGTCTATTTTAATTTTAATTGATTATGAGCTGCATAATAATCATGGACAAAAAGCTGGATAGGAGAGATTCTTCACTTACCTTGAAATCAGGATAGACAGGCATGACTTCCACTGGCGTGACATTGGGTTTGCTGTAGTGCTTCTCAATGGGAAGTTTTGTGTCAGCAAATGTCTTCTCAATAGCCTTGACCTATAAGTCAAAATAAAGTTAATAATAGACATTGGAATTAGTACACAATTGTTTTGATAGACTATGTTTAGAAATTAGTAAATTATAACTGTAGGTTTAGTTACAAAACTCAGTTTTGCTTAAGCAGGGATACCGTTGATAATCATTTCAATGTGACTCTAATCTGCACATTGTATTATTAATCTTGGTTGAATAAATTGTCATTTTGACTTATATTGGGAGGTAAAGATGTATAAATCTTATTGAATCTAATAAAGAACATCCATCATGATCAAATCCGCTACTGGTAACCACTCATAATGAATTTAATGGACAATATTCTTTCAGTTAATTGTTTAATACACCATCTATTGCAGGTTGTATATTTGGTCCATACCACTGACATGTGGTAATGTTCCACGCATACAGGATACATTGTTGCGTTGAATTCCTATTGAAATTGTCTGGAACAAGAATTCTTTGGTGCTTCTGGTGCCAGTGGTACGTATTATTTTGTCGCTCACAACATTCATGAATTTTTTTGGTTTTGATCAATCAGGGCCCCAAGTGTTTCATATACCAGAGGGAGGAAGATGTATTTATACCAAATTCATAAACACTTTTTCGGAAAAATTGTAATGTCTAAGAACTTTAAACTTATCAAAAACCAAAATCCAATGATATATATAATGTACCTGAGAGTCACGGTCCATATATAATGTGTCATCCTTGAAGTTCTTTTTGATACTGAATCCAACCTTGGCTTCTACCTTGTCCATCACTTGAGGCTGGAAGCGGGTCTGTTCAGTGGATATGTACTCAGTACGACGCAACCAGGATACACTGCGGGCATGGTGACGTGAGCTGAAAGGAAACCATAGATGATGTTTTGAAAAAGAGTCACTCCAATGGTTCACAGCAAATTATCAGATGTTTGTGATGCCAACTACATAATTTTAATTCTTATTATACAGGGTGGGGCAAAAGTCTGGAAACCTCTAAATAACTTTAAAATGTCTTCTTCAGTAAAATTTAAATTTTGTACTGTAAACTGGAGTAATAAGACCTTTTTTTAGAGTGGGGCTGATTTTTGTTACGCACCCCCATGTTGGGGCCAGGGGGTCAACTTCATTTTTTTAAATATGAACCCCCACCTTGCAATACATTAATGGAAAAGTCTCTAAATAAGAAATAATTTGGTGCAAATTTTATTTTTTTAATATTAATTGTTTGCAAATGGTGTCCAACTTTGTGTATGCAGTGTAAAGTCTGGAAACCCCTGAGTATCTTGCAAAAGGGCTTTCTCAGTAAATTTAAAAATGTGGATGGTAATCTGTAGTAATTAGACCTTATTTTAGGCCAATAATGAGGCCAATGTTTTATAACCATCCCCCATGTCACGGTGAGGGGGGCCAACTTTATTTTTTTTAATACAAAACCCCACCTTGCAATACATTTTTGGAAAGGTCTTCAAATAAAAAATACTTTGGTGCAAATTTTATTTTTTTTAATATTAACTGTTTTCAAATGGCGTCCATTGGCAATTTGTGTATGCAGTGTAAAGTATGGAAACCCCTGAATAGTTTTCACCTCTACCACGGATCTACTTATTATCACGGATTACCGTACACAATTTTAAATTTACTGACAAAGCTCTTCCGAAAGATATTCAGGGGTTTCAATACTTTACACTGCATACACAAAGTTGGACACCATTTGCAAACAGTTAATAATAAAAAAATAAAATTTGCACCAAAGTATTTCTTATTTAAAGACTTTTCCAAAAATGTATTGCAAGGTGAGGTTTAGTATTTAAAAAAATGAAGTTGGCCCTCCTGGCCCCAACATGGAGGCCACTAACAAAAATTGGCCCCACTCTAAAAAAAGGTCTTATTACTCCGGTTTACAGTACAAATTTTAAATTTTACTGAAGAAGATATTTAAAAAGTTATTTAGGGGTTTCCAGACTTTTGCCCCACCCTGTATAGGTACTGTAGTTCTGTTTTAAATATAAATGATTTAACATTAACAATATGACCTTCTCAAACTAGATGACCATTAAATAGATGATGAATGTATGAATATCAACATTTCATTATAAATGTAATAAATTATCAATCATTCTGATATTGTAATCTAAATGGTGTTCATCGTGCACCCTTTATTGAGAAAAAATTATTTTTACCGTTTAGAATCTTGAGGAGTGATAATATCTTCTTCCAAGAGTTTCTCATCTGCAGGGTCCAGTTGTATATTGTAGTTGGGAGCATAAGTATCCTTGTTGATGAGATCAATGGTAACACCAAGATCATGCTCAGTAAGGACTTCATATTTGTAGTTCCTTTCCAATGAGGTGGATTTGTAATCAATGAATCTGTGAAGACATAGAAGTTATAAGTGACATTTCTGAAAAACAATTATTAGTTACTTGGACATAACATTAAAAATGTATACATAACATTCAATTTGAATATAGAATTATTGAATATGTACAATTTTATTTGTGGTGAGTCGACCCCAAACATCCAAGTACAGAGCAGAATAATTTCTGCCCTGCAGTGAATTGAACCCAGGTCACCATGCATGCAATGCCTAGCAGGCTAACTCACTCTGCCATGGTGACTACAAGAATTATTAAATATTTTTTATGACTTACCTGGTAGATTCAAATGGATAAGCAATAAATTTGCAATCAAAGGGAATGTCTGGCAATGTGTTATTGTATTTCACTCTGCACACAAGTTCAGACCTACAAGAAAAAAAAAAAAAACATTAAAATGATTTTTTTAATAATAAATTCAAGTAATAAAGAGGTGGATTTAAAAATTTCAAGTTGCATTCTAATGGACATTGAATTTAACCATGTCAGTCCCAGTAGCTCAGTGGTCAAGGTGTTTGAAGGTCTGTTTATCCAGAGGTTGAGGGCCAGAACATGACAAGGTATCTTCTCAACTAACATAAAAATACAGTCATTATCAATACAACTTTTGATCATTATCATTGAACTGTGGATAGCTAGGATATGGTAATGTTAATAAAGAGCAATGGGTACACGTTAGATCACTGGAAAATGTTATTTGGGTAGAATAGCTTGGGTGATGGTCTTGGCATAGGTTTTCCAGTGTTAGACTGGGTTGCTATGCAAGCAATGTCCAGCAAGGTGAAGACTTTGCAATGCTTGTGAAAGTTTCCTAAGAATAGAATAGTCCTAAGATAAACTAGAACTACAGGTAGTCAAGTAGGTACATACCTCCTCTCTGTAGTTCTTGTTGGAACTGGGGTGGAATGAGTTGTTGGAGTCCTCTTCTCTGATGAAGGTGTCCCTGCACCAGCTGTCTGGATTGTAGGAGCCATTGTAAGATAGAAAACCTTCGGATGATCAAAATCAAGAAAGAATTCTCACTATTATGTCAGGATATAGTGGACATGTATGCACATTCAACTCAAAAGGAACTGGCACAAGTGAAAATAGATTTACGAAAGGTGTCTGAAAAGATGGAGATGATATCTATCGTAATTTCATATTTCATTAACTTTTAAAAGATCTCAGAAGAAGAGTTGGAAAAACTATCAAACATCTAATCGAACAATTCTGAAAATTTTGAAAGGAAAATCGGAAAATGAAAACTTTTCTTCTCATTGAAAAGTTTTCTTTTTCGCTTTCGAAATTTCATTCCAATTTGAAATTTGAAATCTCAAATCGCAGATGCCACTTCAGAAATCTGTTGATAAATCCTATGAATTAATCTGTGTTGAAGCCCCTGTTGCCAGACGAGTCCGTCCCTGATTTTTCGGTGCGGCGACATACAACACAAGTTCGCACAGCATAATGGTCTTTCAGCACAAAATATCGATAATCGAATTCAAATTTGAAAAATCGTGTTCGTACAACACAATCACATTCAACACAACGGTTACACAGCACAATTTCGTACAACATAATGAACGCACAGCATAACCGATTAATCGAAAAAAACTTCATTGTATAGACTATGGATGTAGGGGAAGTAGGCACACGGGATTTTTCCCAAATCTCGAGTAAAATATCCCACGATATTTTTAAAAAATCCTTTAAAAGTAAATATCGCAAAAGCTTAATAAGACCTGGAACATGTTTATTTTATTAATTATTTAACTAATTTTAAGGGTAATTTAAAAGACAAAATCGAGATGGATACATTAGTCACCGTGGCCGAGTGGGTAACGCACTAGACTTGCACGTACGTTGACCTGAGTTCGATCACCGCAGGACAGGATTTTTTCCACTCATACCCATACCTCGTAAGGAAAAATGAGTAGCTTTTTTAATGTGAGAAACGCCTTAAAGATATGGAACCCCAAAATTATAGACATTAAACCCCAGTAAAAATAAATAAAATTAATATTATTCATTTCTGTCGCGTGCGGCACTTATAAAGGGGTATTCACAAACATCTATTCAAATAAACCTCACACAGCCTGAGTGGGGCGGGAATAATAATAATAATGTGTTTCTTTGTGTTATTATATGACAATTTTAGTGGGTAGCTCAGAATTATAGGACTTTTCCATATCTTTAATAACCCAATATCTTATTTTTGCCTATAATCCCGCCACTGGTCGCTGCTAACATTAAAGCAGCTAAAATCCTGCTCCGCTGGGGATTGAACTCAGATCACCGTGCGTGCAATGCCTAGCGCGCTAACTCATTCGGCCACGGTGACTAGTGTGGGGCTGGAATAGTTAGCAAGACGAGCATTTGAATTCGAATGGTGACACACCCAAGTCTTGGACTTTTTTTTAAACTTCATTGCTTAATTTCAGGATTTTTTTTTTTTTAAATTTGAGTTTAATATGGCTTTCAGCTGCATGGTCATATCACACGGGGGTTCACCCTCCATTCGCTCGAAACTCACAAATCAGCAATGCAAATTAACTTCACCCAGCTTCAGTGAGATCGGGAATAGCCACTATCAGGAGGGTTCTAAATTGAATGGTCACTCACCCATGTCCTAACCTCGCTGCACGTTGCTTAACTTTAGAGACAAAACGAGAACTGGTTTATTCAACGTACCCTCGACGCTAGGGCTACTGGACATCCTCTTCCTAGTCTTCCTAAAAGAAGTCTATCCTATACCTACCGTTTTACTTCCGAGAAATTTCTAATATTAGAAATCGGAAGTATTGTGTTCGTTTTTGTAAAAAAAAATATTTTTTTGCCCCGATTTCAATTTTTTTCATATTTCTGGACGTTTCATAATCATAACCTACTGAGTAAATTTGGTTTTGTGTCCGTCTGTCGGTCTGTCTGTCTGTCTGTCTGTAAAAACGATTCCTTGTAACGCGCAAATCTCGGAAACTACTCAACCGATTTTGATGAAATTTTGCACACATCTAGGAGACATTTTGTAGATGGTCCCATTTTAAATTCATCGAATTCATACCAGCGGTTCTGGGTGAAAGAGACTATGCGCCTGACCACTAACTTTTTACTTAAACGCTTATATCTCGTGAACGGTACACCCAATTTCGATGAAATTTTGTAAGAATATGCATATTATTGTTTGACACAGGTTATTTATATTTATTTTTAAATTAATTATAATTTGACTGTGATATTTAAGAAAATCCGAAATTTTGGACAAAAAAGTAAAAAAATAAGGACCACGACTTGCCGATACAGAATTTTTTTGTGGAATTCAGATTGTAGAAAAAACGATATTCTACCATATAAAACAAATTTGAAGAAAATCGGTTGAGCCGTTTTGGAGGTACAAGTAATTTTCTATAAAATCTCCAAATTGGCACGTGTTTACAATGTGAAGCAATCACGAGGAAGTATTGTGTCCATAATTGGCAGTGTTTTTGAGATATTTTATTCAGACGGACGGATAGATACACGTCTCAAACCTTGGATTTTGTCTCTGAGGGCACTAAAAAGTATTTTGGCACTTAAAACTGACCTATCGAAAATTTTGGGTGATTCCCTTACTTTCCTTTCTATAAGACAAGGGTAGTCACGGTTGCCCAGTGGGTTACCGCTCTTGGCTTGCTTGCAGCGTGCACGGTGACCTGGGTTCGATCCCCAGCACGGCAGGATTTTTTCGGGTCTGTACTTGCATGTCCGGGGTCCACTCATACCTCGTGAGGAAACATGAGTAGCTACTTTAATATGAGCAGCGTAGAGTGGCGAAATTATAAGCAGATAAGGATTATACCGGATACGGAAAAGTCCTTTAATTCTGCTCTTTTATTACACATTTATTTAAATTATTATTATAAGATAAGGAAAGTAAAAAAATGACAGAGGTTACCTTCAAGCATTTTATAAATAGATATTATGTATATGAAGGGTGTCCCACCAAAGTTGGACACCTCAAATTACTCGGCTCCTGAAAGATTTTTTGTAAAATAAAAAATTCAAAGGTACGTACATGTCCTAATTATGCGGTTTCAGTCATGAATTTTTTTATACAGGGAGGTTCAAAAGTCAGAATTTGAGGTGTCAACTTTTGATTTTTAAATGAATCGACATGAATTTTATTTGATAATTTAACTTCTAAATGGTTTCTGAGTACTTTTTCAAACTAAAATATTACATACATGGTGGGTTTTTTTGACCAATTTTTTCTTCTTCTAAATCTCGAAAAATTCGATTTCGTTTAATTTTTTCGATAACAAGAAGAGAAAGTGTTTGTGTAATGAAAACACGCACCTTCAATTGGTAGCAATTTTTTTTATACAGGGTGGTTCATAAGTGAAATAATGACTTGATTTTTTTTAAAACCGAGTTTTTTTTAAAAAAAATTGCGGATTAAGAATCTTCGCCTAATTTTACACAATTTTGGTTGATCATATCGAAAAACAAGACTAAAGTGTTGTACAGGGTGAGACATAATTTTTTTGCAACACCCTTTCTATGGGTAGTCAAAGAGAAGTAAAATTAAAAATCCATTTTCAATTTTGTGCTTACACCTACCTATTTTTCATTTCAAGTTTTAAAATCATTCAGTGTGGACACCAAATTGAAAATGGCTTAAAAAATGGCGTTTTTTACTTGTTTTTTCCCCCCGATTCAAAGTCTTCGTTGAATTCTATACAACTTCGAGTACTCACAAGATAGTTTAAGAGAATATCTACAGGTTGGTCCATGCGACAATATTAGTTTAAACACCATAACTTTTTAATTTAAAAAAACCGAAGTTTTGCTTGCATTTTAAGTCTTTCTGTTCAATTCTACGACTCTTTTACTGATGCCCACAAACAGTGTGTTGCAAAAAAATTATGTCTCACCCTGTAGGTTTGTTTTTTGATATGACTAACGAAAAATTGGGCGGAGATTCTTAATTCGTAATAAAAATTAAAAAAAAAAAAAACAAGTAATTATTTTACTTATGAACCACCCTGTATGAAAATTCTTGCTGCAAATTGAAAATGCGTGTTTTCATTACACAAACAAAATTCAGGTCGATTCATTTAAAAATCGAAAGTTGACACCTCAATTTCTGACTTATGAACCTCCCTGTATAAAAAAATTCATGACTGAAACCGCATAATTAGGACATGTACCTTTGAATTTTTTATTTTACAAAAACTCTTTCAGGAGCCGAGTAATTTGAGGTGTCCAACTTTGGTGGGACACTCTGTATATCTCGAGATTTTTAGAACCCGTCCCTAATTTACAAGTAAGTACCTACCTAATGTCAACTCGAGTGACATTTGTCTGTATGTATATTGCAGGAACTTCCCGATTTCAAGGGTTCTAGGAACTTTTAGTTCTTCCTAGAGCGCTTATGAACTTATAGATGTTCCTGATTTGAATTTTTAATTCTTCGGAAACTTCTGATTTTATTTCGGGTGAGAGTCGAAGGTTCAGGCGTAAAATGCTTCTACAGCCGAAACGGTAACAGATGGGCAAAAATCTGACTCTTAGACCCCCCCCCTAAAAACTTCCCCTCAACCGATCACACTATTTCAAAAAGTCATCAAAGGCATAGCCGAAGTTGTGGACTGCCGTCCAGACTTCAGGCTTTCTGGTGTGACGAATGGAGGTTTGGAGGTATAGTGATGGATAATCGCGAGGTTCCCGCCTAGAGTCTAGTCTTCAGCTTGCCCAGTATCTAGGTATTCTACCAAGCAGGGTAGACTTTTCCTGGTTGAGTTGAGGTCTGCCTCTACTAGGTAGGAGCCTGCGCTGCGGTCGAGCGTTCCTTCCTAGCCGGCCTAAAAACAATAGGTAAAATTCTAAGACCCCAATAAACATGTATACATACTAATAAATAATACTAATACCAAATCGTCCAGTACCCAAGTTAAAACAGAATCTCGTCGCTAGTGAGGTCGCTTATTCCTCACGAGGTATGAGTGGACCCCGGACATCCAAGCAGAAAATTTCTGCGCTGCTAGGAATCGAACCTAGGTCACCCTCCTTGCTAGCCTACTCCACTCGGCCACAGTGACTACTTAATAAAGTAAGCACAGTGATTCCCATCCTATAATGCTGATGTGCTATAAAATTTCTGAAGATAAAAAAAAGTAATGTCAACTCGAGTGATATTTGCCCGTATTTCGGGTGAGAGTCGAAGGTTCAGGCGTAAAATGTTTCTACAGCCGAAACGGTAACAGATGGGCAAAATCTGACTCTTGTCGACCCCCCTCTCCCTCAACCGATCACACTATTTCACAAAGTCATAGCCGAAGTTGTGGACTGCCGTCCAGACTTAAGGCTTTCTGGTGTGACGAATGGAGGTATAGTGATGGATAATTGAGGTTCCCGTCTAGAGTCGTCTTTAGCTTGCCCAGTATCGAGGTATTATACCAAGCAGGATAGACTTTTCCTGGTTGAGTTGAGGTCTGCCTCTACTAGGTAGGAGCCTGCGCTGCGGTCGAGTGTTCTTTCCTAGCCGGCCTAAAAACAATAGGTAAAATTCTAAGACCCCAATGAACATGGTATACATACTAATAACAATTTTGAAGAATCCGGTCGGGTGTTATCGCTTAACAGACAGACAAAAGAAAGCCAAATCGTCCAGTACCCAAGTTAAAACAGAACCTTGTCTCTAGTGAGGTCGCTTATTCCTCATGAGGTATGAGTGGACCCCGGACATCCAAGCAGAAAATTTCTGCGCTGCCGGGAATCGAACCCAGGTCACCCTGCTTGCTAGCCTACTCCACTCGGCTACAGTGACTACTTATTAAAGTAAGCACAGTGATTCCCATCCTATAATGCTGATGTGCTATAAAATTTCTGAAGATAAAAAAAAGCCCTCATTATTAGTTGGGTTCAATACAAAATCTCTTTCTTTTTATAAACATCTTCAAAATTTTGTCTGCGGCTAAGTCCAATATCTTTGATCTATTCATGCTAAGTGTGCCGCGATGCTAAAAATGTTATGAACCACTGCTTGGCCATTTTATCTTTCTGGCTGCTCTGGTAACTGTAAAATTGACATTACAGTGACAGACGAATGAAGTGTCACTCTTAATGTCAATTTTACAGTCTGTAATTAATTGGGAACCAGGTTATTTTCTCCACCTATGAAACGTTGAATACAAAAATGCAACTGTATTTTTACAAGCTATAGGTGGTGGCTATTTGTTTTGTCTGGGAAATAGAGAACATCAGAATTTCAATTTTTTTTTTTTTTTTTTCTTTTATTGTAATAATTAAGTTTACATTGTTTAGAAGTGGGTTGACATGAAACATGGTTGCCTAGACAATCTTAATCAGGGTGTAAATAAATGAATAATACAGGAAGGCAGCAGAAAAGCCAGAGGCAGCTGGAGAGTCAGATAGCCGGAGGCAGCAGAAAAGCCAGATGTCCAGAGGCAGCAGGAGTCACTTAAAGATTTGCATGGCAAGTCTCTGAAAGCAAAAAGATAGATAATTATTATTATTAAACACTTTATTGGATATACATAGACATAATTATGTACAGTAAATATAATTATTATAAGAATTAAATAATGGATAGGAAAAAAATAATGTATACAAAGTGGGTCGAAAAATCATTTTATTTTATTTAATTAACGCTATACCCCGGAAAAGTTGTGGCTGTTGAAGATAAGACTTTTGCGCAAAAAAATTTTTTTTTGGACCACGCCTTCCGGTCGCAAAAAGGCTTTCAAAATGGCGAAATTCCAAAAAAAAATAAGAAAATTAAAAAAAAAAAAATTTTAAAAAAAAGTTATAATCGATTTTTTTGGTTTGCTATAGCATATACTAGTTATAAAAAGACCAGAATAGTATAAAGAGTTTTAAAAAAACACCAATGAAACCTCCTTTACCGGTCACCTTTCGAACCCGCGACCTCTGGATTACCAGTAGACGTCTTGACTACTGAGATACCGGTAGGGTCTGGATGGAATTCGTCGTATACTTGTACCTATAACTCTTCTTCGTGAGTTCTGGGTCAATTTTTAAGCTGGTCTGAATGATATACATAATGTAAGTACAAAGATTTAGAGGATAACTTTTCAAGGCCTTTGCACAACCGGAAGGGTTGGTCCAATTTTATTTTTTTTGGTCTCTGTGGATTCTTTGGACCTTCATGCAAGTAATAATTTCTATGGGGAGTCAGATAAATAAAAATTTTACCTATATTTTTCAATTCCTTGAAAAAGGGCAAATTATAGTGAATTTTCAAGGCCTTTGCGCGACTGGTAAAGGTGGTTTCATTAGTCTTTTTTTAGTCTGGTATTTTTATAACTAGTATATTCTATAGCAAACCAAAAAAATTGTTATTAATTTTTTTACATTTTTTTTAAAAAAAATTCTTATTTTTATTTATTATTATTTTTTTTTTGGATTTTTGCCATTTTGAAAGCCTTTGCACGACCGGAAGACGTGTTCCAAAATTTTTTTTAGCTCACAAGTCTTATCTCGAACAGCCACAACTTTTCCGAGGTATAGCGTTAATTAAATACAATAAAATGATTTTTTGATCCACTCTAATATACAATAAAAAGGAAAAAGAACAGAAAAAAAGACAAAGGAATAGGCTCAGAATTGAAAATGATAGATGGGACTGAGAAACCCAAAGTAAAATCTATAATTCAATTGAATTATAGATTCAATTGAAGTACCTACAATATAACACAAAAAATAAGGGCAGGGACAGGATATCCTTCTTATACTAAAAAAATAGTCATGTAGTGAAAATTAAATGAAAAGAAAAGAAGCAAAGTTTAGTTTCGATTATAAGGGAATGGTTTCACTTGTAAAAATCAGGTAGGTACATAGTTTATTAATTTTAAACATGAAAGGACATAATACGGTTTTTGTATTGGATTATACTTTGTAGATATAATTTGACTGGTAGCCAACGCAAACTTTATTTGGTAGGGTCAAGGGGGGTATTTACGAACAGGGGGTAATTACGAACAGTGGTCATTGTACCTAAACAGGATAAGATATTTCGAATCTGGTGGTTGAATACTATTATTTTGAATTGTTTTTACAGGTTGAACACGAGTTTTCGATAATATTTATTTTCAGTTGTAGTTAGTAAGCTAGTGAAAATAGATCTATCAAAAAAATTGATTTTTGAAGTTTTTGATTTTTTTAAAACAATTTTTTAGGTAAGTGTTACTTGAATTTTTATCATTATTTTACTTTTAATTATTGATAAGCATGTTTTTGGTTATTATTTTACAAAAATAATTGTTTTAACCATTTTTTAAGTTATAGTTTTTGGGTGTTCTTAATTACCCCCACATTTTTTTGCTATGGGGTAATTACGAACGCATATTTTGGGTGTTTGTTTTACCCTATAACTTTTTTTGTATTTATCAAAACACTCAGAATGCCCCGGAACTACAAGATGAAGAAACCACCTCCTTTGTATACAGAAGCACAAATGATATCTGCTATCGTATTAGATGTTTTTAATGGCAACCTGGCTGTCAGAAGAGCAACGAGAGTGTTTTGAGATTCCGCAAACCAAAGTAGAATTTTCCAAACGTAAGGTTCAAAATCCTGAAATACTGGGAGGTTGTAAGAAGTACCAAGATATTAGTACCCTAATGTATTGAACCCAATGAAGGTATTTGTGTACTTGAACATAGCAAAAGAAAGGAAGAAAAATGAAAGTGTAGAAAACGAAAAGAAATATAGGGGGAACAGTTTCAAAAAAGAAGAAAGAAATGAAGGTAGAAGAAGACAAATCTGAGATTGACAATGACCTAGAAACTATTGATAAGACCAAAATCTGTAAAAAAAAAAAAAAAAACAATAAAAAAATATATAAAACGCCTTTCAAAAGCTCTCATAATTAACTATTACTATTATTATGCTTTTATTACCAGCCTCCGTGGCGTAACGGTTGTGACTACTGCCCGTAGTCCAAAGATCCTTAGTTTGATTCCCGGTTGGAGCAGACTTTTCGCACAGAAAATTCTGTCCCCTCCGAACATGTGAGGCTGGCGATTCCAGCCCCACCCAGGCTGGGTGAGGTTAATGTGGGTAGCTGGTACGATTCCCAGCGAATGAAGGGTGAAACCCCCGTCCTGTCTACCTCAAGTCAGGATGTCAAAAAAACCAAATAGAATCAATGGACATGAAAGGAGCTTAGACATTGGATCTGGGCGTCCATACAATCCTCTCACCACCGTGATTTAGGTATCTTTACCTATCTCACGGACACGAAATTATTATTATTACTATTATTTGCAAGATAGAGATACCCTATTTGATAAGAGCTGACTACCTTCGTGGTTAGGATTCAAACCACTATCCTGTGTGTCCATGAACTTTGCATATTGTCATACAGGTGGCTAAAGACACAAAGTACAATTTTGGTGTATTATTTGTACATAAAAAGCACATATTGCCATTAAAAAGTTCGTTTTTAATATTGTATAATGTGTTCGCATTTACCCCCGTCAGGCGGGGGTAAATAAGAACACCACTAAACAGATACTACAGTATGCACAAAATTATTTATAATGCACCATTAGAATGCTAAATAAGTCTATATACCAAAAAAATCACAAGACATGGATTTTACAAAAGCAACTCAGGGTTACAGATATGTTTATAAAATGTAGCTCAAAATCGTTCGTAATTACCCCCCTTGACCCTATAGCATGGAAATCATGGAAACATAAGGTATAGCTTGACAATTCATAGACCATTTTGATGAATGTTGAATTGGGGTAATGGTGGTTAGAAGTTGAGGGATGGTGAAGAAAAACTAGATGCACATGGGCTCTTATGGAGGCTGGGCATGAATTCAGCAAGGTTATTCAGACTTGGGACAATTCATTATGGGGAGATGATAGTCACCAGTGTTTGGGGCATACTAAGAGATGGTGATGATAGGGAAAACAGAAATAACTTGTTGCTTTGGTCTACATAATTTAGGACTAGGTAATGGAGCTTTGCTGGTGTTTTGATAGTTAGTGCAGGGATGATATCACATTTCAGCATGTTATGATCTGACACACCAGAAACAGGATACCTGGGTTGGCCTCAGCCATCCTCTAGTTGTGTCAACTAGTCCATTATTGATTAATAGACTTGATGTTATTAAAAATAGATATTTTTACAAGGGTTTTAGATTTGGAATTCCAGATTCTTGAATTCCTTATTGATGATGAAAGAAGAAACAAAATTGAAAATCTCAGAGGGGAAAAAAATCAATGCAACATGTATTGCACAGTGGATTTGGGAATATGGAAACAGTGTTAAGTCCCAAGTCCCAGATATCTGGAGGCTCTCCAGAGAAAAGATGAGGGTCAGATGACACAAACCTTGTTTTTTCATTGGGATTCAGTGATACAAGAACAAATAGCATAATGATATGGTAGTGGCAAAGAAGGGAACTGAAATTTTTTGGGATAAACAAGCTTTTAACTCTAGACAGGCTTGCTGTCTCACAATAGTGATGATCATAAAACCATTCATGCTTATTACATTACTTACTTTACTTTTCATGTCCGGAACAACATATCTTAGATTGGCCAGGGTTAGATCTTGTTGGGTGCAGGGTTCATCCAACTGATTACAGACAAGGAGATGTTCATTTGTCTGCACCTGTCCACAGAGGCAGTCATTATTCTCTTCATATCCCCATTTCTATAGATTACAATAGATTCAATCAAAGGCTGGTGACACTCTAGTTTCCATAGTTCAACCTTATGGACTTCAGTAATGTGAGTACTGCTAGGCTGTCGATGCTTTTTGTCGTTCAAATAAAACTTTTCTTATTACATTAATATTATTTTTTTTTAAATAAATTTCCAATCGTTTGATTGTTAGTTCACTGTATTTTAATAATACACTAGCTACTCTTAACTACGAAAAAAGAAAACTAGAAAAGTAAAAAATAATAATTGAGTTACGGTTATTCCATTATTCCACATCCACCCTGCAAAATTCCCTATTTCATAGATAAAATTTCTCTATTCTCTTCTCAAGGGAAACTTTTGAGCTCTGGGTGGGGAAATGGAAAGAGTTTCATGGATTTTAACCATCTCAAACGTTCGTACAACACAATTTCGCAGGGCACAATGTTCTTTCAACACAAATTCACCCAGCATAACGGTCGCACAGCACAATCGATTTCGATTATTATGCTGTATGAACTTGTGTTGAACGAACGCACACCGATTTTTCTCATACATGTCATGACCGCGAAATTTTAAATTTAATAACTAATAAAAAAGTTACCAAGTTGTAATTTTCAATTTTCATACGTTTCATACCTAGTTCTACTTTACTTACTTACCTTTCTATGATTCCGTTTTTCTATGTTTCATAATTCAATAAGGGTCAGTTTTAACTGTTTCCAGACCAATGCGATACCTCTCTCGCCTATAAGTACTTAAATTCATACAAGAAAATCCCAAGAAGCAACAATATGAACCCCGAGAAACGGTAAGTCCATTCTTGCATTTCCTACTTTTCCTAGCTATTGTCCTCAGACCTCACAAATGACAGGATTACTGAGTATCTTGGCTTTTCAATCATTCATGGTCATATTACAAGAAGAAAGAAAAATGTCAAAAACGCTTGCATACGAGTCTGCAACCATTGGGACATTTTCATCTTTACTATTCAAGGTCCAAAACCCAACTGACCAAATTTCGTATTGTGTGCATGACACATACCTTCTCTCTTCTCTCCCTCTACAATTCAATACTTCGCCATTGTGCGCATGACACCACTTCCTCTTCTCTCCTTTTTACAATTCAATATTTTGTTACATAATTTCGTTATATAATTTCATTACATAATTTTGTCACATAATTTTGGTTATGTGCCAGAGCAAAGACATGAAAATGTCAAAAACCAATAAATAATTGTGATCAACTCCTTGGAATCTAACAAATTCCTGCCAGTGTCAATAGCACATTGATTACACCAGTTTTTGAAGGATCACCAAAGTTCAGCAATGTCCTGTAAGGTGAGAGTTTTGTGACACTGGCATTCTGAGGAAGAAACGGTTTTCATTATGTCCCCAGTCCCCCTTAAAAAACTTGAATCCTTCCCTGTTATTTTACTTTATATCTTATTTTTTCTAGTCCCAAATTTTTTTAAATGCTCTCAATAGCCTAGGTAAGAAGTATACTTATTTTAATTTTAGTTAATGAACCTTACGATTTCATTTGATTTAAGATAATTAGTATGTAAGTTTGTACACATTCAAAATGTATCTTTTAGTACAATAAAATTGAAATTGAATGTGGGTTGCACGTTTATTTAAACTTCATATCCATGATGATGCTGTAACTGGAAAACTTGGCCTTGTGCACTACCATGTGCCAGTGCTTGGATAGAGATAATCAAGGCAATCAATCTATAAATGAACCATTAAGCTCAAATTGTCAAAATTTCCTCTCTCTTTTTTCAGGTATGGTTTGATCATTCCAAAAAAAGAGAAAGCAGAGAAAAAGAAAATTGTTCTGGCCTCAGTGTTTGGGAATGACAGTAGTGATTCAGATAAAGACACAAGCACTGATTGGAGAAAGAAAGCATTGCAGGTAATTTATTCAACATTCATTAGTTTCCCTTGAATATGACTGAGAAAAATAAGACCAGCATTATGCCGAAAGGGCTATAATAACTTTCATATTTTTCATTTCATTTCATTTGTATATATTTATACATATATGTATTATATTGTTACCTCAAATTGTATTTTGAATTAATAAAGAAAGTAATTCTTCTCCTCCTTCTTTTTCTTCTTCTTCTGCCTTCCCTCTTCCTTCTGTTTTTTCTGACATTCTTACTGTGAAGGTGGGCGTGCCCCAAGGTTCTGTTCTTGGGCCGCTTCTGTTTCTCCTCTTTATTAACGACATTGATAATGCCGATACGTCAGCCCATCTCACACTCTTTGCTGATGACACCAGCATCTTAGTGAGTGGTTGTGATCAAGCGGATGTCATGGCAAAGACAGAAGTGGTCATGACAAACATACAGAAGTGGTTCAGGACAAACAAACTCTGTTTAAACCAGAGTAAAACTTCATTCATGTACTTCCATCACACATCCTCTTCTATTCTGCCTCCTATATCTTGTCAGGATTTCTCTATCTTTCCCATTAATGAAACGAGATTCCTCGGGCTTATGGTTGATAGTAAGCTTAGATGGAAAATTCACATTGAACATCTCACATCTAAACTAGCAACATCCATCTTTGCTATCGGCTCGGTCCGGAGGAATGTCGATTCCACTGCAGCTTTGCTCTCATACTTTTCCTATTTTCATAGCTTAATGTCTTATGTTATCATTTACTGGGGCTTTGCCCCAGAAGTGAAAGATGTATTTCTTTTACAAAAGAGAGCTCTGCGTGCTGTGTTTGGGTATGGAAGGAGAGTATCCTGTAAACCCTTATTCAGGACCCACGGAGTTCTCACTGTGTACACGCAGATCATCCTAGATGTATGCGTCCATATCTATAAAATAGCCCCCACCCTAACCAAACATTGCCAGATCCATTGTTATAACACCAGAAATAAAAATAACTTAATTACAAGCAACAACAAAATGATGGACAAATCGTTTTTGAAGGATGGTATTAAGCTTTTCAACAAAATCTCCCCATCTCTAAAAGATTTACCTTTACCATCCTTCAAAAGTAATCTCAAAGAACAGCTGGTGGGGCTAGCTCCTTACTCCTTCTCTGATTTCCTAGGATGATCTGCGTCTTCATAGTGGGTAATCAGTGTAATCACCTATATGACTCTCACTCTTTCTTTTACCCTCACACTCTCCTTTTTATCTCTCCCCCCTCCCTTCTCCTCTCTTTCTCTCTCCTCTCTCTCTCTCTTTTTTTTTCTCTCTCTCTATCTCTCTCTTCTTTTTCTCTCTCTCTATCTCTATCTCTCTCTCTCTCTTTCTCTCTCTCTCTAAAATTGGTAAGAGCGTAGCTGTCGCCATCGTATTTTATTTTGTTTAAAACTATTTTTTTTTTTTTTTTTTTTTTTTTTTTTTTTTTTTACACATATTTTTAATTTTAATTTTTAATATTTTTAGTATTTACATAATTATATACATAGTCTTATTGTAATCTAGTAAGTAAGTAGACATTGTAAACACCGTAAGGTAGAAAAATACAATAAAAAAACATTATTATTATTATTATTACTTATTAAAAAAAAAGAAAAAAAAAAAAAAAAAAGTTCATTGACAATATCATTATCTATCTCTCATGGTAGCTCAGTAGTCAAGGATGCACTCTGTGAATCCAGAAGTTATGGGTTCGAAATCCAGTTGAAATATGACAAAATATTCTCTCATTTTCATGTTTGACAGGCTGAGCAAAGAAAAGGAGTTAAAAAACAAACCAAACTGGAAATGGAGAGAGCCCTTGCGGAAGACCCTACTGTATACCAATATGACGAAATCTACGATGAAATTGACAAGAAAAAAGTGGCCACTGTGGCAGCCAAGAAAAACGAAGACAAGAAACCAAGGTAAAGAGGAATTTTTCAGGCACTATACATTGGTTGTTGGGGACTTTCCTAGCCTTGTGATTATTGGGGGAGTTGTAGAGTGGGCAACAACCAGTGGCAGCATTACAAGATTGAAATTTGAATATGATTGTTGGTTGGAGATAAATATGAATAAGGTTTGGATGGAAGAGATTGCCAAAGGATATAACCACGCCCTTTACTTAACACTTTCAGCCCATGAATACCATATATGACCCTCAGCTGACATTTACAAAGGACATGAGTACCATATATGACCCTCACCCAAAATTTCACTGTACACTTGTGTACTCTATATGGTATTCACGACCTTTCTTTACTTGGAAGACATGAGTACTCCGTATGGTATTCGTTTCTATGTGTATCTCATAGGGAACAGGTTCTAGTGGTCCTTGGGAGCAATGTATGAGTGTTGGGTTCTGAAATTTGTGGTCCCTCGTGCTCACTCGCCGATCCCAGCTCTGGGGCTCAAAGTGTTAAGACATCTCTAAATATTGTATTAATGTATTTTCTTTCTTTTTTTATTACTACCTATCCATTTTGTAATTTAATTGTTTTCATTAAATTAAGAATTAATAATGCTTTTTCTTTGTGTTATTATGTCACAATTTTAGTAGGTAGCACAGAATCATAGGACTTCACCACTTTATTTTACAATATCTTGTATTTTATTTGCCTATGATTCTGCCACTGGTCGCTGATTCACATGAAAGCAGCTACTCATTTTTCCTCACGAGGTATGAGTGGACCCCGAACGTCCATGTACAGAGCAGAAAAATTCCTACACCGCTGGGGATCGAACCCAGGTCACCATGTGTGCAATGCCTAGCGCGCTAACTCACTCTGCCACAGTGACTACTAAATTAATAATTAAGAAATATTGCCTTGGTAGGATTTATCCTTTGATTATTATTTAATTATTATTTTATCTAATTTTGTGTTTAACTGCAAAGTCATATCATTTTACTCTCCATACCCTTTAAACTTATAAACCACCAGCTCAAATTCACCAGACCCTGCCTAAGTGGGGCAGGGATTAGCTAGCATCACGAGGGTTTCAGTTTGAATGGTCACCCAATGGTCCAAGTCATAGCCTCTCTGGACGTTGATAACCTTCAGTGATTGAATGAGAACTGGTGTCATCAACATGTCATTGATTTTGGCTAAAATGTTGCTCTGATTCCTAACTTTGGTCATTCCTAACTAACACAGTAACTTTGGTTGTGTGTTGAATTGGAACAACTTCGGTGAAAGAATAAATTATTATTAAACATGTTGGATCAAGTTTTATTTACAAATAACATAGAATATATACAAATACATACATAGAAATTAAAATTAACAAAACAAAACTTGATCAAGGGTGGTGCTAATGCCAACGGTATACAACAAGAATGATGTAGGTATTATTGTGAGTCCTTTAAAACAATGTCTCTCCGTTCACCGCCACCGTATTCTCAGGTACATCCAGTCCCTTCTCAAGCAAGCGGAGAAGCGAAAGCAAGAGAACGAGAGAAGGAATGAGAGACAAGTGCAGCTAGAGAGGGAGAAGGAGGGGGCGGAGTTTGCAGACAAGGAGACGTTTGTCACGTCCAGCTATCGGAAGAAGTTGGAGGAGTTCAAGAAACAGGAAGAGGAGGAGAAGCGGATGGATATGTTGGAAGGTAAATGGTTTTTTTGAGTTCTTTG
The DNA here is from genome assembly GCA_024516035.1 of Bactericera cockerelli. Taxonomy (NCBI): domain Eukaryota; kingdom Metazoa; phylum Arthropoda; class Insecta; order Hemiptera; family Triozidae; genus Bactericera; species Bactericera cockerelli. Next base: position 81,694 of record CM044958.1, read on the forward strand.
TACCGAATGATTTTTTTTTTTTTTTTAAAGATGAGTGTTTTACAGCCTTTTTTATTTCGTAGCCGTGAAACAGGAGCTACTGTAGGTGCTTGTGGTCTGTGTTGTAGCCTACCCATCTCGTATTATGCCTCCCCTCTGATGGGCGAGAAGTGACACAATACTTCCCAATTAGGTGCTGGGTCAACACGAGCGTACCGGAAGGTATCCCTTACAAACAATTGTAAACAAATTAAGAATACAAATTTTTGTCGGCACGGGGGATCGAACCCCCGGGACCTTCCGCATGGCAAGCGATGAAATCACAAACATATTTTCTTTTTTGTTATCAAAAATGTAAGAATAACTTGAAAAACACAAACAGAATAACTTGAAATAATTTAAAATAAAAATACGAAAAAATGATGTCCTGAAATTGGGACTTGACGCGACCTTCAGATTACAAGTCCGCCGCCTTATCTATTAAACGAAGCAGGATAGATTCATTCATGTTTTAAATACCATGCCTCAGAGTAAAAGCATGCAAAGCAAGCTCGACTATTTTTCTTTTAAAAAACATTTCAACTGTACATTTTAAATAAAAAATGTTAATCATTTACATATAAAAAAATAAAATGTAGATAAAGAAAAAGATTCATTCATTCGTTCGCTGTTGTTTCAGAAATCGGCGATGTCTCCAAACAGCAGGACCTGGGCGGGTTCTACCGTCACCTCTATCAGACCACAGTCGCTGACGACGAACCGAAAGACAAGAAAAAGAAGGAATCCGCACCTCCAATCGCCTCTGAATCGACAGACAAACCAACAACGAAGCATCACGGAGAGAAGTCGAGGCACTCGGAAGATGTCTCGATAAAATCCGAAGTGCAATCGCCGGAACCGAAATCACCCGAAGCGCGCCCGAAGAAGGCCGAAAAACAGGCGGGCAGATCTTACAGGAAGCGGGCGAGATCAGAGAGTTCAGAGGAGGAGGAGGAGGAGGAGAGGGGGAGGAAAGAGAAGAGGAGGGAGGCGAGGAGACAGGCGGGTCATGGCGCGGAGAAGAAGAAGACGGGGGGTGGGGGGAGTGAGAAGGAAGAGGTGAAAGGTGAGTGTGATAAAAATAATGGTACAGTCGAAACTGTATATCCTCTTCCTTCCCATTTTTTGGTAATGCTATCATACCAAGACAAAATTGTCCCGCCTATAATAACGCACAGAGTTCTCCTTCCTTTGAAAAAACCTCTATGGTTAAGATCCGTTCACATTAAAGATTAAAATCAACATGAGTTCAGAAAAGTGTTTTTGCATTTGAATGCACCTTGGGAAGATACCATTACAAACCCTATATTGCGATCGGGAAGATAACACTACTCAGAAAATGTGCATTTAGATGCACATCGGACAGGTACCACTACAAATGATAAAAGCGCTTGTGAGGGAAGAGGATATAAGAGAACTCGAGGGACCTGAAAATTTTCCTCTTTATCCAGGTTTCTCTTGTAAAAAGGTTATTTATCCTTAAAAAGAGGTAGTTGCACTGGTAGTCAAGTGGTTAACGCGCTAGTCGCTCACAAATATCAGTGTGTAGTGTCAAGTAGGTATACTAGCGAGGTTTCCTTATTTATGAATTAATAAACGAAAAAAAGGTGCACTAGTAGTCAAGTGGTTAGCGCGCTAGTCTGGTAATCCAGGTAGCGTAGGTATCCGCTGGTTCGAATCCCACCGAGTGCATGAATTTCTCCTCTTTAATTTGAGTTTGTGAGTTGTGAACACATAATAATAAGACTCTGAGGGTTAGGTGGTAGAAAATGCTTTGAGCATTAACCTCGCCAGGAGGTTACTTTCCACTAATTAGTGTTATTATTATTAATTTTCCAGATTGACCTCTTTACTCGAGTTAGAACCAGCGCAACGTTCGAATCGAAAGATCTTAACACTTACACAAAGATCTTAACACTTACACAAAGATCTTAACACAAACACAAAGATCTTAACACTTACACAAAGATCTTAACACTTACACAAAGATCTTAAACACTTACACAAGGATCTTAACACTTACACAAAGATCTTAACACTTACACAAAGATCTTAACACTTACACAAAGATCTTAACACAAACACAAAGATCTTAACACTTACACAAAGATCTTAACACTTACACAAGGATCTTAACACTTACACAAAGATCTTAAACACTTACACAAGGATCTTAACACTTACACAAAGATCTTAACACTTACACAAAGATCTTAACACAAACACAAAGATCTTAACACTTACACAAAGATCTTAACACTTACACAAAGATCTTAACACTTACACAAGGATCTTAACACTTACACAAAGATCTTAAACACTTACACAAGGATCTTAACACTTACACAAAGATCTTAACACTTACACAAAGATCTTAACACAAACACAAAGATCTTAACACCTACACAAAGATCTTAACACTTACACAAAGATCTTAACACTTACACAAAGATCTTAACACTTACACAAATATCTTAACACCTACACAAAGATCTTAACACTTACACAAAGATCTTATCACTTACACAAAGATCTTATCACTTACACAAAGATCTTAACACTTACACAAATATCTTAACACCTACACAAAGATCTTAACACTTACACAAAGATCTTAACACTTACACAAAGATCTTAACACTTACACAAATATCTTAACACCTACACAAAGATCTTAACACTTACACAAATATCTTAACACCTACACAAAGATCTTAACACTTACACAAAGATCTTAACACTTACACAAAGATCTTAACAAGGTACACGACCGGGTGTACCACCGGTGGTACACTCGAGTCTTACAGGAATAGACCGGTATAACTATCGGTGCGCCTGTCCCACGAGGAAACTCACCGAAAACATGGCGGTTTTCTAAATGTTAAAGAAATCAAACAGATTTTTTTTTCGACGAATACAATACTTTCCTTTGTATAGATAGGATTAGAAAATTAAAAAAAATATTAGTTCTAGTGAAAAATATCTCCAGCAGTCATTACTAGCGTTAATTATGTTGAATTCTCGAAATTCACGTTATCAATTTCTTTTTGTATCATTTCAGAAGAAAACCTAGACGCAGACACGAGTCAAAGCTCGAGCAGTGAGAATGACGGGAGCGAAGAGGGAGAGATCATCGAGAAGAAAGAAAAGAAAGCCAAACAGAAGGAGCCCAAAGAGACCAAACCGGACGGCGAGAAAGAAAGTAAAGCAAAACGGCGAGAAAGCAAAGAGAAAGCCGTCAGTGAGAAGAAAGGAAGTAAGACCAAACGCAGAGGAAGCAAAGACAAGCCAGCCGAAGAAGACAAGAAAGAGGACTCTCCGGAACTGAACCTAGAGGACAAAGTGAAAAGCTCGCTGGATAAAATCCTGGAAGAAAAGAAGAAACACCTGGAGAAGCTCATACGAGAGGAGGAGGAGAAGGAGAACGAGGAGAAGGAGGAAGACGATGTGGAGGAGAAGGAAGAGGAGAAGGAAAAGATAAAGATAAATATTTGGGAGAAGCGAACAGTGGGGGAGGTGTTTGATGCGGCGTATCAGAGGTATTTGCAGAGGAAAGCGAACAGAGAGGCAACGCAAGGGTGATAATATCAACACTGTTCAGTGGAAGGTAACCACCAGACAAGGTTAATGTTCAAAGCATTTTCTACCTCCGAACCCTCAGAGTCTTATTATTAATTAAGTGGTCACAAACTCAAATTAATGAGAAATAGTTCATGCACTGGTTCGGGACGCGACGGAATCCAGTATCTACTACCTGAGAGAAAAAACACGCGGGACGGAATCCGGTGTCGTCCATTCATGCACTGGGTGGGATTCGAACCAACGGATCCCTACGCTTCCTGGATTACAAGACTAGCGCGTTAACAACTTGACTACCAGTGCACGGTTGTAGCTCAGCAGTTGGCGCTCGATTAGCTTAGTGGTGAGATACTCGCTCGCTATGCGGAAGGTCCCGGGTTCAAAACAAAGCGGACATAGTTAAAAAATTGGTTACAGACGGGGGATTTTCACTGATTTCACTGAGCCAACTTTATTTCAAAGTTGGCTGGTCCTCAACCACTATGTACTTATTTTATTATACAATTAGGTACAGGTAGATAACAATTAGTTACATATCATAAAAACAAAATAAATTACATGTTTCGAGCCGACATGTTTCGACAACTCCTGATGTCATTTTCAAGGCGACTGATTTGAAAAACAAACATTTGAAAAAACGTAAACAAAGAGAAGAGGGGGCAAAAAAATAAATAATTTTTTGAGGAAACAAGAAAAATTCATTATCCAAATTTGAAAATGTCAAACTAAGTTGACAGGAGCAGATTGTAAAAGGAGCAAAAAAAATATTTTTCTAACAATAAAGAACACAATAGGTACTTCCGAATTCTACCTTACCTTACCTTACCAAGTGGCACTACAGCCCGATGTGAGCCTTGGCCTCCTCAACAATACGCCTCCAAACAAGTCTGTCCTTCACCAAATTTCCCCATCCTTTCACTTTCATTGTTTTCAGGTCACTTTGAACTTGGTCCATCCATCTAAGGCGTGGTCTTCCTTTTTTCCTTGGGTTGTATAATTTGGCATTTAATATTTTTTTGGGCATTCTTTCTTCTTCCATTCGTTGGATGTGGCCAAACCATCTGAGTCTCTGGGCTTTGATGAATTTGACTATATCTTCATTATTTAGAATGTCATTGATTTCCTGGTTGTTGCGGATTCTCCAGTCTGTTTCATTGATTTGAATGCCTCCATAGATTTTCCTTACTATTTTCCTTTCGAATCTTCTTAATTTTTCCTGGTCTTGTTGTGTTATTACCCAGCATTCACTACCATATGTTATGACTGGTCTTATGAGAGTTTTATATATTTTTAATTTTGTTCTTCTAGTTATTAATTTGTTTCGGAGCAGTTTTATATTAGCAAAGTAGGCCTTGTTGCCGGTTTTAATTCTTTCTTGGATGGCAGTGCTCGGTTTTGCATCATTGTTGATCAATTCTCCAAGATATTTGAGCTTATCGACACCTTTAAAACATTTTTCTTCTATTTTCAGGTCTTCCACTTTCCTACAATCTTCTGATGCGGACATTATCATATAAACAGTTTTTACTTTCATTTATTGTTAGGCCAAGTTCTTTACATTTATTTTCAACTAGCGGGCTGCACCCGCTTCGCCAAGCCATCACACACACACCACCCATACATCACACACCATATTACTCACACACCACATACACACACCTGACACACACCACATACACACACCTGACACACACCACATACACACACCTGACACACACACATCAACACACACACCCATCCACACACACACACACATCCACACACACCCAAACACACCCACACACACACCCATCCACACACACACACCCACTCACCCAAACACAACCACTCACCCACACACACCCACACACACCCACCCACACACACACACACAACACACACACACACACCCATCCACACACACACCCATCCACACACACACACATCCACACACACACACATCCACACACACACACAAAACCATCATCGCTGTAAATTTCAAAATCCCGAGCCAAATCTATCATAGCGGATATTGATAATGTAGCAAACTGGCCCATATTTCGAGAACGATTTGTCAGAATATGGCAACAAAGGGCTCAAATAAAATCATGTGATGTTCTCAGACAGTTTTTACAATGAAAATATGGGTCCTCGCGATAACTTTCAAGTTCCGTGCTGGAATCTGTGAAAAGTCTGAAAAAATGGTCAAAATTTCGAACATTCTGGCTTCTATCTCGAGAACGGTACGTCAGAATGTGGCCTTATATGAATTAAATGAAAGCTTGTTTTGTCTAATGTGTTATTAAATAATAAAAAATATAGGTCCTCGCGATAGATTTCAAGTTCCAGGGCAAAGACTGTCTTAAAATCGAACCCTTCCTCAAGGAAATACTTGAGGAAGGTCATAACTCAAGGACGGTTTGGAATTTCGGACTTTTGATAGTTTTCCTGGTGTTTTTCGGCAATTTTACTTGGGGTCGTCTCCCATCAATTTTTTGCTATCTCTTACCGTTTCGCCTAAACAATTCCCGCACACAAAGATACAAAGCCCGTCCATATTTCTCTTTTATAAATAGAGATTTCTTTAAAAAGTTCTATCAGTCTTTGTTTACTTCTAGCTATTATTGCAACATCATCGGCATATGCGTAGATCTGGGTTGATTTATTGAATATGGTACCTCTCTGATCTAGTTCTTTAATTGCTTTGTGTAGTAGGATTATAAAGAGAGTACTTGAAAGACTATCCCCTTGTTTAACTCCAGATGTGATGTTAAAACTATCACTTAATTTCCCATCAATTCTTACTCTAGCACAAGATTTTTCCATAGTCATCATAGCCATATTTATGAGTTTTAGGGGAATCTCCATGTCCTGCATTGACTGTTTTAGTTTGTCACGTTTTACGCTATCAAAGGCTTGTTTGAAATCTATGGCGAGTATATATAAGTCTATATTGTGTTCATAAAACTTTTCCATGATTTGCCGAACGATGAACAATTGATCAGCTGTGCCGCGTGATTCCCTAAATCCACATTGATATTCTCCGATCTTTTTGTTGGATATTTCTTTGATTCTTTGATTGAGTATGGTTGTGAGGATCTTATAAGTGGTGTTTAATAATGTAATTCCTCTGTAGTTGGCACAGTCTGATTTATCACCTTTTTTGTGTATTGGGCAAATTATTCCTATATTCCAACTTCTTGGCATTGTTTCTGTTCTCCATATGTCTTTGATTAAATCAAGTATTGCTGATTCTAGTGCCAGTCCTCCATATTTTATAAGCTCACCTACTATGGTATCCTCTCCAGGAGCTTTATTGTTCTTGATTGTTTTTATTGCATCTTGGATCTCTTTCCTAGTTGGTGTGTTGTCCTCTTCAATATTGTTTCCGTCTGGTCCCTCGTCTCTTTGTTGGGTTGCATCATATGATGCTTCTTCATTTACTTGATGCATGTTTAGGAGGTTATCGAAATACTGTTCCCATATTTTAAGTGTTTCTCTTTCATCTGTAATGATTGCTCCGTTTCTACTTTTGCACCCTGTAATATTAGGTTGAAAATCTTTAGTTAGTCTCTTGGTGGCAGCGTAAAACTTTCTGGTCTCTCCTAGTTCATTTAAATTTTCTATCTCTTGAATTTCGTGATCAAGACCTTCTTTCTTTTTTCTTTTCATTAATTGTTTACATCTTCTACGTAAGTTCTTGTATTGTTCACTATTTCTTCTGGTATTCCTATTCAACATTTTCTTCCTTGCACAGTTTTTGAGTTCAATAAGATTTTTACACTCCTCGTCAAACCATCCACTATTTCTCCTGATTTCCTTTTCTTTTATTGTTTCTTGTGCCGAGAGTGTAATTGTTTCTTTGATCTTCTCCCATTTGTCTTCTAATGGTTCGTTGTCCTTGATTTCTTTCAATTTTTCTTCTAATATTCTTTGGTAGTTGCTTTGGCATTCTTTGTCTTCTTTTAATTTCTGTGTATCCCATTTTGGTTGTTTTATTCTGGCGATTGTATTTATTTTGGCCATCTTATCTCTGATAGTGGTTTTCACCATATAGTGATCAGAATCACAATTTGGACCTCTATGTGCCCTAACATCAAGTAGTAAAGTGTCTTTTTGTCACCATAACATGATCTATCTGGTTTACTTCTTCTCTTCCAGGTATTTTCCAAGTCCCCAGGTGTATTTTTTTGTGTTGGAATGATGTACTCTTAATGTATAGTCCGTGTTGTGCTGCAAAATTTACAAGGTAATCTCCATTTTCATTGTTATATTCATGTAATGTGTATTTTCCTGCTACATCAATCTGATCTTCATTGTATCCTATTTTAGCGTTAAAGTCGCCAAGTATAAGCAGCATGTCATATTTTTGAGTTAAAGATACTTCCTTACTTAGTTGATCATAAAATGTTTCTTTTTCTTCTTCTGTTTTCTCTTCAGTTACTTCCGAATTCTAGTATTAGAAATTTCTCGGAATTATTAGACCTTGTTTATAGTAAAGTAAGATGCTGGATGACTTGGTAAGAAATACAGTGATGAAAATTCTATGATCTTAGCTAATAATGGTGTTTATTTTTGAAGGTTTTATTTTGATTTTGTAATTTTAATTTTTATTTTATTTATGATGTAAATAGAAGCAAAATATGAAAATGAGCAAAATATAATAATAATTATTATCATTAACAAAATATTAAAACATAGAAGTTCTCCAAAATGCCATAGGCAATGGCGGGGTTATTGCCTATGGCAATTTGTATACAAATAACTAAAGGGCGGGGTTATTGCCTATGGCAATAACCCCGTCCTTTAGTTAGGACATAATATATGTTTTCAAATATTTTCTATTCTTTTTCATTTTTATTGTATATATTGTTTTTTTCATTTTTTCACTGTTAAAATTATTATTTATATGTACATAATGTCCTTTTGTATCTAATAAAGAATTGTATAATAATAATAATAAATATTTCCTCCAAAAGTTATGAAAATCATGTACGACGAGTATGTAGTTTTCTTTGTGTTGTGTCACAACTGCAGTGGGTGTTAGCTCAACATCACAAATCTCCAGATTTCATCATTTTTCAAACACCCATATTCAATACTTCTCGTAATGACGCCACTGGTTGCTATCCACACAAATAGCTACTAAATTTTGCCGCCACTGGTTGCTATTCATACAAATAGCTACTCATTTTTCCTCACGAGTGATATGACTAAACCCCGAACATGCAAGTACGGAGTAGAAAAATTCTGCGCTGCTTCGAATCGAACCCAGGTCACCGTGCGTACAAGCCAGTGAGCTACTCCACTCGGCCACGGTGAAATCATGCCTGAAACAAGATTATTGTTATTATTATTAGACAATAATACATAAATGTACTGTACAAATATTGATTACAAAGAAATGAAAAAATAGAAACAATACAAACAATAAAAAGGGGGAAAAAATAGATTATTACATATACACATTTGTGCTAACTAAAGGGTGGGGTTATTGCCTATGGTAATCTCTTCCACTCAACCCTTAATCTTCTGCGATACTTTTCGAGATATCTTAGTTTCTGGTTTACTTTTGAACACCTTTTTAGGAATATTATTTATAAAAAGAATACTACAAATAATATTAATAAAGTTGCTGAGAAGGTTTTAAAACGTCCAGAAATATGAAAAAAATTGAAATCGGAGGGAATTTTTTTTTTTTGTTTTTTTTTTTTACAAAAACGAGCACAAATATTCTTCCTATTTCTAATATTAGAAATTTCTCTATTGATATTTCTTTTGTGCAATTGCTTTTGTGTACACTATATGTCGATGTACAATTTATACACGAAAGCATTTGTTCTGCATTCGTGGAAAAAACTGTCAAGTACACGAAAACAATAAAGGCCAATTGGTTATTCTTAGTACAACGGAAGAAATTATTTCTTTCTCCTTAAAATGCCTCAGTGTTTGTAAGGGATACCTTCCGGTGCGATCGTGTTGACCCAGCACTTAAATGGGAAGTACTATGTCACTTCTCGCACATCAGAGGGGAGGCATACTACGGGATGGGCAAGCTACAACACAAACCACAAGTAGCTCCTGTTTCATGGCTACGAAATAAAAAAGGCTGTGAAATACTCATCTTAAGTGGCAGAGAATACCTAAGGCATTAACTTCGCACCGGATTACAAAACAATTGTAATTAAAAATTAATATTGATTTTTATTTCTTTTTGTACATACTTTTAAGTTTTTTTTTTAATTTATTGTTACTTCCGAGAAATATCTAATATTAGAAATCGGAAGTATTGTGTTTTTTTGTTGTTGATGAGTGTTTAGTAAAAAAAAATAAAAAAATAGAGTGTAAATAAATAAATCTTTAAAAAAAAGTGTATGTTACTTGGAGTTGGTCTGCGTACGTGCTAAAAGCTCATTTATCTGTTTCACGCTCTATGAAGTAGTCTTACTCTCCATAATTTCATAATTCAATTCACACCTGTAATTATTTTCTACTCAAAACATGAACGTGCTATAACGTTACAGTAAAACTTAATTATGCAAAGTATGTCTTCTATCGTCTTTCTCTCTCTTTCTCCCCCTCTCTCTCCCTCTCTCTGTCTTCCTTTTTCGCTCTCTCTTTCTCTAACCCCCCCCCCCTGTTTTTTGTTTCCTTTCCTCTGGTAAATCTGTAAGGTTCAACATTTTGTGAAGGCGAGGTTTTAGAAATGCTTGCGAAAGAAAAGATAGAACTGAAAAGGTATTCTAAGTACCATTTTTCGTCCATTTTTTAGATTTTTTTTTCGCAAATTTAGTTGGTAGGTCCATTTTTACAGCAAAAACATTTTAAAATTAGACATTGAAAACATTTAAACTACAGTAGGTACTTATGACTAGAATTAAAAATAAGAACACTTGTGACTAGAATTAAATGCTTTCTAGCATGTACATACGTCAGAGAACGAGAAACAAATATTTCATTTGTAACAATGAAACAAAGATGCTGTCAGCTTTTTTGCTGATTGCCAAATTACACAGGATACCAATTAGTAAAATATTTTTTTTCTTTTTTTTTCTTCATTGTTTCCTCATTTTTCTCATTTGTTTTCTTCATTGATACATTTTTTTTAAGAGGTAAATTTGACCTGAACATTGTTCTCTTATATCCAGGTTTCTCTTATATCCTGAGAAGTTTGCATAAGCATAGGAATTAATATTGAGAAAAATTATTTTTTATGTACAAATGAAAAGAACCATATTATTTATTCATCAATTCAATTCTTATGCGTCGTCATAATGATTTGAAAGACCAGCGACTGCCCAAATTAACAACCAAAAAAATCTTATATTCACTTCTCCTAGGTAGTCACCGTGGCCGAGTCAGTTAGCGCGCTAGGCATTATTTCTTTTGAGATAAACTTACTCATTTTATTTTTGTTTCTGTGTGAATAAAAACTTAATCAAACTAGGCATGATTATATTTTCTAGGACGTAGAATCTAAGGGCAGTATTATGAAACAGGATTGGTAAATGCAAGCCTTATATTTTATCAGCTGACCGATATGTATTCTAAAACAAGATTTTCCGCCACAAAGTCTAACTACGGCTCCGTTACGCCACAGATCTAATATACCTACAGCTACAAAGCCCAACTTAGATATGACCTCTACACTTAACGTAAAGGTGAATTTTAAGGGATAGTGTCCACTAAGATTATCCAATCCTGTTTCATAATTTGGTCCTAGTAGTAGATGCGGGAACAATACTTGCTCCGAATTTTTGGTGGTAGTCCGGTTTCCGAGCATCAAATTATTTTATGAAAATTGTCCTCGTAGTTTGTAACTTATTTTATGAAAAACATAGAAATTTTAAAACATTTTAAAGTCCCAATCATCATAGGGTGTAGTCATCGTAAACGATGGTAGCCAGACAGTGGAGGAATGACTCAGCACTGCTACCACTGTCTTTATAAGGAGGCTAATAATTGACAAGGGCCCCCAGAACCAAGCCAAGCTGGTCGACTCTCTTTTTATAGTCCCCCAGCCAGACTTACAAAAAAGCCCCCACACAAAATAAAAAATAAAAAATAAAAATATAATCCACATATTTATTTAGGTAGGTACATATACAAAACAATTGTTTTTTTTTATATAAATACAAAACAATCAACAGTAAGATAATAATAATATCAAGGAAAAAGCTGAAAAATATATACAAACAAAGAAAATAAATTATTGCACAATAAACAACAATATTTTAATATTTACAATTTTCCGGGTCGATTTTTTAAATATTTAAATAGACAAGTCACGTAAAGGCTAATGAGCTCAAAACATATGTTGACTGGTAAGTACTTTTCAAATATATTTAAATTCAATAGACAATCTATGTAGACAAGTCACGTAAAGGCTAATGAGCTCAAATCATATGTTGACTGGTACTTTTCAAATATATTTAAACCATAAGGGAGATACTTTTTCATGATATCAGCAGCAGACGTTGTTCAAACCTCGCATCCATACCGTTTCCGCGCTGTAGCAATGGGAAACCGTCAAAATTTGCTGATACTTTCTTTGGCTGTCTTCGTAATAGCAGGTAAGGTTTTTGTTGTGATCAAAATGTCATTGCCCAGAGCCCATGGCGCGTTGAATACACCGGTACTCGTAGGATTACCAATGTTAAGCAACACCCAGCGAGGTGAAGACTTCGTGATGCTGGCATTCCGGCGAACCCAGGCTAGGTGAGGTTAATGTGGGTAGCAGGTTTGTGAGTTTCCTGCGAATGGAGGGTTATAATGATATGACCATGCGTTTGAAAGCGAAGTTATACCCAAATTAATTTTTTTTAATAAACATTGAGGATTTTTTTGACGAAGGGTCTTGAATTAGTAACATGAATGATATGTTGGAGAAAAATTATATAAAAATATAGTTATAATATCACTTTGTAATATTATTAATCTTTTTAAAGTATTAAATAATCAAATTGACTGTCCTGAACTTCTTAGTGTAATTAATATCCATACCCCATCACCTACACCTCTCTCATTGACACGTGTACCTGTTCCTTTTTTAACTCCTCTTGCTCGCAGAAACTACCTTACGCACCACTTCAACGACTTCACTTCAAAACCTTGCCAATGAACTATCTGATGATATCGATTTATTTTTTACATTTGTGCCACAACTGAAATCGTATTTCTATCATTTCTATCAACAATATCTTCAATCTGTTAGCTAATCCTTTCTCAAAATTTTCTTTGTAAAAACTTCCCTCCTCTCGTTGTTTTTGACAATATTTTGAAATTAGTATGTTTATCTTTTTTTTGTCATGTCATCAGTTAGGAAAACAGCCTGTAAGACACTCATCTTTGAAAGAAGAAAAATAAAATAAAGAAAAATAGTATTCTAAAAAAGTCTTTTTTGGTAAAAAGCGGGACTGTGTGAATCCAGAGATGCCTGAAGTCGCGCGTTCGAAACCCAGGACAAGACAAATTATCTTCTCATTTGGGATTTTTACTACATAATAATACGTCTTGGGCTTACTGCTGGAATAATGGGACTTAATAGTCCTAATCGGGTAGTATAAAATAAGGCGATATTAATATATAAAAAAAAAACATGAAAATACTTCCGATTTCTATATTATAAATTCTGAGATGTAATATACTGTACTGCTACATAGCCCCATACAACCATACATACTAGGTAGTCATAACAAGTTTCACAACGGATGGTGACGTCATCATCGTGTTCGATGGTCGCCAAACTTGTTATTTCCAAGAAGTTTATACAAGGAGGCTAAAATTAACTAACAAAGGTCCCCAGAACCAAGTTAATGAAACTCAAATGTTTCCACTTCCATATTATTATTAATAAACACTTTCTTAGATAAGAAGACATAATATGTACAATACAATTAATAATTATTCAACAATGAAAAAATGGAAACAAGATATAAAATGAAAAGGGGGGAAAAAATAGAAAAATAATTTAAACCTATGTCCTAACTAAAGGGCGAGGTGAGATTGCCTGTGGCAATCTCTTTCACCCAACTCTTTGGGTGACTTTGCTCAAGGTGGCTTGACAAAGCTAGTGCAAAAGTGAAGAATACAGACTTTATGCGTGCTTTTTTACACCATCAGCTGAGGACGTGGAGATGCCAGTCCTAAGTTTACAATATCCTGTTGGTACTGCATCCGCTCTTGTATTACACACAATAATCCTCGCATTGCAAGCTTGTACCCCGTCAGGGCAATTAAAAAAATAAAACAAAACAAAAAAATGTTTGGTTGGGGGACTATAAACAGAGAGTAGACCAGCAGTCTGGCTGGGGGACTATAAACAGGGAGCAGACCAGCAGTCTGGCTGGGGGACTCAAAACAGGGAGAAGACCAGAATTGGCTTGGTACTAGGGGCCCATGTCAATTATTAGTCTCCTTGTAAAGACAGTGGTAGAAGTGCTGAGTCATCCCTCCACGGTCTGGCTACCATCGTTCACGATGACGCCACCCTATGATGACGAATGTTATCGCTCCTCATTCCACAGTTGACAGTACAAAAGACCTGATAGATTGGAGACGTCTTCTCACCATGAACTCAGACAGGGTGCAAGAAAATCCGCGCGACATGGGTCCTGAGCTCACTTTAGGTCCTCCTGCGCATGCTCAATCTCGGGACGAAAATGTTGACACTTCTTTGAGCCTATCGCAACCTACTGCTGACAATGCTGATGTTCCAAAACGTCCAAGGAAAAAGAAGGCTAAGATGAGTCCTGTAGTATCGGCTCTACGTAAGACATGGCGTGACAAGAGGAATGAAGAAATAAAAAGGAACTTTTACGCGGCTCGTTCTAAGTAAGTGAGAGACACACAGAAGGACGCACGGACCAATGGCCGAAAACAAATTTTTTGGTATCCTGAGGCTATGATTCGTCCAGAAATGTGAAAAACTGGGTAGGTCAAATTTTTTGACGTATACAATACTTTCCTTATTATAGGATAAGGAAAGTAAAAAGGAACTGTTGCGGCAGTGGTAATCAAACTATTAAAGTAAATATCTCCCGTTAACTTATTAACACTTTGAGCCCATGAATACCATATATGACCCTCAGCTGACATTTCACAAAGGACATGAGTACCATATATGACCCTCACCCAAAATTTCACTGTAGACTTGTATTCACGACGTTCCTTTACTTTGAAGACATGAGTACTCCCTATGGTATTCGTTTCCATGTGTTTCTCATAGGGAATAGGTTCTAGTGGTTCTTGAGAGCAATGCATGAGTGTTGGGTTCTGAAATTTGTGGTCCCTCTTGCTCACTCGCCGATCCCAGCTCTGGGCTCAAAGTGTTAAATAAAATAAAAAATAAATTGTTTTCCCTTCCATCCCCAGACTGCAAGAAGAAGCAAGCGCATCGCTCCCTCCGGTTCCTGCTCCAGCTCCCCAACCTTTATATCCTTGGGCCTCTGAGAACTCCGACCTGTATAGACACGGCAAAAATGAACTGAGACTGAAACCCAACACGCCTCGTCCAGCTCGCGTACCTATCCCAGAGCCAGACATTCCTCCGCAATCTTCTCGGGATTCCGACTTTTACACCAACCCCAAAAATCAAATGATTCTCAAAGCTGACACGCCTCTTCCACCACGTCTACCAAACCCACTCCGACGGTCGGCTTCGATTGAACGTCCGTCCGATGCCAGTCGCGTTCCTTCACGAAGTGATTGGCGAGGCCGTACGAAAGAATTTTCTTTCTTTCCTTCAAAAGACAGGAATTAACAGGCGAAATTGACACCCGAGATAAAAATTGTCTCAGATAATTAAATTTTGGTAGATGGGTATAATAAAATTTTGAATTTTGTCTAAACATAATATAAAACATTCTTTTTCTTTATTTAAAGCAATTTTTATTACCTACTTGCAGCAATTTCTTGTGAGCAAAAGGAAATACTTATGATAATGCAAGATAGCAATTGTTTAATCTTCTACCTCTTCCTTCTCTACTTTTGCTTTTACTCACAAGCAATTGCTTATTTCTGGATACGGCTCAAGCTCATTACCCAGTGTCCAAAAGATCCTACATGTTTGTGTTTTTGGACATTAGATAGTGTTTTGCTTTCATTCATGGTAATCGTAGAAATATCAACTAAAAGAAATAACACTCAACGTAATACTTTTTCGGATGATATTTAACCGATCAGAAAAAACTTAAAGAATGGACGAAAAGATTGCACTCTGGTAGTTCGTTGGGCCAGAGCAAGAAGACAGTCAGAATATATGTCGTTGTAAAACAATCTAACTCCGTAAACTGTTTCTCTCTCGAATGTATCCCTCTTTTTGGTCTAATTTGCCAGGGCTACATCCAAATCGATAGTATCGTTCCCCAGTTTTGGCCGTTCAATTTTTGGATTCATTGACTCACAAAACCTCTAAAAAGGCCAGCGTCGATGGCGCGTTGAATGCACCGGTTCTCGTTGGATCACAGAAGTTAAGCAACGTCCAGCGAGGTGAAGACTTCGTGATGCTGGCATTCCGGCCCAACCCAGGCTGGGTGAGGTTAATGTGGGTAGCAGGTTTGTGAGTTTCCTGCGAATAAAGGGTAACACCCCCGTCGTGATATGACCATGTAGTTGAAAGCGACGTTAAATCAGAAAAAAAAACCTCTAAATGAGCGTGCGATTAGCTCAGTGGTTAAGCACTCGCTTTCTATGCGGAAGGTTCCGGGTTCGATCCCCTGTGCCGACAAAAATTTGTATTCTTAATTTGGTTACAATTGCTTGTAAGGGATACCTTCCGGTGCGCTCGTGTTGACCCAGCAGCTAAATGGGAAGTATTGTGTCACTTCTCGCCCATCAGAGGGGAGTCATACTACGGGATGGGCAGGCTACAACACAGACCACAAGCGTCTACAGTAGCTCCTGTTTCATGGCTACGAAATAAAAACGGCTAAGCCAGCGTCGATGGCATGTTGAATACACCGGTTCCCTTCAGAACACCGAAGTTAAGCGACATCCAGCGAGGTTAAGACTTGGATGGGTGACCATTCAAATTCTAATTCTCGTGACGCTGGCTTTTCCCGGCCCCACTCAGGCTGGGTGAGGTCAATGTGGGTAGCAGGTTTGTGAGTTTCCTGCGAATGGAGGGTAACACCCCCGTCGTGATATGACCAATGCAGTTGAAAGCGACGTTTAACCAAAAAAAAAAAAAAACCTCTAAATACTTTGAATTTCCAATCAAACAGAAGCTAACAGATCAACATAATATGTGGCATAAGGACCGTCCAAATCATCGTCCGGAAGGTATTGTCCTCCCACTTTGAACGTGGCCGAGAAAAGCGTTTGACGGGACTGTCCCGGTTCTTTGAATTTCCGGCGTCAATGTCGTCTTTGGTAAAAGTGGAGAACCAACTTACACGAAAATTGGGAGAAGGCGTAGTATAGAGAGGAGGCATGGGAGGAGGAGGTGGAGTATAGAGAGGAGGCATGGGAGGAGGCGGAGTATAGAGAGGAGGCATGGGAGGAGGAGGCGGAGTATAGAGAGGAGGCATGGGAGGAGGCGGAGTATAGAGAGGAGGCATGGGAGGAGGAGGTGGAGTATAGAGAGGAGGCATGGGGGGAGGAGGCGGAGTATAGAGAGGAGGCATGGGAGGAGGAGGTGGAGTATAGAGAGGAGGCATGGGAGGAGGAGGCGGAGTATAGAGAGGAGGCATGGGAGGAGGAGGCGGAGTATAGAGAGGAGGCATGGGAGGAGGAGGCGGAGTATAGAGAGGAGGCATGGGAGGAGGCGGAGTATAGAGAGGAGGCATGGGAGGAGGAGGCGGAGTATAGAGAGGAGGCATTGGAGAAGGAGGTGGAGTATAGAGAGGAGACATGGGAGGAGGAGGCGGAGTATAGAGAGGAGGCATGGGAGGAGGAGGCGGAGTATAGAGAGAAGGCATGGGAGGAGGAGGCGGAGTATAGAGAGGAGGCATGGGAGGAGGAGGTGGAGTATAGAGAGGAGGCATGGGAGGAGGAGGCGGAGTATAGAGAGGAGGCATTGGAGGAGGCGGAGTATAGAGAGGAGGAGGCATTGGAGGAGGCGGAGTATAGAGAGGAGGCATGGGAGGAGGAGGCGGAGTATAGAGAGGAGGCATGGGAGGAGGAGGCGGAGTATAGAGAGGAGGCATGGGAGGAGGAGGCGGAGTATAGAGAGGAGGAGGCATTGGAGGAGGCGGAGTATAGAGAGGAGGAGGCGGAGTATAGAGAGGAGGCATTGGAGGAGGCGGAGTATAGAGAGGAGGCATTGGAGGAGGAGGCGGAGAGGGGAAGTGAAAAGAGGAGAACTGTACCCTTGAATAAGAGGGAGGAAGAGGTTTAAGAGAAGGATTCGGAGGTTTGGGATTCAATTTTTTAATTTTCATAAATTGACGGGGTAAACCCATGTTTATTTGATATTACTATGTAGAACAGTACCAGGTAGGTACATATGTTTTGAGCTCATTAGAGTCATTAGACTTTACTTGACGTGACATCTGTGTATTTATTATTCACGTGGAAATTACCACAGTAGGTAAAAACCATAAAGTTTGTTAGAATGAAACTATGTATGTACGATTGTACGTATCCTAGGGTTATGTACGAGTTCGGTACGAAAAATAAAATAAATGTATGAGTGGGGTCCCCTCTCAGAAAGGTCTCTTATGAATTCGGTCCGATTGAAAACAGGTTATGTATGAATTTGGTGCCCTAGCACCTGCCCTGATGATCAGGTAATTATAGCATTTTTTCCCTCATAGGCATGTAAATAAATAAATAAATAAAATAAATGGCCTTCAATGTATTTTACCTAACCCTACAATAAACCTGAGGCACGGCCTTCAATGTATTTTACCTAATCCTTATCCCATTGTATGTTCACCCCAATGGTGTATAAGGATCAAATTATGAAACAGTATTAGTTAACCTTAATGGACACTATTCCTTAACTTTCACCTTGACAACGACTGTAGAGGTCATATCTAAGTCATGCTTTGTAGCTGTGTAGTGTATATCTACTCTGTGGCGTAATGGTACTGTAGCCAGCCTTCGTGGCACTGTAGCCAGCCTTATTGTTTTAAACACATATCTTTAGTGTTAATTTGGCCTTTACTGCTTTAAAATATTCTTTCTGATCTTACACGATTATATTTGGCATATTTGAAGACTGTTGAAGTCACCGTTGACCTCACGTTGACCTCAGTTCGATCCCTAGAGGGGAAGGATTTTTTCTACTCCATTCTTGTGCGTGCGGGGTCCACTCACACCTCGTGAGGAAAAATGAGTAGCTACTTGTGAGCAGCGACCAGTGGCGGAATTATAGGCAAAAATAAGATATTAGGATATTAACAGATATGGAAAAGTCTCATTTTTCTGCGCTACCCACTAAAAATCTTAATATATAAATGTCAAAGTCACTGACTGATCATCGCTGTTTCTCCGAACTGGTAAGTCCTTGTCTTATAGTCTAGATGTGCAATAAGACGGGATTTTTCGAAATTCTCACTACAACACCTGCCATTGCCGAAAAAGAATTTTTTGCTTTGAGGGCCATGCCTCGGCCCGCAAAGCGGGCGACAGCCCGCTAGTTGTGATATAATAACACAAAGAAACACATTTATTTTATATTTGAAGACTGTTATGTGTTTAGAACAATATTTTCGCTATTTTCTTAAAGTTGCCTTTTCTGGTGCAATTTCTAATAGATTGATGTCTAAAGCAGACAAAAAAGAAATTGAAAACAGACCACTTCGTTTTTATTGTGAAATGCAATAGTCATCGAATTATTTATTAGATAAATTGAAAAATAAAAACATGAATGGTAATAAGCTTCCCTGTAAAATCGTATGTTTTTTTTAATTACATACTTTATTAGAAGGACAAATAAAAACAAATAAATTATTAAATGAATAAAAACAAGAAAAGAAAAAGAAAATACCTTATTACATTATACAGGGTGTCCATAAAGTCCCATCCGCCCGTATCTCAAAAACGGCTGATAGTATAGAAACACTCAAAAACAATTATTCCTTAATTTTTCGGGGGATTAAGATCAGAAACAAGAATTTGCCTAATACACTGCCCCAGTCAGACTGGGCACGGATCAACTTTAAAATCTCAAACGGAAAAGTATCTCTTGTGGCATATTATTACAAAGGCATCAATGAGAGAAGTTCATTTCCATAAATTTCAGTGAGTTACGACATACCGCTCCGTTCTCGAGATACATGGGTCGGCCGTCCTGGCTAATATCCCTATGATCTGATCTATAACTCAATCTATAACCGTAAGTTTCAGAATCATACATGTGTGGATACATATTATTGATATAAGCTTCTTTTAGTATTCCATATGTTTTAAAGTAAAGGCAATTTTTTTGCTGACTCTTAGGTAATCCCCGAAAAATTCAGGAATACTGGGTTTTGCGTTTTTCTATATTTTCAGCCACTCTCGAGATACGGGGGTTGAGGTGGGACTTTATGGACACCCTGTACACAAGAGATCCGTTTGAATGGAAGAAGTTGTTTGTCTTGCGCACATGCTGTTTGTCAGAATCCGTGGGTAAAGTACTTCCTGTCCTGGGAAGAATAGTTTTCTGTTTCAATACTTACTCAAACAGCCACTGGATGAACCACAAGTAATTAAAAGTAATGTTACTGATCACTGAACTTATTTCGATTTTGAAAAGAAGGAGAGGGAGCTGGATGACGAAAAACTCGATTCATCGGTTGACCAACAACTGGTTGCACTGGACGACCAACAAATGTATGACGAGAAACTTGACCATCATTAACTGGAAGACTAGCCACTATATTAGTTGGACGACCATGAAGTAGTGGACCAGCAAATGTAGGACGAGAAGGAAGAGCAGATTCATAAAAGGAAGAAGGTTCCAGAGGAGGAGATGGAAATGAGGCAGAGGGAGGAGGAACAGGCAGAGGAGCATACTGTTGATTATTTGCAGCGGTTGAAGATCCTTCACCTTTGTCTGAACTGAGGAAGAAAATGACAATACGAAGCATATTTTAGATTTTTTTAGAAAATAACCAGCAACAATATTTAAAGGTACTTGTATAGCTATGAAAAACATTTTGCTGTACATTTTGGGACGCAAGAGCCAATTGTTTTATCACCAAAGCCAAAGGCATTATCACCACCCTTGATCAAACTTTGTTTATCTTTCATTAATTATACCTTTTGACTGCACCTGATACATAAAAAATTGTAAATAAAGATTGATCAAAATTGTTGAATAATAATTATGTCTAAAAATATTTCCCAGTATAATCAAACTCATAAAAGTACAACTATTATAATGTTTTTTTTTTTCTGTTTACATAAATTTTCTATCACATGGAAGTTAAAACCCGGTCGTAATATGATCAGTTGAGAGTGGTGGTAAAAAAAGCACTTACTATACTGAAGACATTAAATTTCTGAGATATTCGTCTCGCCTTTGTCTCATTTCTAATTCTTGTTCTAATTTCAGTTCCATGTTTTTTTCAGATTTTTTAGCATTCTGTCGCACTTTTTTTTCTTTTATTTCATTGTACTCATCATATTTTCTTTTATTCATTGGTTTTTGAGGATTATATTTATTACTAACAGAAGGTGGCGAAAGCTTCAAAAAATCAACTTGATTTGGTTTCTTCGCCGGTTTATTCGTGGTGTTTGAGAACCCTACTTTAAAATTCGATGCCCATTCTTTCCGATTATCTCCGCTGTCAACTGTGAAATAAAAAAGAGAGCTATCAAAAATTGATACAACATATTTCGTAGTTCAGCCTAGATGTGACTATATTTCCCTTTCAAAGAGATCAATAAAATGCTTTGTTAATCAAATAGTTAAGGCTATAGCTTAATGAACCAGGTAGCGTAGGGATCCATTGTTTCGAATCCCCGCCAATGCATGGATTGATTTTAGTATGTAAGACCATACTCAAATAGCTGGAAGAAAATGTTTTCAGCAAGAACCTCGCCTAGTGGTTCTCTTTCTTCTTTCACTTTGCCTTATTCCGCACCTACATCTGTTCTGGTGAATCAGTGGTCAAGGTGTCTGACCGGTAATCGAAAGGTCGGGGTTCGAAACTCAGCCGGGACATGACAAGTTTCTACCACATAATGATATGTCTTGGGGTTACTGCTGGATAAAATGGTCCTCATTCGTACTAGTCGGGTGGTATAACTAAGGCGATATTCTTATTATTAGATACTTGGGGCTTGCATTGTGGGAGTGTAATGTTGG
Organism: Bactericera cockerelli; assembly: GCA_024516035.1. Lineage (NCBI taxonomy): Eukaryota > Metazoa > Arthropoda > Insecta > Hemiptera > Triozidae > Bactericera > Bactericera cockerelli. The sequence goes on from CM044958.1 coordinate 103,511, forward strand.
ATAACAAAGTGAGAAAAGAAAATTTTACCTGCTATTATGAAGACAGCTAGAGAGGCTACCAAAATTATAGGAAGATTTTCCATCTCTTTAGCTGTGGTTGTGTGTCAGGTAGAAACAAGTTTTGTTCAACTGACGCGAAATCCACGGTACAGAAGTTTTAATTACGCTTAAAAGTAGAAAATTAGCAAACAACAGTTGTTTTTCAGTTCATTAGGCTTGGTTTGGCATCATATATCAAGTTTTAATTACGCTTAAAAGTAGAAAATTAGCAAACAACAGTTGTTTTTCAGTTCATTAGGCTTGGTTTGGCATCATATATCAAGTCAGTGGAAAATTACCTTAGTATTCAGGGATCACATGATAGTCGCATAAAGCTCTATTATTCTATAGTTTGTACAACGCTACTGTACGGAACCGAGATCTGGGGAAACAGGTATGAAGATATGATTGAAGTCTGTCAAAGTCAGGTCCTGAAATCTGGGTACGGCTTGGCTAGATCTACGCCTCATTACATGCTCCGGATCGAGATGGGCGTGCTGAAACTGGCGTACCATGTATTTAAGCAAACCCTGGCATGGTGGTTGAAAGTACTAACAATGTCACCAGAGCGACATCCTAGGATTTTTTTTTAAACGAACCAGTGACCACAGACCAACTGTCCCGGAATATTGACAAATACAACTGGGCAACTCTTCTCAAATATAGACTCGTAAGGTTAGGACATTCTTACACGGGAACAGCCAGGATTACTATTGTTTGAATTTGAATGGACACCCATCCAAGCCCTAACCTAGCTGGTCCTTGCTTAACTACAGAGACAGAACGAAAGCACAGCTAAAAAAGCCTAGTGAGAGCCAGCGTCGATGGCATGTTGAATACACCGGTTCCCTTCAGAACACCGAAGTTAAGCGACATCCAGCGAGGTTAAGACTTGGATGGGTGACCATTCAAATTCTAATTCTCGTGACGCTGGCTTTTCCCGGCCCCACTCAGGCTGGGTGAGGTCAATGTGAGTAGCAGGTTTGTGAGTTTCCTGCGAATGGAGGGTAAAACCCCCGTCGTGATATGACCATGGCAGTTGAAAGCGACGTTAAACCCCACTTAAAAAAAAAAAGCCTAGTGTTTTTATTTTCAATTTTTTTCGATTTTATTTGTTTTACCAAGAATCTTGTTTAACTAAAGCTATCCTAGACATTCATATAATGTCATTTTAAATCTAAAATAATATTGAATAATCCAAACAGTCTACTTTCATAATTCTACTTTCCCAATGTCTATACATTGCAGTCTTGGCACTCTTCGCTCTTGTATCATTTTGGAAACCTCAGTAACTTCTATTTCGTTTCTGATTATTTAGTTCATTATCCTTAGACTATTAGACCTTAATAAATAAATCTAGTTATCTTTATTAGAAAATCAAATTAAAAAATCAATTTTTGTTTATATAAATTTATAAGTTTTTATTTATAGAAATGTTGTGACAGAAAAATATAAATCAACTCCTCAAACTGTGCACCATCAGTAGCCTATGCCAATATGATATGGAATTGCAACTTACAAGTGTAAGCGGCTGTATACTACTTGGGTACAGACCTTATTTTATCCTACTACTTGGGTACAGGAAAAAACACAAGATATCCGACTTGGGTAACGGGTCGTTTTTTTATTCATTACATAAAGAGTACATAAAAAATTATATAAAAATTATACCTACCTACAAATTTCTCACTTGGTCTACAAATTTTGAGGAGGGAATTTTCTTAATAGAGATTTGACATGGCCTTTCCAAATAAAATGTTGATGGTTTGATAAAAAAAGTGTATCTACCTAATAAATGTTGTGTTTTGTTAGCCGGCTAGGATAGCTTGGGTGAGGGGCTTAGGTTAGGTTGAAATAGCCATCTTGAAATAATTATATAGAAATTTCTGTACCAATAGTATTTTGTTCAGTAATAATTATTTACAAATCCATATTCATGAGTGGTGAATTGTTGAACTGTAATATACTCTCCCAATTTAAATATATTATGGATTTGTAAAGAAATTGTCAATTTTACAGGGTGGGCGCATTGGTGGCAACGGAACATACGTTTGAATGCACACTGGGGGCACATGCCCCCCCCGTTTTTTTCGGCAAGCGTTTTTTCTCAAATTTCATAATACCTAATCCCGTAAAAAATACAATACTTTCCTTATTATAGGATGAGGAAAGTTAGGGTTTTCTAAAATTCTAAATAAGTTATCTAAATAAGTTAGGGGGGCACGGGCCCCAAAAAAAAAAAAAAAAAAAAAAAGGGGTAAGGACAAAAAATGGATGGGTGACATTTTTCGACCTAAATGACATACTTTCTCGAAATTTGTCGTGATGCCGCAGCGGCGGCGGCCTATCAACTTAAAACGAGAAAGTTTTAAGCAAGGGTTCAATCTTTCATTTGAGATAAAAATCACGAAATTCTAATGAGCCGTTCTTGAGCTACGTCGAGTAAGGACATAAAATGGATGGTTAAACAAAAAGTATTTACGTTTTTTTTGACCTGAATGACATTTTTTCTCTGAAATTTGTCGTAATGACCTATTAACTCAAAGCGAGAATGTTTTTGCAAGGGTTGGAGCGTTCATTTGACATTGATCGCGAAATTCTGAAGAGCCGTTCTTGAGCAACGTCGAGTAAGGATAAATGGATGGGTGACACAAAAAATATTAACACTTTATGTGTGTGATGGGCTTGCGAAGCGGCGGCGGCGGGTGTAATCCGCTAGTTATAGGTATATTGTGCGATTGTGCCCCCCCAGTACAAGAGGGCTATATCTGCGATGCATAAACTATCGATAATTTTGTCAAGGAAGAGAGAAAATTATTTATTTATTTATTTATTTCAATATACGGGCGGACCCTATACTATATCTAATTATAATTTGACCCTAACTATCAAAAAGAACAAGAGAAAATTTTGTCAAGAACAAGAGAAAATCATGTTAGAGTTTTATTATTTATGCATAAACTATCGATAATTTTGTCAAGTACAACAAAATTAATGATTTCTATTGTCCGCCGGGGAATAATTGTCTGAAACGAATTTCCTGAGAGTTCCTTCCAGCCTGTACTCGCCTTGCTTCAGAAGAATGGGCAGAACCGAACGGATGAGCCGCAGACTGAAGGGTTGGACGAGAGGGAATAGGTGGCAGGGTAGGTTGGGGTTGAGGACCATTTGATTTCCGCCGACATTTACAAAGCTGGATAAGTCAGGCTCCTCCAGCTTTCTCTTCGCAGCTCTTCTCCGTGCTCCGATACCCCTGCGGGATGAATATATTTTATTTATTAACTTTTATTTATTTTTATTTATTTACTAGCGGGTTACACCCGTCGCTTCGCCAGCCCATCAAACACACACAACGCACACACACACACACCCACCCACACAGACACCCACACTCACACATCCGCACACACCCGCACACACCACACACACACACACACCACACACACACACACACACACCACACACACACACACACACACACCACACACACACACCACATACACACACACCACACACACACACACACCATACACACACAACACACACACACACAAAAGATTTCTTTTTAAGCTTTTAAATAATAATATGAACTCTCCCGAACTACTCGCTCAATTGAACTTCCGGGTTAACTGTAGAAACACCCGCTCGCACCTTACTTTTAGATTAAGAAAAACCCGCACCAATGTGGGTGAATTCTCGCCCATCCAGAGAATGCAGACCATGGGGAATGATGCCGGTGCAGACCTTGATCTCTTAACCTGCTCTATGGCACAACTTATGAGCTATTTAGATTTTAGATAGGTAGTTTATAAGCTAGTGATAAGTGTTTTTATAGGCTATATAGTCATAAGTGTTTTTTTTTTTTTTTTTTTTTTTAATTCTAGTCGTAAGTGTAATATTATTGTTTTTTGTATTTTTTTTAGTATTTTTTGATTTTGTTGTAAAAATGGGCTTAACTCGTAAACTTGTAAAAAAAAAAAAAAAAAAAAAAAAAAAAAATGTCAATTAGGTTTGAAAAAAACCTGAATATTTTTTGTCGCTCATCTATTTTCTGGTCTTCCCCGGCGTAGCTCAAGAATGGCTCATCAGAATTTCGCGATCAATATGTCAAAGGAAAGCCTAAACCCTTGTCTAAAACTTTCTTGCTCTGAGTTGATAGGTCGTCACTTCAAATTTCGAGAAAAAATGTCATTTAGGTCAAAAAACGTGAATATTTTACATGTAACCCATCTATTTTTTTACCTTACGCGGCGTAGCTCAAGAACGGCTCATCAGAAATTCGCGATCAATATGTCAATTGAAAGCTCAAACACTTGCCTAAAACTTTCTTGCTTTGAGTTGATAGGTCGTTGCGACAAATTTCGAGAAAAATGTAATTTATATGTCAAAAAAAACGTGAATTTTTTTTGCGTCACCCATCCATTTTTATTCTTACTCATTGTAGCTTAACCTCAGGGAGATATAATCTAGCCTAGAAAAATTTCCTGATCCAAGCGGACCTATGTGCAAAATTTCAGGTTTCTCGGTCAAACGGTGTGGATTTGTATAAAGAACATACATACACACATACAGACAACTTTCTTTTATAGATATAGATTATTTTTTTTATAGGTAGTTTATTTATTTATTACTTCCGAGAAATTTCTAATATTAGAAATCGGAAGTATTGTGTTCGTTTTTGTAAAAAAAAAATATTTTTTGCTCCGATTTCAATTTTTTTCATATTTCTGGACGTTTCATAACCTCCTGAGCAAATTTGGTTTTGTGTCTGTCTGTCGGTCCGTCGGTCTGTCGGTCTGTCTGTCGGTCTGTTAAAACGATTCCTTGTAACGCGCAAATCTCGGAAACTACTCGACCGATTTTGATGAAATTTTGCACACATCAGGAGACATTCTGCAGATGGTCCCATTTTAAATTCATCGAATTCGTACTAGCGGTTCTTGGTGAAAGAGACCATGCGCCTGACCACTAACTTTTTACTTAAACGCTTATATCTCGTGAACGGTACATCCGATTTCGATGAAATTTTGTAAGAATATGCATATTATTGTTTAACAAAGGTTATTTATATTTATTTTTAAATTAATTATAATTTGACTCTGATATTTAAGAAAATCCGAAATTTTGGACAAAGAAGTCAAAAAATAAGGACCACGACTTGCCGATACAGAATTTTTTGTAGAATCTAGAATGTATAAAAAACAATATTCTACCATATAAAATAAATTTGAAGAAAATCGGTTGAGCCGTTTTAGAGATACAAGTAATTTTCTAAGAAAATCTCAAATTTGGCACGTGTTTACAATGTGAAGCAATCACGAGGAAGTATTGTGTCCATAATTGGCAGTGTTTTTTTTTCTTTATAAAGAAACATCTATACAAAGGTACTTCTCCTAAGCTTTGAAGAGCTTCTAAAAGAAGTGTGCTACTTGCAAGATTGAATGACACATAGTGTTTAAGTGACTACTCAATCAAGCATTACAATATTATACTAAAGGTACTTAGAAACCCTTTATTAGTAGAACATATACAGACAAATAATGGTAAAAATTCAATATAAAAATTGACAATATTAATAATATAAACAAGAAAAAAAAAAGAAAAAAAACAAAATATATACAATTATACATAGCTAACTAAGGGGCGGGGTTATTGCCTATGGCAATCTCTTCCACCCAACCCTTAAAATATATGTACAAGCATCGTATAATCATAGGGTGGCGTCATCGTGAACGATGGTAGCCATTATTATTATTATTATTATAAAACCTGGTTGCAGGGTTTCGTCTGAAACACCATACAATTAACACTGCGACCTAGTAAGATCTATTGTGACCAGGGAGAAAATCTCTCATCCTATTTCCCAGTTCTGTGCCTATGGCGGCCCAACTGGGCTTAGTTGAGAGTGGTTGTCCATTGCTTAACGCCCTAAGTCCAGAAACCTGTTCCCTTCATGAGAAGTGTCAGTCTCTGGACGAGGTGTTCTTGGTTATGGAGATCTTCGAGATTATTGGATTCGAAAATCCTAAATCTCCTGTTATCCAGCGCCTCACATTCGAAGAGAATGTGTGTTGCTGTTTCTTCTTCCAGACCACATAGCCTACAATCGATTGGTTCTCCTCTAGAGAGTCCTAATCTGTGTAAGTGTTTCCTAAGTGGTCCGTGGCCAGTGAGTAGGCTCACTATTAATCTTAGTTTATTTCTGTTGAGTGACAGAGATTCCTGAGTGAGTTTCTTGGAGTATCCTGTTAGCGTCAGCTTAGAGTGTCGCATGCCACTGGAGTTTCTCCAAGCTTTATTTGCTTCCTCCATGACCCATTTCCTGGCACTAAAACGGACCAGGCATTTGGGTATGGCCAGCACCGGTTCAGGGCCAGTGAAGCTTTTTTCTGCAGCCTCTCTTGCTAGGAGATCTGCAGCCTCGTTGCCTTGGAGACCACTATGCCCTGGAATCCATTCCAAGTTTACCTTGTTATGGGTGGCTAGTTCATTAAGTGTTCCAACACACTCCCATACCAATTTTGACTTCACTTGGTATGTTTCTAAAGCTTTGAGGGCGGCTTGGCTATCGGAGAAAAAAGTAATATTCTTCCCTTTCCAGCCTATTTCCAGTGCGTGCCTGGCTCCCATTATAATGGCGAAAATCTCGGCCTGGTACACTGTTGCCAGTGTACCTAAGCTTTCAGATTTTCTACAGAAGCCTGGCCCGCAAAGGCCCGCCCCACTGCTTCCACTCATGCGAGATCCATCTGTATAGTATTTGATACCCGCATGAGATAATATTTCTTGGCTTGATTCCTTTTCCCAGTCTGACCTAGGTCTGACTAGTACTTCGTAGGAAAGGTCAAGGTTGTTTTTGGGAATCATGTAGTCAACCGGCATATTCTGCTTGTATGTCACATGAGATTTCTCAATCAGTTCCCTGTATCGGGCGGGTAGCCTGCCAGAGCGACTGATTGATTGCCTGAAAGCACCCATGATGGCCTCCCCCTTGATAAATAAATATAAGGGTGGAAGCCCTAGAATGACTTCCAAAGCTAATGTGGGTGCTGTTCTGAAGCAACCAGAGATCATCAATAAAGCTGACCTCTGTGTTGATTCCAGCTCCCTCTGAGCAGTTAGCTGCTCAGCTTTCTTCCACCATATGCAGGATGCATATGTGATTCGAGGTCTGACTATAGCAGTGTATATCCAGCGAGTTACTGCTGGTGTCAGACCCCAAGTTTTGCCAACAGACCTTCGTGCAATATGAAGTGTGGCCTTAGCCTTGTCTGTGGTTTTCTTAATGTGCTGATTCCAGGTCAATTTCTTGTCGAGATAAACTCCGAGAAACTTGACTTCTTCAGCAATTTCAATTCTTTCACCAAAAATTTTGGGTGCCTGGACGGCGCCTAGCTTATGTTTTCTAGTGAAAGGTACTAAAGTGGTTTTCAGAGGGTTGACTTTAACCCCCCTACTCAAGCACCACTTTTCAACTATTGAGAGAGCATACTGAAGTAGTTCTGACAAAGTTGTTTTGTATTTTCCTCGGACTAGGATGACAAAGTCGTCCGCATACCCGAGGGCAAAGAAACCAGCCTTATCTAGTTCGTTAAGAAGCTCATCCGCAACAAGATTCCATAACCTTGGAGAGATGACTCCCCCCTGAGGACAGCCCCTGGTTGCATTGATTTCTTTTTTCGACTCTAAGAGTTCGGCGATAATTGTCCTCGATTTGAGGAGCTGTGTAACCCATTCGGAAATAGTTTTACCTGCTCCCGAGATGGATTTAATTATGGAGTCCAAAGAGGTGTTATCAAAGGCACCCTCTATGTCTAGAAAGACAGCCATGGCAATCTCTTGATTATTCAGCGCTAATTCAATCTTGCTAACAAGTTCGTTCAGCGCTGTTTCAGTAGATTTGCCTCGCTGATAAGCATGCTGATTGGGGTTGTGAGGAATCCTATATATGAAGTCCTCTTCCAGACGCCAATCGACTAATCTTTCAAGTGTTTTCAAAAGAAAGGATGAGAGGCTAATTGGTCGAAAAGACTTAGCCTGGCTCAGATTTCTCCGGCCTGGCTTAGCCAAAAAGACGACTTTTGCTCTTCTCCAACACTTGGGAATGTAACCCAGGGCCAGACTAGACCTGAACAGCTTGCACAGTACTGGACCTATGAGGTCCAATCCTTCTTGCAATAGAACTGGATAGATTCCGTCTGGTCCTGGGGATTTAAAAGGTTTGAATGTGGATACTGCCGCTTTTACCCTTCGATTAGTGACCGCAGCCTTAGCCTCCTCCCAATCCTGTTGAGTTGGCACCTGGTGGGAGCCTTCTTCAGGATGTGAGGGATTCAGCCCAGTTGTGGCACAGATATGTCCGGGAAAATGTGCGTCAAGTAGCACTTCAAGGGTTTCTTTACTATCGCTAGTGTGTGAGCCATCAGGTTTGACTAGTGTACCTATTCCAAAGAAAGGGTCCCTTGCCATTAGCTTTTGGAGACGCGCGGCTGAGTCGAAATTTTCGATACTACCACAGAACGTCCTCCATGAGCTCCTTTTGGCCTTTCTTATTTCTGTGTTATAAACTGTGAGTGACCTGTGATAGGCTTCCCTATTACCATCCCTCTTAGCTTTATTCCACAGTTTCCTAGTTTTCTTTCGAAGGTTTTCTAGGTTTTTACTCCACCAGACTGGTTGTTTGGTGTGATTTTTATGTGTAATCGGACAGCAATTGTCAAAAGATTTCAGAAGTGCATCCTCCAAAGAGAGAGCAGCTTCATCTAGAGTCCTGCTGTCCTTTACATCCACTTCTACCAGTTCTCTTCCAAGAGATGTTCGGAAGAGTTGCTAGTTGGCTTTCCTGGGATTACGATATGTAGCGGATGGACCTTTATCGGTTGATAACCTGAAGAAAATGTATTGGTGATCAGATAATGAAATTATCTCATCTAATACCCTCCAGTTGTCTATGACTCTCGCCATTCTCTGAGTTCCTATAGTGATATCTATTACCTCAGTTCTAGCTCTAGTGACAAACGTTGGTTCATTACCAACATTAAAAATCAATAGGTTATAATTATTTATAAAGTTAAGTAGTAACTCACCTCTATCGTTGACATCTGATGATCCCCAAGTGGAATGATGTGAATTAGCATCCGTGCCAATCAGGTAGTCCTGGTCTTCCTCCCTCATGTGATTGACGAAGTCCTGGAGCTCCGGGCTTATGGGTCAGCATTTTCAAAAGGTAGGTAGCAAGAAGCAAATATGTAGCTTTTGCTTTCCCTTCCCTCTTGAACGTTGATTTTGACTGCGGTCATGTCTCTAGTAATGTAGGTCCACATGGGTAAGCATATAATCCCTTCCTTTACAAAGATACAAGACCGAGGATTTGCCGAGGTATGGTCATAAATGACAGTACCTCTACTTTCTCCAAGCCCTGCTACTCTACCATTAACCAGATATGGTTCTTGGATGAGTGCGAGCTGTATGTTTTTTTCCAAAATGATTTTGTTGAAATGAGCACTGGGTGCTTTAGCGTGGTGAAGGTTTATTTGAACCACGTCTATCATTTTGGAGTTATTATGTCCTTGTTTCGGACTTCTTTTCGAGACTCGTCACAGTCACCCTACCAAAGCCCAGGTTTATAAAACCTTTAGCTTGGATAGTTGACCACGAGTCTTGATCCATCCGAACAACAACCCTCTTGCCTTGAGGAGTTTTTTCTGTGTGAAGCACCCTCCATTTTGAAGTGCTGAAACCACCATTTTGACCGTCCACCTTTTGGAGGATGGTCTCAGGGGTTTTGTCCCTCAAAATTTCCGGTGCCACAAACATGGCTCGAACGCCTTTAGCGAGTTCACTTGCTGGAACTGATTTCAGCAAGGCTCCCTGCCAAGGCACCATGTCAGCACAGACACTGTTGACCCAGCCTGCTGTAGCATCGTCACAGCAGTACAGCATGACTGCACCACCATTTAAACGAATACCGTTGAAGCTGGGATTGATGGTATTTTGTCCATCTATCTTATCCATAATGGAAGCTTGGATTAGCCTGAACTGCTCATCCGTTACCTCCACTTCTGGATAGTCCTGATGGACAATGGCCATCTTTACTGAGGTTGAAGAACCACTGTAAGACGGCTTTACCTCATTTAAGCGATGTCGCTTCTTTTGAGGGTTTTCTTCTAATTCTTCCGAGTTGGGAGTCAGCTCATTTCTACTCCTTTTAACGGGTGTAGATTTGGGCGTCCCAGCCTCGGCGTTCTGAAGGGCGGCAAGCTTGAGCTTTTGGCGCTTTTTCAGCTGTGCCCCAGTAACCCTTTTAACGAGAGGTGGTCTCTTGGGAGTCAGTCCACCGACCGCAGTGGCCAATGTACTAGCAAGGTCTAGAGGACCCGCCTGTACATTTCCCCCTACACTCGATGGTCCTCCTGTGTTGAGAGCCTCCGTTAGGGCCAGGGCACTCTGACGTCTCTTTTTGAGACGTTGCGCTCCCGACATCTTCTTTTTCTTCTTCTTGGCGCCAATCTTCAGCTTTGACAGAGGGTCAGAGATGGACTCCGTGTGTGAGGCCCCCGATTCACTCAGTAGCCTCTCCTCACGCGCCTTCTCGTCTCCATCTGTGTCCACCGAAGGTTTGCCAGAAGGTACAAGAATGACAGATGACTCTTCTGTACTGGCCAGAACTGAGTCAATCTGCATATCTAGATCTTGATCCAGTGGTGAGTTTCCCACTAGTGTGGGTGCCTCTCCCTCTGGATCTGCAGTTTTAAGAACTGCCTGAGAAACACTGATTTTGTCCCCCCCAGAATCCAGGGACAAGGACGCGGAAACTCCAACCTCCACCTGTTCCGCGCCACGGGATTCAAGGACTTCCTTGCTACCCGTCTGGGGTACTATGTTTTTAATAGTGTCCATTTCTCACAAGTGATTTATTGTTCGGGGTTTTCATCCCCTAGCCTTTTTAACCTACGGCCAGGCCGCAACTGATGCTTCATGTACTTCTCGACATGTACACTACTTGCTGGGACGTCTTAAAATAAGACCAGCCAGTTGCATCAGTTGCTTGCTCTAAGGACCCCGGGATCGCCAATTCCCGTATATCTGTTGCCAGATATTTGTGAGGCATTAGAAATGGTTGGAAAGTAGAAGTGTTTGACCAGAGGGTCTAGAAAGAAGTAGAAAAAATGGCACGGAAAGGAAATAGTGTCATCTAGTTTAAAAGAACCAGAGCAGAGTGAAGAGGAAGGGCTCTGGCGTCCTCCGTGCGACGTTAGCCTGTGCCACAGTTCATGCATGTCCGTGACACAGTGTCCACCCCTACCCCATCTTTGAGGTAGTATTTAAGCAAGGTTTGACTCACCTGCTCTGTATTCCGGGAAGGTCCAACAAAGACAATTGATGTACCTGACCATCATACACAGCAATAGTAAGACCCACCTCACATAAAGGTCGCTCCGGAGTGCTCCTGGCCCTGGTAAAAGACATACGATGACCCATCATGAACAAGTAAGCATGCATATTACTTTGGTATGATGTGTCATCTCATCGGATACCAGAGCCACTTGCTAGGCATTCCATATTGGTCCTTTGAGAGCTCAACTAGCGAAGAGACTCAACAACTGGTCCTCAATGGAATACCCTTCGTAGGGGATGGTAGCCATACAGTGGAGGAATGACTGAGTATTTCTACCCACTGTCTTTACAAGGAGGCTAATAATTGACAAGTGCCCCGAGAACCAAGCCAATGCTGGTCTACTCCCTGTTTATAGACCCCCAGCCAGACTGCTGGTCTACTCCCTGTTTATGGTACCCCAGCCAGACTGCTGGTCTACTTCCTATTTATAGTCCCCCTCCAGCCAGAAAAATATGTACAAACAAATACATAATGATGGCCGAAGAAAGTTATATAGCATAGATGTCCAAAGATAGATTTCCCTTGATGTATTCAACATGGGACTGGGACTTTCATTTGAGTCTATCGTCAAGAATTATGCCTAGGAATTTCACTTCTCTAGGGTGAGAGACAGTTAGGCCGCCACAGGTGATGGGGTTTGGACTATCGTTTGTGTGGCGATTAAAATACATGTATGTGGTTTTGTTAAAGTTTAGCTTCAGTTTGTTTGTTAAGAACCATGCCTGTATTTTTAGGAGTAGGGAATTAAGTTTTTCGTAAATCAGGGTTTTGTTTTCTCCTGTTATAAGGACCGTGGTATCATCAGCAAATATTGTAAAGCTACCTGGATCAGATGAGGAAGTAAGGTCATTCACATACAGGGTATTTCCCATTGAGGGATTCAATAAATAAAATAATAGAAAATGGATTGAATCTTGAATATTAAAAATCTATTAATCTATATGTTTTTTTAAGATAATTGTTTCAATAGACATGGTGGCCTGGAGGTCAGTGTTTCGAGTATCAAATTCTGCATTTAATAATAATAATAATAATAATAATAATAATAATGCTTTTTCTTTGTGTTATTATGTCACAATTTTAGTGGGTAGCGCAGAATCATAGGACTTTACCACTTTAATTTACACTATCTTGTGTTATTTTTTGCCTAAGATTCTGCCACTGGTCGCTGCTTTACATTAAAGCAGCTACTCATTTTTCCTCACGAGGTATGAGTGGACCCCGAACATCCAAGTACAGAGCAGAAAAAATCCACCCCCGCTGGGAATCGAACCCAGGTCACCATGTGTGCAATGCCTAGCGCGCTAACTCGCTCTGCCACAGTGACTATTGCATTTTGTTTTAAAGATGAGTATTTCACAGCCGTTTTTTATTTCGTAGCCATGAAACAGGAGCTAACGCAGACACTTGTGGTCTGTGTTGTAGCCTGCCCAAGTGCCCATCCCGTAGTATGCCTCCCTTCTGATGGTCGAGAAGTGACACAATACTTCCCAATTAGGTACTGGGTCAACACGAGTGCACCGGAAGGTATCCCTTACAAACAATTGTAACCAAATTAAGTAGGTATACAAATTTTTGTCGGCACGGGAGATCGAACCCGGGACCTTCTACATAGCCAGCGAGTTCTTAACTACTAAGCTATTCGTGCGCTCGATTACTAAATAAGTCAATAAAAATAATTTTCTTAATAAATTGAACGACATTATTACTTACTTCTGTTCTTTCATCTCTTCTATATATTTATTTTTCACTTCATTTTTCTCTCGATGAGCGGCCTTTTTAGCTTCTAAAATTCTTTGACTTTTTGCAGCTTTCGTTTTCGCATTTTCTTCTAGCATTTTCTCATGTAGTAGATATGCCTCGTGCTGTTCAGGTGTCATTTGGGTCTTTTCCCTTCTCTAGTACACGACTAAGACCATCCTCACTGAGGGTAGGCAGCGCTCTTCCCCTGGCTGGCTCAGCATTTAAGTTTTGACCGTGACGGCTCCAAGGTCCCGAAAATTCCGGGGGCCCCGTATATATTTTGAGATGTTTTCCCCAATCCGATACATTGTTAGAAGCATCGCGCCACATTGTGAGGTCTTTTCCCCATTGCGACTTATTGCTGTCGCCGTGAACTGTACAATAGAAAGGAGAGCGAGCAAAATTTTATTCAATCATTTCATCGAGTTTGATGGTCGTCAAACTTGATATTCTCATCAAGTTTATGCAAGGAGGATAACAATTAACAAAGGCTCTCAGAACCAAGTTAATGAAATTCTGATGTTTCCACTTCTATACTGACTTCGCTCAAGGTGGCTAACTAGCATTCTCTGCCACTGAACTGGGGTTAAGTAGCAGAGAATGCCTAGGGCATTTAAATTAAAATATTTTTCTATATTTTATTTTGTAAATACTGTATATTATTTTTTTCAACCGACATCAGTAGCTTGATCGATAAGGAGGCGGACTTGTAACCTGGAGGTCGGTGATTTAAGTCCCGGTTTCAGCGTAGATTTAGTATAGCGAGTTTGAGTAGTTGTGATATCACGAAAGTGATTAACCCAAATATGATAACTTTTATAAACTTAAAATAAAACTTAATTTTTTATCTGTGTTAATATTGTTGATTATTTTGTATAAAAAAATAAAATGTAAATAAATAAATAAAATAAAATAGCAAAAAAAGTGCAAAAGTAAAAAATACAGACTTTATGCTTTTACACCATCAGCTCAGATGGGTTGGGACTGTGGAGATGCCAGTCTCCAAATACAAGTTTACAATAATCATAATGTTTATTATGTATTGCAACCGTCTTTGTACTATACACAATAAGCTTTTGCCCCGTCAGAATTTATAGGTTTAAAATCACAAATAATACAATGGGTGAAAACAATATTGTAATACATAAAATATATTCATCATCATAGGGTGGCGTCATCTTGAACGATCGTAGCCAGACAGTGCAAGAATGACTCAGCACTTCTACCACTGTCTTAACAAGGAGGCTAATAATTGACAAGGGTTTCCAGAACCAAGCCAATGCTGGTCTACTCCCTGTTTATAGTCCCCCAGCCAGACTGCTGGTCTACTCCCTGATTATAGTCCCCCAGCTAGACAAATATTATATACTTTAAAATAAAGTTTCAAATTACAATAAATGATTAGTAAAATTAATAGTTATACATGAACGGGTTATTATTACACAAAGGTTCCAGGAGAACCACACTTTTTGTTCTGTGATGCTGCTAGTTATGGCTTCAGCTCTGAAGCCTTAATAGACTCTGAAGTCATGAAATTATGAGCTATAAAAAAGTATGAACAAGAACTTCGATTGTTATAGAATAGACGAATACAAATATTTTTAATACATGTCCATAAAAAATAATGAATTCTCAACGTTGTATGCCATTTTGACAAAAAAAAAAAAAAACTTACCTTCTATCATGAGGAAAACCACAGAAGCTATCAAAAATATCGGAACGTCTCCCATTGGTTCAGCGGTGGATGTGTAGTTTTGCTTAAGTGAGAAGAAATGTGGCCTTGTAGATGGTTTTCTAAATTGAAAAACTGGTAGAGTATAATGTTTTTCAATAAACATACACACGATACACAATATGTTTTGAGTTAATGAGTCTTTAAGTACTTGACTTGTCTATGATACATATATAATAATTATACTTTTATACATAGATCCAGGCGGAAAACGCAAATGCCACATCACTATACCACAGATGTTTTTATCTGCGAAAGAGTGAAATAGTCTAGTCACTATTGTTTGAAGTACTTATATATACATTTTGCTTGATATGACTTTTGTATTCATGCATTATGTACAATTATGTTCTAACAGCTCTATTTTACAAACACAACGTCCATCTCAATGAGGTAATTGGCGATATCAACTTCTCACAGAAAAGTGAGGAGTTGTACTAGATGTACATGAATATTGTATATCGACTTCTAGGAGACACCCTCTCAAGCTCAAACTCTTTTAAAATCCTTTGAACCGCTTTAACTCGATTTTTCCCATTCTAGATGTCATGAGAACATATTTTTGGTCCTAATTTGATATAGTGAGGTTGACATAGGGTTTTACGCTTCAATAATTGGCGGGAAATTAAACCAGCTACCCAAATTAACCTCACCAGCCTGGGTTGGACCGAAAACGGCAGCCTTATTTGTTTCGGAGGGAACATAATTTTCTGTTACAAAATCCACCCTGAACTGGAAATCGAAGAACGCTTTTAGTTTTGCAATCTTTAGTGCAAAGTTTTGCACTAAAGATATTTTTTTTAATACACCTACAACAATCTTTTAGAAATATGAAAAAATAGATTTTTTGATGCTTCTTATTCAAATAATTTTAAATATTTATTCATTTTAACTATCTCCTAAGAGACTTATAAAAATACATAGCATAATTATAACATTTCAAAATAAAAGTAGATGTCTGAGCCTGGATTATAGAACGGGATATAATATAATAGATATCATAGAAAAATCTCATGCTTAACTTTAATGTGTAATATATGTAGAACTGGCTATAATAATACTACTCTTTAGTGGAAGGTAACCACCGGGCGAGGTTAATGCTCAAAACATTTTCTACCACCTAACCCTCAGAGTCTTATTATTATGTGGTTACAAACTCAAATGAATGAGGAAAAATTCATGCACTGGGTGGGATTTGAACCAACGGATCCCTAATACACTATCTGGATTACCAGACTAACGCGTTAACCACTTGACTATCAGTGCACTTCAAACTATATTAGAAACCTCTTTATAATGGAATTTTCGCTCACTTAATTGCAGTGGCGGCTCCTGACTTCAAGACTAGGTGAAGACAAATTATACCCAGAAGTATTGAAAAAATAAAATTATTAATTTATCAGATCTTAGTTCTTATGGTCTCATAAACACAGCCCATTGTAAGTTATGGCTGTTTCCCTGCAGAGCATGATTTTCTCTCATACCAGTTTTGCATCATACATATAAGTTTTTATAGGTACTTTTTTTTGGAGAACACTTGGTACTTAATAAATAAACAAGGCCAGCAGAACAATTTGTCAACACTTGAGCTGGTACACAGCCATTCATTTTTCATAAGCCAATCAGGCTTGAACTGTATGGCTGTGGGGCAGGCATTTGCTTTACTTTTTTAGTGGTGGTTATAGTAATTGGAGAAATTGGACATCCAGTAATCATAATATCTTTCTTATCCTCATTACTTCTTAATCTGAATAGGGTTACTTTTAATGTTTGAACCCCATGATTTTGTGGGAATCTCATTGTTTCTTTGAAATATTGTTATTAATTATTCATCTTAATAAAAAATATTAACTTAAAGTTGGTAAAAAGGAATTAAAATAAAAATATTAGGATTATACCTCAGTAGTTAGAACTGGGAAGGAAAGAAAGTTAGTTGAAGACTAAAAATTACAATCCAAAACTGGAAGAAAATCCACCACCCGATTACAAAATAAATCAAAGAAAACATACTTACTACAAATATAAAATCAGCTTAAATTTGTGTTACCATTGATGTATGACTATTTAAGAAAAACACAGATATTGCCTTATAATTTTAAGTACTTACTTCACTGGAAGCTGTGTGCTTAGCTACCTGCAACCTGCATAATTATACAGTAGAATCTCGCTAAATCGAAATCGAAGGGACTGGAGCAAAATTTCGATTTATCGAGATTTTCGAATTATCGAGATTTCGATTTAACGGGAGGGGTGAAATAAAAATTCGAATTATCGAGAGTTTTCAACAAGATTTTTTTAATGAAACAATAGGTACATATCTCGTAATATTGTATGTATTATTCAGGTTGTACAAACATATACCTACTTACAAACAAGAGTATGGATACATACTCGTACCTATCTATTTTGTGAAATAGTCAGTGATCTTTTTTTGGACCAACTGTTGACGCTGGTGATCGTCAATGACATTGTCCAAAGTAACTATAGCCTGAAATGTACTGTCCTCCACACCTTCTGATTGGAAAACAAACTGGCGCAAAGTATTGATATACATTCTCGAGCCGCTCTTGCGGTGACAGTGACAGTAGGTGCTGGATCGCTGCTCTCGTCCTCGTGTTTATTATCTTGTCCTGATAAAATCTCTTCATCGGTCATAATACCAGCCACGGCCACATCATCATCAAAATGGACATAGTCAGCAAAAGTAGTAGATTCTCGAGCTTCGCTAGGGACAATCAAGTTCCATTCCGGGAAGCCATACGATACACAGTTCTCTTCAGGATCATCAGGGTGAATTTCTTCCTCTTCTTTTCGGAAACCACAAGTTTTGAAACAGTTCCTTATGGTTTGTTGAGTGACATTTCTCCAGGCTTTATCAGCGATGCTCATTGCAGTCAAAACAGAGATTTCAAGGGTCTTCTCTTCTTCAATCGCACTTAATGCCTTTCGAACAACTTCTTGGCGATAGAAAACCTTGAAGTTCTTTATGATTCCTTGATCAAGAGGTTGTAATCTTGATGTTGTGTTTGGAGGCAAGAACTCAACTCTGACGTGACTCAGTGGTGGAAAGCCGAAATGAGCAGTACAGTTGTCAACAAAGAGCAGAATATGCCGCCTCTCGTTTTTCATTTGTGTGTTCACAACGTTCAACCAGTCAACGAATAGCTCCGATGTCATCCAGGCCTTCCTGTTTGCACGATAATGCATTGGTAGTGATTTGACATTCTTGAAGCAGCGAGGTTTGGCTGATTTTCCGATCACAAGGGGTAACAGCTTTTCAGAACCATCCATGTTTGTAGCCAAGAGCACGGTTATTCTCTCCTTACTATTTTTCCCTCCGTAACACTTCTCGTCCTTGAATGAGTAAGTACGGTCAGGAAAACATTTATAAAATAGTCCTGATACGTCAGCATTAAATACATCCTTAGCTTCATAATCTTTCAACATGGTGAACAGTTTTTCTTTCCACTCTACACACACACTTTCCTCCACACTGGCACTCTCGCCACACACTTTCTTGAAAGTAACATTGTGACGTTTTTTAAAGCGTTCAAACCATCCATCACTAGCTCTGAAGTTCTCAATCTTCAAATTTGAAGCGAATGATTTGGCTTTTTCCCTTAACATGACTCCACTCACGGGGATATTTTGCTGTCGGCACTGAGAGAACCATGTCACCAAACTCTTTTCTAGCCCTGGGAACTCTCCTTCCTTTTGCCGTAAACAGGAGTCATTTTTAGAAGACATAATCTCATCTTTCTTCTTCAGAATGGTAGACAGAGTAGAAGGTGGGATATCAAAACGTTTGGCTATGTCCAACTTCTTTTCTCCATTCGCAACAGCTTGAACAATCAGCTTCTTCTGGCCAAGAGACAGGGTTTTGTGCACCCTGCGCTTGGTCTGTGCTTTTTTAGGGCTCATCTTACACTCAAAACACTCAAAAATGGAAATCGAGATTACGCAATGAACGGTAGGCACCTATAAACTTCTATACGCAAGGAAACTTTACAGACAACTAGAGTTCAAAGCAGATTTTTAGTGTTCACGGGGTGGTCATTCCTAGTTAAAAGCATTCAGGTTCGTACAGGTTCTTGCAAGCTTACATAATGTAGAGGAAATTTCGGTTTACAAGACGTACTGAAAGAGAAATTTCGATTTACAGAGCGTGTTACCTAACCGTAACTACAAAATTCGATTTATAAGAAGTACTGAGATGATAATTTCGATTTATAGAGCGTATACTCATCACAAAATCATTTCGGATTAGCGAGGGGACCGGAATGCATGCATTTTTTTCGATTTATCCAAGGGCCAAAGAATTTCTTCGAATTATCGAGATTTTCGATTTAACGGGATTTCGATTTAGCGAGATTCTACTGTAATGTTATTTCTGACACTGAAAGAAGTACATAGCTACTTCATATTCAACTTATTATGAAAAGCACAGGTCCAGATCAGGTAGGAATAATGTTTCTATCCTGTATCAAATACTAGGAAATAACTTTATTAACTAGTTACACCGATTAAAAGTCACTTGATTACCGTTGAAAAGATTTGAAAATAATTTAATAAAATTTAAAAAGTGTTTTGTTTACATTCTAAAGATAAGAGATACAATGTTGCCAAGTTAATTTCATAGCTAAATTTCTACAACTTCAAGAGCTATATTTTAAATTTAAAGAAATCCCTCAAATCATGTAAGACGTATTTATTTATTTAAAAAAATAATACCGCCTGAACAGAATTTTCTCTTGAGAATTTCATTTCAGCACGTCTAATTTCATGATTTTTTTTTTAAAGTGGTTCCATAGTCAGGATCTTAAACAGGACCACCATTGTCCCTATTTAAAAACTTCTTGGAACTAGATACCAGATTATCTTATTTGGCTTAATTTCGGTACCTACATTAAATAATTATTTCCGAGATTTGACTTCAATCGAGATGTCCTTTTTAAGACTATAGTTGACAAGATACATCAATAGTTAAAATTTCTTGGTATCGGCTATCGTTTAGGAACTATGTACAAAACTAGAACCCAAAAAATGAGAAATAATATCCAAAATTCCTGACACAAAATCCTGCTTTCCTAACGCCTACGTTATTATTATTATTATTATTATTTATTATTATTTTAATATTACAAGATTTTGCTAGATATGGGAGGCTAAATCATTGACTGGTTTCCTAGGTCTGGCATAATGCTACTGGCAACAATGTTAATATCAAAAACACATGACATCGCACATGGTATGTGGCTTCGTGACATTTCGTATAAGGTCGTGTAGATAATGTAAACTGAATACAACTGAAGATTGTCCTCAGTAGCATATTACATAGATATAGTTCTTGCCTAATATTTCATGATACCTACTTGGAAATACTCAACTCTGATTGGTTGGTTCAAGGACAACTGAAGACAATTTCGAATTGTCTTCACATTTGGTGTTCTCCTTGGAAAGTAACATGAAATGTTAAGCAGCATTGATCTATTTTACACAAAGCTTACTCTTTTTTTTTTTCTTTCTTTGAGTTGGATCAATTGTGCCATGTTCAAGGGATTATGAGTAGTGTTTTCACTGTTCAAAATTAGGTGAAAATGTCTTCAGTGTCTTCACCCGACGAGCCGCCACTGCTTAATTGGATTCTTATAAACCCAGGTTCAACTCTAATTGTTTTAAGGAAGTTATTCCTTAAAACAAAAGGATGTTACTCAGTAGATGAATTCCTGTTTTATGAAAATAACTAAATGTAAATATGAGTTTAGAAATTCATCATTTACCTATTATCTTATTTATTATTATTATATTTCTTTTTCTTTTCTTCTAAACCATATGCAATCTTTCTCTTATAAAGTCTATCTTTCTATTCCATTTTATTTTCCTTTAAGTATTCTTAATATTGACCATTGTATCATGTACTTTATGTATTTATGTACAAATAAAACACATTACTATTACTATTGTATAAAATGAAAAAAAAGAAACTTTTTGGCTTGTCAGTTTTTAACTATAACCTCTTCTTTGGAAGAAGAATAAGATTATTTTTTACCAGAACCTGCTTCCCAGGGACCTTGGGAGGTAGTGGGAGAGCCTCTTGATTCTCGAGTTGTTTGGGGAGGAGGATAAGAATAAGTTATTTGAACTGGTAGAGGAGGGGGAGGAGGGTGAGAGGGCCGAAGTGCGGACGAGCCTGAATAGCCGAAACTAGGAGCGGAAGAGACAGACGCTGAAGGTGGATAATAATGGGGCGTATTAGGAACATCAGGGACGTAACTTGCTCTCTCAAAGAAATTCCTGGGGAAGAAAAAGAATTTTTATTTTTTTAGTAATATATCATTTTTAAAAAAACTAAACACCAATATCTTTCCCGTCTTCATAATTTATAACGAAGCCGTTAAAAGTTATCATATAATTTGTGTTAATAACTTTCGTGTTGTCACAACTACTCAAACTTGCTTTACTAAAGGCTGAGTTAGTAGACGTTTTTGTAATACCACTGTGGCGCTAAGTCACGGATTGCGTACTGTGTAAGATAGGGAAAATCGACGCTTAACAATGGCTTGTGATGTATAAATTGTCTATTCATTTCGCCCTTAATCTTCTCTTTTGATAGAGCAAGGACTCTGAGTATTACAGCCCTCTCTTCTTTTCGCTGAACCCGGTACTTGAACCACTGACCTCCAGGTTACAAGTCTGCCACCTTATCAATCAAGATACTGAGGTCGATTGTTGAAAGTGACTAAAAACATTTATAATGATAAAACAGTTAATTACAGTTAAATTATCATACAATTATTTCCTTGTTATAAGACTAAGGAAAGTAAAAAAAGGCACTATATTTTGCGAAATAATACCTCGTGGTCCACTCATACCTCGTGAGGAAAAATGAGTAGCTGCTTTGATGTGAAGCAGCGACCAGTGGCAGAATCACAGGCAAAAAAAAAATACAAGATATTGTAAATTAAAGTGGTAAAGTCCTATGATTCTGAGCTACCCACTATAATTGTGACATAATAACACAAAGAAAAAGCATTATTATTATTTAAAAAATGAATGAGTTAGTATAATCTTACTGTCGTTTCTGTTCCATTTTCTCTTTGTCCCTGATAGCTTTCTGTCTAGCATATTCTTCTTGTGTCCTTTTCGCCAATTCCTTGGTCTCCTCTGCAAGTTTCGCTCTCTCCAGAGCCTTCTTTCTTTGTCTCTCTTCTGCTCGTTGTCGTTTTATTTCTTCTTTTTCTCGATATTCCGTCTGTTCGCGTTCTGCGTCTGTTAGCTCTTTCCGGGTGCGTTTTCCTTTTCTTTTTATCGGTTGCGCAGTTCGTTCAGTTTCCTCACGCAGAGCTTGCGCCTGCGCAGCTCGCCTTTGCTTTCCCAGAGCCAGAGCCAATTGCTTCGGAGTGAGATTCGAGTTCACTTGCTGATTACTTTGCTGTCCGTCAACTGTTGAGAGAGAAAAAAATATGACAAAAATTGAAAAATATGATAAAAAATTGATTTTTTTTTACAAACAGGAAAACAATACTTTCGATGTGGAATATTTTTTTTTTTTTCTTCAAAATGTGTTTTATTTGTTTAATAAATATTTTACAAATAGACACAGGTGGAGGTCACCTGACAAATCAGTTTTAAATCAAACACCTCGGCCGAGGTGTGAAGAACGCCAATACAAAGAAAGAGACAGCCCGGCAGAGTGTAAGGTTACGGAAAACATAGTTCCCATGCATTTCATGTACTTTCAGCCAGCGAAAAGTTCAACATGAATTACAAAAATTGCGATTTTTATGGACTCTACGTTGAAAAATAAATTGATTTGACTCTTTGTTTGACTTCCTAGGACAACGGAAACCCTATTTTAGAGACCCCCCAACAATTGTGAAAGACATGAAAAGATTCATATTTTTTTTTCTACTTTTTTTCATACGGATCCTTTGAGACCCGACTTCATGTCCTTAACTTGGCGTTGAAGATTAAGTGAGGTGTCTAAAGTGATCAAGATATAACGACAATGAGCCCAGACCAAAAAAAATCTAAAATATAAGCGGGCGGCCCATTTGGGGGACCCCGGGTTTTGGGAGCCCAAATCGGGTAATTGAAAGATAAATCTAAGCTTAAGGGGTATCAAATGAAAGGTCTTGATGGGCCGATACCGAATTTATTCATTTTATACGTTCATTGGCTCCACTGGGTAGCACCTGGTGGCCTTTTCATTTTCTTTGGCGAGTAGGTACCTTTGAATCCTTAGTTAGTGGTCAGATCTTGGCCAGTATGTATTTTTCGAGATGACCTCGCTCTCTGTGTACAAAATTTTAATATTTAAGTTTCCAAGTACTAATTTAGTTAGTTTATTTTCTGTCCTCGTTTCTTCAGAAGACAACTTTGTCTAGTGGTAGCATGATCGACTTGTAACCCAGGTTAGAATCCTGGCGGGGACTTTTTTAGCTCTATTTTTTTCAATTTGGGCCCTTGTTCTGTTTTCCGCTCATTATATTATTTTGATCTTGATGACGACCCTATTACCCTCGCGAGAAAAATAATAGTAGTTGTAGAATTAGGCAATGACCCTGTGGCGGCATTACGAAATTGATTTTGGACAATCATGATTAGATAGGGATAAAATATGATGTATTAGCTCTTGTAATGTCGATGTTACTCACTAAAAGTTGTGACAAAGTAGTAACCTTGCCCAAGTAGGTAGCGTACTAGGCTTGCACGCACGGTGACTTGGGCTCGATCCCCATCAGGTCAGTTTTTTTTTTTTCTCTGTCCATGGATCTCCGGGGTACACTAACACCGCGTGAGGTCTTGCTAAGGTGACTTCAAATTTCTTCGGCATTTATAACTGTAGGTCTTTCAGTGTCCCTCATGGGAGACCCTGAGGTCTATTTAGTATTGAAAGATAAATCTAATCATGTGGAGTTTAGAATCAAAAGGTCTTGATAGGCTGATTACAAATTTATATATTTTCATTGGTTCCTTTGGTCTACCGGTTGGTCCCTTTGTGGGCTCCTTTGGCCAACTTGGACCAATCAAGAATAATCTAATTACGTGGGGTATCAAATCAAAGGTCTTGATGGGCTGATTGCAAATTTATAAATTTTGCTTCACCCGGTCCACCAGGTGGCCCCCTTGTGGGAAACTTAGGCGAGTTAAGAATAATCAAATAATCTGAGGTTCCAAATGAAAGGTCTTGAGTGTTTTATTGCAAATGTGTATATCATTAACCTATCCAGACCTGCTGGAGGCTCACTTTGGGGACTCAGGAGGCCGAATTGGGGATCAAAATATAAATTGACCTTGGCAAAATTAAATACCTACTGGTAAAACGATACCTTTAAAAAAACAACAAAAAATTGGAATGTAAGCCAACTTTGTACATTCACATTTTTCCAGCTTATTTACTTTTGTTACTCATAATGTTTTAGTAGTGTATGAGCCTATATTTTCGTAAAAAAAAGAACTAATATCCCTCCAAAAACACCACTTCGTGGTTAAAAAAGGATATCAAACTGAGAACACCTTTACCTCCCCTGATTCTATTTCTCTGCACTCCTTCCTGAATTTATTCCTCTTATGTTTATCTTTCTTTATCCTTTCTAGGGGTCATCCCAAACTTGTATTCTTTTTAAATTTACTTGTTGCACGGCAATAAAAAATGGCGGTCGCGGTGTGATTTTCTCGATTTAAATCAAACAATCAGAAAAAACATACTCCGACTCGCTTGAACTAACTTTTTTATTATTCATCTTAAATTTTGGTTGTGACACATCAAATCCAATAATTTTGATGTGTTGATTACAAATTTGACAATTATTTTTAGATATCTGTTACTGTTGAGGCACCAGTGGCGGATTTTGACTTCTCACCGAGTGATGAAGAAAATCGTGTGGTGTCGCAGTTTCTTTCCCGCTTTATACATATTTGGTCGTCCTCAGTTTCTGTGTTTGTTAATGATGTAAAAATCTGTTTTTCTACTGGTCCATCTATTATTTTTAAGTTTTGCAACGTGTCGTATAATTTTACTTTGGTTATTTATCTAATAGAACCATAGTACTCACAGACACACGTTTCATTAAGTTTTGTAAAATAATGTTAACAGGCTAAGTTTTAGTGAATAAAAAAATCTTTTTATTGATTATTTCGAAAAAACATAAAATGCAGGTATCAATTTTGTAAAATATCAATAAGCTTTCTTAGTATATAAAATAAATGGATGATTATTAACGTCTTGGGTCTAATTCCAATCCTCAGGAGGAATATTTTCCTCTTGATAACCAGGTAGACCACCTGACCCTTGTGGTGGTAAAGATGCCAGAGGTGGAACAGGTGCAAGAGGGCGAACAGGTGCGTTGAGGTTGGGATTCATTTGATTTCTGTAGTCGTCTTCGGTGTGCAAGTCTGAAGATTGGAGAGCAGGAGCGGAGGAGGAAAACCAAGGACCGAAATTAGAAGAAAGATGTAAAGAAGAATCGGAGGAGAAAGGAGAAGAAACAAGATGATGAGGCAAAGATGGAAAAGAAATTGAAGGATGATCAGGAAGAGGAAAAGACCAGCAAAAAGATCACTAGGAGAAAGCGCAGGAGGAGTAGGATCTAGAAGAGCAGTAGGATCAGGAAGAATAGAAGAATCAGAAATAGTAGAAGAATCAACAAGAGGAGAAAGACCAGCATAAGGATCACTAGGAGAAAGAACGAGAGCTGTAGGATCAGTGAGACTAGCAGGATTCCAATCCTCAGGAGGAATATATTCCCTTTGATGATCAGGTAGACCACCACCTGACCCTTGTGGTGGTAAAGATGCCAGAGGGGGAACAGGTGCGTGGGGGTTGAGATTCATTTGATCACTACCTTCGCCTTCGGTGTGTAAGTCTGAAGATTGGAGAGCAGGAGCGGAGGAGGAAGAGTAGAAATCGGAATACCAATCATCAGACAAATCAGAAAG
Organism: Bactericera cockerelli; assembly: GCA_024516035.1. Lineage (NCBI taxonomy): Eukaryota > Metazoa > Arthropoda > Insecta > Hemiptera > Triozidae > Bactericera > Bactericera cockerelli. The sequence goes on from CM044958.1 coordinate 129,364, forward strand.
GTCAAGAAGAGGATCAGGAGTAGGAGAAGGATCAGGAATAGGATCAGGATCAGGAACAGAGTAAGTCCGTTGTATGTTTTGAGCACCCGAATCTTGAAGGATCGACTGATCAGCATTTTGTCTGCGTAAAAAAGACAAACATTTTATTTTATAATATTATTGATATAAACATTTTGATTTATTTATTTATTTATTTTATTTATTTATTTAATAAGTTAACGGGAGATACCCAGTTTTACAATGTGACCCTAGTCTTAATACTAATATTAATATAAAAAGAAATTCAAAGGAAAATACAGATGAAGAAGTTAAATAAAATGACATGAAAAGTTGGTACATATTAGTTTAAATTATTAATTGTTTAAAATAAATGAAAATGTTGATCAATGTCAAATAGATGTCAGATTTTATATCATGAAAATTGTCACTGAATAAAATAATCAAATTGTAAATATATAAAAAGCTATGACAGTCATTGAATAAGATAATAAAATAGTCAATAAATAAAATAAAAGTGTGACTGTCATTGAATAAGATAATAAAAAAGTCAATAGATAAAATAAAAGTGTGACTGTCATTGATAAACATAATAAAATAGTCAATAAATAAAATAAAAGTGTGACTGTCATTAAAAATTATAAAATGGTCAATTGATATACTAAAAATATAACCGCCATTGAGTAAAATAATAAAATGATCAATAGATAAAATAAAATATGACTGTCATGATTTATAATAATAAATAGTAAGTACTCAAGCAATAAATTACTAGTACTGTCGATTTTTAGGTAATGATTGATACAAAGTTCTACCTTTGGATAGATTTGAGGGCTATCAGTTTTGATTTTAGTACACAGATAGAATCATGAAATATGTCAATGGAAGGATCTTGCTGAATAGCGTGATTTGTCAATCTTTTCATCCTCGTGATTACTGAGTTCATTGCTATATTTGTCCTGCAGAAATTTTCGTCCAGTATGTCAGAGTTCCTGGTGTTTCTGCCTCTCACCCGGATGTCGATCTTTTCCAGAATCTCAGGCGCATCAATCATGTTTTTAAGCAGTTTGGCCAGGAAGATGATGTCTTGTACGTCTCGACGATGTTGAAGGGTCAAAATATCATTGTCATTTAAGATGTTGGTGTAGTTATGGTTTTCAATGGTCTTATATTGTCTGTATGCTAGTTGTCTCAAAAATTTATGTTGTACTGTTTCTATTTGTTTTATATGAATGTCATAATATGGGGACCATAATTGAGATACATATTCTAAGTTAGGTCTGACAATTCCATAGTAGAGGTTCTTATATGTCGTTGGATTTTTGAAGTCTTTGGAGTTACGATTTAGAAAACCTAGCATTTTAAAGCCCTTTTTAGTTATGTTGTCAAAGTGTGTAATAAATCTTAGGTCTGGTTCTAGTGTCACTCCTAAATCTTTCATTGAATACGCTCTTGGAACAAGTTCATCATTAAAATAGTAGTTGTGTATTATTGGTTTTTTTGTCCTATGAAAAGTCATTATTTTGCATTTTTTTATATTAAGTGTCATTTGGTTTTCTTTGCACCATTGATATATGTTATTCATAGATGTTTGTAATTTTACTACATCAGTGGTGGATCTTATGGGAATACCTATTCTCTTATCATCTGCATATAACCAAAATGGAATGTCAATACGGGTGTGTATGTCATTGATGAAAATGTCGAAAAGTAAACCAGAGAGGTGTCCGCCTTGAGGGCAGCCTGACATTACCGAGTAAGGATCAGAGAAGAATGTTTGGTTGCGGTTCTGTTTATAGACTACTATTTGAGTGCGTGAAGATAAATAATTATAAAACCATGTCAATAAAGGTCCTGTTAGTCCATAGGCTTCGAGTTTTGCACATAAATAATTAATATTTACTACGTCAAAAGCTTTAGAGTAGTCTGTTACACAGCAGTCAAATTGTCCTCCACTGTTAAGAGTTTTGTCAACAAATTGAGAAAATGATATTAAATTTGTAGCAGTTGAGCATTTTGTCATGAAGCCATGTTGATTGTTTATGATCAAAGGAGACAAAATAGGTGCTAGTTTTCTATAGATAATAGCTTCTAGTAATTTGGAGATGCATGATAACTTACAAATGGGACGATAGTTCTTTATGTCATTTCTGTCACCGTTCTTAAAAATTGGTATTACGTAAGAGGTTTTCCATTTGTCTGGGTATATACCTGTAGCAAGCGTCCAGTTATTATAAAATAAGGAGAGGTGTCACGATAGTATAGGCACATTTCTTTATGACGATGGGCGGGGTATTATCTGGTCCACTTGAAGAATCAAACTTGAGATTTTTTATTTCATCTAAAATATCTAATCGTGAAATTTTAATTTCAGATAAGACAGATGTCAGACAATTGTCAAAAGTGAACAGTGGGGGTGGAAGTTGAGCTTGGGAGTAAACTGAGGAGAAGTTCTCAGCGAACATATTAGCGATGTGATTGCTATCAGTAGAAATAGTGCTGTCTAGATTGAAGGTCGATGGAAGATCGGTGTCATTTTTCATGTTTTTAAGATAAGGCCAGAATTTTGATGGGTCAGAAGTTAATTTTGTCTCGATTTTGTGAATATAAGCTCTATAGTCATTACTGGCTTTTATTTTACAAGTACGTCTTAAGGAGGTAAATAGAGATCTAAGAGTATTGTCAAGAGGGTTCTTTTTCATATGTTTGTGAGCACACTTTTTCTTAATAATAAGATCTTTTAGCTCTGCGGTTGTCCATATTGGAAATTTGAAGTCTGTAATTTGTTTCTGAGGTATGTGGCATGATTTTAGTCTGTTTATGTTTTCGTAAAAAATGTCAAGAGCTAGGTTTATGTCAGATTTGTCTAGTAAAATGTCCCATTTAAGTTCTTTAATAGATTTATTGAGAGAAGAAAAATTACCACTCTTGTAATGAAAGACATGTGATGGTGTGGCTTTTGACTGTGATCGATATTTGGTGTTAACAAGGGTAACGGTAAGGTCAATAAATAGGGGTGGGTGATGAGTGTCAATATTTACAAGACTGTCATGAGATTCTGTCACAGTAATTTTGTTACTGTTAAAATTTGTGAAAATCAGATCAATGATATTATTATTAGTATTTGGAATGAGGTTATGTTGTTTCAGGTCCATGTAGGACATACAAGAACTAAGAATGTTTATTTGAGTAATTTTGTTGCTTGATGTGATGGTGAATTTATTCTTTTCAGGGTGTTTTTGCCAATGCATTGATGGGAGATTAAAATCGCCACAGATGATGAGTTGTGGGTTTGTCCATTTAGATATTATGTCATCTAGTGAGTTGGTGTAAGATATAAACTTTTCTGGAGATGTTAATGGAGGGAGGTACACGGCGTTAATTATGAAAGTTTGATCTTTAATTTTGAAGTAAGCGTATATTGTCTCAATGTCTATTGTTGATATTTTTATTTGATTTGGTAAAAGTGTCTTACGTATCGCGATGAGGACTCCACCTCCCATACTGTGCTGGGATGTATATTGTGAGCGATCACATCGATAAATTTTATAGTTGTCAAAACCTAGTTCTTTGTTGCTTATTGAATCACAAAGCCATGTTTCAGTGAGAACAAAAATGTCAAAATCAAGTAAAATTATGTTGCATCTTAAGTCTTTTAGTTTTGTTCTAAGTCCTCTGGTGTTTTGATAATATATTTTGAGGCTTTTGATATAGGGAGAGTTCTTATTAGTAAGACAAATTATGTTATTACGATTTACACCGAAATTGTAATAATTACCGGATACGTCAGAAGAATGGTAGACTCTATCTTTGATGACTGGAATTTCATAATGAGTTGTCTCATCAGGATAGATATTATGTGTGGGGTAATAGGTGTCATAAACTTCATGTGGATTATTATCGAAATATGAATGAGAATTGTCAATAAAATGAGTGTCAGTGTGAAATAAATAGTTATAGTTATATACAGTGTCAGTAGGTAAAACATGATTTACAATGTCAATAGATAGTGTGTCAGTAGGTAAAATATTTACAGTGTCAATAAATAATATGTCTGTGATTTCAGACTCGTCCTTACTTAACAAAAATTGTTCCTAGTATGTTGCCGTCTGTTATGCTGGTTCTGCTGATTCAAGTTCCCTTGGGTGTTATGTTGTCGATAAGGAGGGAAGTCAGTGTCGTAGTTGCTTACATATTGTGGGCCGTGATGATTCCTTGGCTGCTTCGAAGTTACTGGGTGTGACTGTCGATCGTAGCTTTGTTGATGCCATGAGAATTTCTTGAGATAGTTAGTTTGAGGTTCTCGGTTAGGATTGCGTTCATATACTTTTTGATGATAATTCTGTTTTTTAGTGTCAGTTATTTTTTCTTTACTGGGGTTCTCGTGCTTTTGATACAGTTGGGAAGATGACGATGACGTCTGCTCTGGTTGTATAGGTGTAAGATTTATTTGTTTGTTTTGGAGTCTGATGTTCTTGCTGACTGTTCTGCAGATTTTGCTAATGCCATTGTTGTTGAGATGAACTTGTTGATTGTAGTCCCAGTTGTTCACTATTTCTTTTGTTTTGTATACAATGACATTAGAAAATTTTCGGAGGTGGAAGTATATACTTTTATTCACTTGATTAATATGGTAGTTGAGATTAATATTGTCAAATCTGTCGGGTATTTGAACGAAGTGTATAATACTTGATCTGTGTCTTCTGATGATTCTGTCAATTGATTCTTTGATTTCAAGCATTGGTGTCTTCTGAATATCGTGTGTTCCCGCCATGAGGATGAGATGTGAACATGATACAGATTCCTTCAATGAACTGATTTGAGGAAAATCGCTGTCATCATGGATGTTGTCTTTGATTTTTAAATTGTTTGGTAAATATTTGACTAGGGTGGATTTCAAGTTCTTTGCGTGGTAATCTCCGATAATTAGGATGTCAGATTTTTCTTTCGTTTCGGAGTTTTGTGGTTTAATAATAGTTTGATTTGATGTGTTGGGATGAGATATCATATTATTTTCTTTATATTTTATAATGGGTTCAATTGGATTCTCTGTAGTTTTTATTGTTTCTAGCGTCTGAAGAACTGATTGGGTTTGTTTGTTTATGTGTGTAAAATTTTGGATCATGCTGTTGTGCATTTTTTCTACCCGTTCATTGGAGGTATTTTTTATGGGTGACTTTATTGTCGTAATGGCGTTTTCCATCAAGCTATCATTGGTTGAAGAGTGACGTTTGTCAGTTGATTTTGGCTTGTTTGGAGTAGATTCAAATATGTCAAAGTTTTTGTTGTTGCTTTTTTGGATATTGATTTCATGTTTTGTATTCTTTTTTAGCAGTTCCATTATTTCTGCAATTTGGTATGAGTTTGCAGAAGTCTTTTCTTGTAGTTCAGTTATTTGTTTTTGAATTTTGTCTGTTTGTGTTGTTGTTCTATTATCTCTTATGTCATCTATAACTACAATTTCATCATAGCTGTTTAATGTAGATTTCGTTCGGATTGCAGGTTTATTGTTGATTATTCCTTGAGTTTCCAAATCTTGTTGTTGTGATTTATTGTTTATGATCTCTATATTAGGTGTGAGATAAGGGTGTAGTGTTTCTTCCATGTTTTGTGTTGTAGTTTTGTTGGATAAGTCTAACTCATTTTGCGTATTGGAGTTATTTGATGTATTTGGATGGTGTATTCCATTACTAACATCACTTGGTCGTTTTCTTCGAGTTATTTGGAGTTCTGTATGGAGATTGTTGTCTAATTCGATCATGCTACTAATATCAAATGAACTGTTGTATCGGGTAGTTGAATAATAATTCAAGTATGTATTTTTTGATTTATCTAAAGTATTTTTTAATGTTTCAATTGTAAGTATGTTTCCTTCGTTTTCTTTTTGAAGGTTCAAAATGGAGTTCTCTTTGTCTTCTATATTTGTTTTTAGATATTGTACTTGGTTGTGTGGTGAATCTATGGATATTTTTAGTGTCCTGTTTTCGTCAATTAATGACGTTACCTGTTACATAATTAGATATTATGTATATTTATACAGATCTACAAAATTCTTAAAGCGGAAGTGAAGCTGGTATGCCTGCCATATCCGTCTGAATTGCCAAAATGCCAAACTAATATTTATTTGAGCAAGGAAACACTGAGATCTTGGGGAGCTTGATGAAAAAAATCGAATACATTATTATACTTTACATGATTATATTAACTAGAATTTAATAATAATATGCATAATCATACAAAGTAAAAAGTTAGTGGAAAGGCGCATGGTCTCTTTCACCCAGAACCGCTTGTTCGAATTTGATTAATTTAAAATGGGACCATCTACAGAACATCTCCTATACTCGTATGTGTGAAAAAATTCATCAAATTCCGTTTGGCGCTTTCTGAGATTTGCGCGTTACAAGGAATATTTTTAACAGATCGACAGACGGACACAAAACCAAAGTTGCTCAGGAGGTTATGAAAAAAATATTTTCTTTTACATAAACGAACACAATACTTCCGATTTCTAATATTATAAATTTCTCGGAAGTAAAAAATTGCACTTCGGATATCTAACCCATTAGAAATTTATCTGAAATGAAATATTGATAGATGTCATTATCTGTTTAACTCACTTCTGTATAGCAAGTTTGAGCATGGCTTTCTTTTCTTCCTTCTTTATTTTATTGTTTCGAGCAGTTTCAGCCTTTCTTTCTTCTTTCTTTTGCCGCCTTTTTTCAACCATTTCCTTATACTCTAAATCGTTTTGCCGAAATTGTGCAAGAGTTTCATTAGATCGCTTTTGCTTCTTTAGATGACCCTGTTCCTCCGTTTCTAAATCTCTCTGTTGAATCTGTGCAAGCTTTTGATCACGTCGCATTTGCCTCGCTAGTTCACAAACAGCTGCTTTACTCATTTTAGGTTGCGATATGCCCAAAGAAGATTCAACATCTGAATTATTCCGAGGATACGTCGTATTTGGGGGAGCTGGATTGAGATTACTTCCCCAATTCGGCGAATTGTTTTCTCCTTGAACTGAGGAACACATTGAGGAAGTATTACAATTTTACCAAGCGCGTGCAGGTTACCCTTACTAGAAAAATAAACTGGTGTGAACATCACACGACTTTCTATTACAATTGACCTAAGATTTATCAGAAATTAACACATTCTCAGGTTCAAAAATGATGAAAATCTTATACACAATTTACAAAACAATTAATTTTTATATTATTTATTATACATACGTTGTACCTAAAACTTAAAACTAGCGCTATCTAATATCATTATTTCATTATTAATGCTAACTAATTACCATGTTAATATTTTTCTGAAAAGCTGAGTAAGATCAAGTACTTTGGTATAAGGTTGTAGAGAGTTGCTGATCTAGTTACAGGTGATAAGTTGGTCTTGTTATGTTATACGTTTAGTTTAAATTGTAATGCATAAGATCCATACGGTCAATTTTATTATTGATAATTTTAAATAAAGTAAGGAGAAGGGGTTTTTTTTTGTCGTTGTAGGATAGAAGGTAGACAGAGGTGTGAGCAAAGGTCTGTGTAGGAAATGTTGTTAAAAGCATTTGAAAATATGTGCAAAAACGATATTAATTATACGTATAAAAATTCAATATCTCTTATCGTTAAATTTTTCATTAATGTATAAAATTTTACCAACGGGCTGATGGAAAAATATAAAAAATTGACGGTCAAAACTTGTAAATTGTATGTAAAATCACAATTAAGGACGATTTTATTCTATTAGTTTTTGAATCAAGTATAAGGGGATAACTCCTTACAGAAGAAACATCACTTAGATAATCTTAGTTTTTCAATATAAAGTGTATAAATTTTCAATTCCGTAGAGAGATATCCCTTAAATGTAACTGAAGTGTACAAAAAAGTGCAAATTTTCAATTCCGTAGGGGGATATCCCATAAATGTATCAGTGACGTTTTATTATTGAGATAATACCTACGATTATTTCTCGTTAGATTTAATTATAATTGATACCTTATGTTGGTATCTTACAGTTTTTGTTTTATTTCAGGAAGAGGTAATCACCTCTTACTCGTGCATAACTTTTTCAATTGTTTATATTGTTATTATTTTTTTAATTTTTTTTTGTGAGTTACCTTAATTTCACTATTTTGATCTAGGTATATACTTTCTAATTAATTTTATGAGACTGAAGAGAAAAACAAATTTTTTGTCTATTATTTTATCCTTACCTTTTTGAAAAATAAAAACGCAATTTTACGATTACAGTAATAATTTATCTTTTTTTTCTATCTTTACTGTACAGAGATCATGTTTGTCTTCATGGAATATGGATTCATCCAGAAAAAAATAGTATACAAATAAGAGCAGTACAGTCACATAGTTCCAGATTTTGATGAACATTTGAGAAAATTGCCAATTTTTCAGTAGAGTAAGGGTACAAGTACAGAGTTGTATGGAAACATCTACTGAAAATTAAATCATCAATAGTGCACTAAGAAGTTAACGGAAAATACCTCCTTACTCTGCTACAAATGATAGTTCTGTATGGATACATCTGAGCAAGACCAATTTTTACGGCTAAATATTGGCAGCTCCACGTAATATTTTTGAAAAAAATTCAAAATGAAACTTTAAGAAATTGTGTCTAGTATATATTGGTTTTTTAAATTTTGCTCTAGCATTAAGGGCAAGAAAAATATTCACTATATTCGTAAAAAAAAACATAAAAAAAAACGTTTTTTTGTTCTCCTGAAAAGTTGAGGTTCTTTGAGATAACTCCCTTCTCTTCTAGGGTAGCGATGTGAGTTTATGTAAAAATGAGCAGATCCAATTTCTCAATTTTTTTCTCAAAAAATCAAGCCACTAGCAAAAAAATGTTGATATCACCACTGCACTTCATTGTCTCTCTCTCTCACTAGTGTTACTATGTTGTCTGTCTCTCTCACTTACTTTCTATTCAAATGTTGAAAAATGGTCTCCTTTATTTCTTGCTTTCGTGCAGTTTCAGCCATTCTTTCAATTCTTTGATCATGTCGAACCTCCTTCGCTTGTTCAAGGACAAATTGTTTTTGCCTTTTTAGTTCAGCCTTTTCCTCCTCCGTTAAATCACTCCGTCGTGTTTTTACTTTCCTTATCTTATAATAAGGAAAGTATTGTATTCGTCGAAAATTTGACCTACCCAGTTTTTCACATTTCTGGACGAATCATGGCCTCAGGATACCAAAAAAGTTGTTTTCAGCCATTGGTCCGTCTGTCTGTCTGTCTGTGTGTGAACAGGATATCTCAAGAACGGTAAAAGCTAGAGACTTGAAATTTGGTACACAAATTAATTTTATACACCAGACGAACCACGAAACTTTTGGTTGAAATCGGCCGCATTCTGCGGCCACAGGGCCGCAAATGCTAGCCGCAAGCGCCGCTTCTTTAAATTGGTTAAAGATACAAAATTTTTTAGAGAACAACATTTTCTTAGATTAAAAAAATAATAGGGGTCTATTCTGATCATTTTTTGATATCTTGAACTTTTTGGAACTCGGCCCCAATTTACCGGTATTTGGGGGGGACCCGCTTTGACTAACTTTTTTATTATTCATCCTACATGGGGGTTATGACATATCAAATTCAATGATTTTGAAGTGCTGATTACGAATTTGGCATTAGTTTTTAGTTATCTGTTACCGTTGAGTCACCAGTGGCGGAATTCGACTCCTTTTTGGGGGATAAGGAAAGTCGTGTGATGTTTACACCAGATTTTTTTCTTTATTTTCCTTTCAGATTTTTCTATTTGTTGCATTTGTCACGCTTGTTCCATAGCAGTTGCTCTATCTAGTGTAGGTTGTGATATGCCCGAAGAAGATTCAACATCTGAGTTATTCCCAGTTTGCGTATACGGGAGAGCTGGATTGAGATTACCTCCCTGATTGAGCGAATTGTATTGTCCTTTAACTGAGGAAAAAAAGACTTGTCTTTCATTTTACTTAACTGTTTGGTTCTCAAGTATAGGAGAACCAAAAAATAAAAAAATAGGTAACATGAAAAAACTTACCTTAATCTTTTTTCAGCACTTAAAATGATATGTGGCACTAATAGTCTAAGTTAAAAAAAAATCTCACACTCCCAAAAGGGTGTGAAACTAGGTGTGACAAAAATTACAAGTAAGAATTTTTTTTGATTATAAAATTTTGTGTAGATTTCCAAAATATCATAAAAAATAGGGGGTGCTATTTGAAATTCCAAAGTTGACCTTGAAATAATCTTGAAGAGGTCATCTAAGAAACTTTTTAGGTCACCATTAAATTTAGTGTCCCCTTTAGAGCTATGAAAATGATCCTTGGACAATTTTTTTCTATCGTCAGTAGTTTTCAAGATATTTGAATGTCTAGTTTGTAATGGGACACCCTGTATATTAAAAGTATCTGAAATTATGTGCAAAATTATCATTTTAAACGATATTATTATATAAAATCAATATCTCTTATAGTTAACGAGATATTTGCATAATTATATTTCATTATTGTATAAATTTCACCCACGGGCTAAAAAGGAAAATATCAAAAATGTTAAAAATTGACACTCGAAATAAATAAATTGTGTAAGATAACCATTAAAGACAATTTCAGTTTTTTAGATAACGTCAGTGCCGGATTAAGGCTGCGCGGGGCCCTTGGCAATTTCAAGGCGCGGGGCCCCAAAATTGTACTGAGTTTATTTTAAAATACTATTTTTAGAACCTTGAAATCGAAGCAAAGTGTCCTGAGCACCAATCTATGATAGTATCCAAAACGACGTCTATAACACCAAAGGCAACATTTTTTCCGAATAATAGTAGAAATATCTAAATATGTATTATGAAAAGAATATGTGTAGAAAGATGTCATTAGGTAAGATGTGTAGAAAGTAGATCATCGATTACTATGGAGATTTTATCGCTAGTATTTAATGCTAATTTTTTTAATGGCAACTTTCCAAATTACAGTCGAACCTGGATAAAGAGAACTTGGATAAAGAGGAAACCCCTATAAAAAGGAAGGAAATCGTGGCCCCTTCATTTTTTGACCAAAAACCTGGTTAAACAGGAAATTCGAGCCTCTATAAAGAGGAATAGTATGTTTTTTCGGAAACTCGTCGCCCCGCGGTTGGGAGCCTCTATAAAGAGGAAAACTGTTTCATCTGAACCTCTGTAAAGAGGAATTTGGATCGAGCGAGCCTCTATAAACAGGAAAACCATTTCGCCAAACTTCTTTAAACAGGACTTTGTTGTGACTTGTTTAATCTTGCACACAATGTGTCGCTTATGAAATTAATTCTCACTCCTTTTTGTATCAGTCAGTTTCAGTTTCAGTACCTACCTTCAGTTCTTATTTGTTACTTGAGAGACTATAGTTTTCAATCATGTCTGGTAAAAAAGTTCCACATAAAACTCGAAGCATGAAAGAAAAGCTGGAGATCATCGCCAAATATGAAGACGGGGCAACACCAAAGCAACTGATTGAGTTCTATGGCATTTATTTTCTTATTAAAATTTCGCAGCTTGAAGAATCGAACCCCAGCACTGTGATTTAAAAAACAGCCATGTAAACCACTAACCGTAGGACAATATTCCTCTCGACCTGTATTTTAATGAACCTCTAGAAGCAGGAAAACGAAATTTGGAACCTCCCTAAAGAGGAAACCTTTTTAAAGAGGAAACCTCTATAAAGAGGAATAGATTGGCGGTCCCTTCAATTCCTGTTTATCCAGGTTCGACTGTAATTCCAAACAATCAAAAGGCACTTTTAAAATGCCCAAAGATTTTTTTTTTTTTTTAATGGTACTAGAATTGCATGTCTTGAAAAACAATCCAAACCATCAAGATAAGTAAATTTGACGGTGCCGCAGGCGAAATTTTTGCAAAGTTATGGGGTAAAGTACTCGGAAAATAGATAGAAAAAGATATCTTGAAAAATTCATTAAAAGCGCCGCAGGCGGATATAATGAAGATCATTGGTTAAGATGTCGATAAAGCCGATCAAAAGTTTGATGGCACAGATTACCTAAGGCGATAATCACGTCCTTTGTCAATATTATTCTTTTCAAAATGTCAAAGTCACTGACTGACCACTGACTGATCATCGCTCTACAGCCCAAACCGTAAGTCCTATAGGAAGCTGAAATTTGGTAGGTGTCTTATAGTCTAGATGGGCAATAAGACGGGATTTTTCGAAATTTCCACTACAACACTTGCCATTGGCGAAAAATTCAAGGAATATATAATAATAGGGAGCCCCGCGCTTTTCTTTCAATTTATGTACTTTGTTGTCAGTGTGTTTTTTCACTTTTATTTCTTCTTCTTCTTACTCATTATTCAAAAGTACCTAGTGTAAGCTTTTAAAAAATCTATAATACTTAGTGTAAGCTTCTAAAACAACTCATAATATCTAGTGTAAGTTGCTCAAACGCGGGGCCCCCTAAAGCGCGGGGCCCTTGGCATCTGCCAAATCCGCCATATGGGTAATCCGGCACTGGATAACGTTGATGGTTTACGAGATATTTGAATTGTTATTTTTTATCGAGATATGACCAAAAGACAAAATGTTATTACGTTTTTGCCGACAGGGTGAGAAAAAATCCCTATAGTCGACCACTCACGTGTTAAATAGTTGTTAGTAGGTGATAATTTGCTTTTTTAGTAAAAATAACAATAATGTGTCCCACATGTAGGAGGAGGTGTCCCAATGTTACTTTGATTCTGGCGATGGATTGACTGAAATAACGAAAATACCTATGCTCTAATAAAACAAAAAATTACAGACATTTTTCCCAAAGTGAACTTTTCTAGCCTACTGTGTGAGTCAGATATGATTTCGAAAAAGAATGTGCATAATGTTGAATTACATATTGATAGTAAAAAACCACCTTACCTGCAATTATAAATACAGCTAGAGAAGCTATCAAATAAATGGAAAGTTTTCCCATCGCTATGTCGCCGGTGACTGTGTGTGAAGTTGAACCAACTGCTGGTTGAATGTAGAGAAAAGTCAACGCACAGGTGGTTTTAAAATGACGCAACAGAGGAAAACTAATATTAGAAATTTCTCGGGAGTAATTAATACCAGACACCAAATGTTTTGAGTTCGTTGGGCTTCGTGTGACTTGTCTATAATTATATTGTGTATTTAGTATTAAGTCAGTTGAAAATAAATTAATTTAATTAGCTTATACCTGAAATGAAGTTGCCATTTCCCTGATCTAATCGTTAGGTAAGTTTTACAGCACGATAAATATGTAGTAATATACCTTTTCCTTAGTAAAAAAACTGTATTTGAGTTATGAGGTATCATTTTATGGCAGGAATAATTCCAATGATGAGTTTGAGCCAAAGGAAGCCTTTGATTTTGCCTAGTCGTAAAGGTAACAAGTTAGGCTTGATTAATGTCATTGTAAAACTCTATGAATGAAAAATAATAACCAAATAATTAAAGCATCCACCAAAGCTACATACTCGTAACTACACTTGAAGTCAGAAAAAGCGACTCAAACTTTTTCCCTTCCTAAATCTATGACGATATTTTGAGATCTAATTTTCATACCAAGTCGTATATTATAGTCTTAAAATCGTGCATATTTCTTTCTGAACTGTTACAAAAAAATACTTCCTCAAAAAAAAAAAAAAAAAAAAAAAAAAAATGCAGAGAATTGTCAACATTTAATTCAAGTCCCATTGCAGCTTTTTCGGTTGTTCAAGCTTAACTTAACCCTAGCTCTCTAGTCACTTGAAGGATATGAATGAATATTAAAATAAAATATAATAAAGTTATTGTAAAAAATAACCCTAGCTCTCTAGTCACTTAACTTAACCCTAGCTCTCTAGTCACTTGACTTAACCCTAGCTCATTAGTCACTTCACGTCGGGCTCCACCTTCTTCAGATTAAAAAAACACTTCTTTTACATAATCTTTACGAGTTTTTACGGTTTTACACAGTCATTACGGTTCTGAAGAAACTGAGCCATAACTGAACAGAAATTTTCTCCAAAGGAAACAATACTGGACTTAAAACATAGCCGCAACAAAATCAGCAGAGATAGGGTTGGGGTACCTGGCCGCAATACTGGTGAATTTCCTTCAAAACAGCCAGTGATAGCTAATCCCCCCAAAAACACCACTTCGTGGTTAAAAAAAGAAGAACGCCTCACTCAAAAGAATGATTATAATTAGCTAAAAATAAATGATATCAAATTGAGAACACCTTACTCTTTCTCTTTCTATATCTCTGCACTCCTCTCTGAATTTAGTCCTCTTATGTTTATCTTTCTATATCCTTTCTAGGGGTCATCCCAAACTTGATTTCTCTTTAAATTTACTTGTTGCACGGCAATAAAAAAATGGCGGTCGGAGTATGATTTTTCTGAACTTATTATACATATAGTTCACAGAACTAGTTTTTCTTCCTCAATAATATTTTTGCTTTTTGAGATACATCAGCATACTTTTTTTTTTTTTTTTACTCAGTCATCATAAAATAAAAATTCTGAACTTATTTGATTTGAATCGAGAAAGTTACACCGCGACCGCCATTTTTTTTTACAATTTTATATGTATACAAGATCATGATGGTAATCGAACACTTTATCATCGGGACACCTTCATTGTTTTATAATATTTGTTAATTATTCGATCGCTTCTCGGCCTTTTGGTAAAAATTAAAGTGTAGTATCGATGTCGAATATTAGAATACGAATACGAATATAGGTTAGGTTGGTTCAGAAAGAAGTTGTAGAGTGCGACAAAGAGGACGCATCCAATTCCTTTGAATACTAATAATTAATAATTCCGTGTCCTTGAGATAGGTATTGATACCAAAATCACGCTGGTGAGAGGATTATATGGACGCCCAGATCAATGTCTAGGATCCTTTCATGTCCATTGATTCTATTTCGTTTTAACGTCTTGACTTGAGGTAGACAGGACGGGGGTTCTACCCTCCATTCGCTGGGAATAGTATCAGCTACCCACATTAACCTCACCCAGCCTGGGTAGGGCCGGAATTGCCAACCTCACATGTTCGGAGGGAACAGAATTTTCTATGCAAAAAGTCTGCTCTCTGCAAGATTAGCAACTATTTTTTTTACTGTCACTGTTAAATTTTACCATAGGGAGCTCCAACAATGACTATTTTAACCTTTTTTAAATTGAAAATGACGTTTCACCTATCCAATTAATCCACCAAAAATAAGGACTTTGTCGTTTTTTTGTGGATTTTGGGATTTATGGCTGAACAGCTGAAGACATCAAATAAATGTTTCAGAGTTGACCCCCCCTTAACCACAAATATTCCATGCCCTATATTTATATTATTTAAATAGAAATATTTCAACACCCTAATATCATCCAACAGCTGAACAAGGGAAAACTTCAATGAGCAGGTTATCTGGCAAGACTGGATGACTCTAGAATACCCACTGAGAATACCCCATTTAGTACTGCTGCACAATCCTGGTGGATTAAGAACAAGAGGCAGACCAAGAATGCGTTGGGAGGACAATATCAATGAAGATAGTCAAGAGATGGAGGGCTGCACACATAGAGCAGACATAATATATGGTCGTTAAGGCCGTCGTCACAATAAAGTAAAAGTTAGTAGGTATATTATTTTATATTTTTTCTGTAAATAAAAGTTGATTAAATTTGTTTAGTTAAGCGCGCGATTAGCTCAATGGTTAAGCACTCGCTTGAGTCGCTTGCCATGCGGAAGGTCCCGGGTTCGATCCACCGTGCCGACAAAATTTGTATTCTTAATTTGATTACAATTTTTTGTAAGGGATACCTTCTGGTGTGCTCGTGTTGACCCAGCACCAAAATGGGAAGTATTGTGTCACTTCTCACCCATCAGAGTAGAGGCATACTACGGGATGGGCAGGCTACAACACAGACCACAAGCGTCTACAGTAGCTGCTGTTTCACAGCTACGAAATATAAAAGGCTGTGAAACACTCATCTTTAAAAAAAAAAAAATAGAAAACATCTTACCTGCTATTATGACGACACATAGAGAGGCTACCAAAAGTATTGGAAAGTATCCCATTGCTAAAGCGGTAACTGTGAGTGATGTTGTGGAACAAATGTTGCTTCATTGTGGAAAAGTACCAGACAGCAAACTTTTTTGTGCTCATTAGGCATCACGTGACTTTTCCATATAAATAAACATACAGGTTGTCATAGTTATATTTTTTTGAAAAATTTAGAATCAACTCCAGGAGACTTTCCAAGACTGTAATAATATAAATATTAATTTTTCGAGAAAAAAAAATCACTTGGATAAAAAGTTTTTACCTGAAAAATAGACTTGAACTTAGAACTAACAATATCTTACTGTTTCCTATGATATCGCCCAGTGGCGCAGCTAGACCTACATTTCGGATGGGGGTTTGAGGGATTTCGGATGACAGGGGGGGAGGGGGTTGATCAGGGTTCAGAAATCTCGCCTAACTTTTATTCCATTTTTGCCGGGTGCTGGGGTTTCTTGGAAATTTTCGGGAGGGGGGGGGGGTTGTCCCCAGGGGCCCCCTGGCTCCGCCACTGATTTCGCCACTGGTAGCTGCTCACATCAAAGCAGCTACTCAATTTTCCTCAAGTGTTCTGAGTGAACCACGAATAGGTATACAAGTACGGAGCAGAAAAAATCTTGTCCCGCTGGAGATATTAAATGGTAGCCATATAGGATAGCTGTTGCTGTTCTCAGTTTGTTTACGTGACAGGATTGAGACATTGTGAGTTCTCCATTACTAGTGGAAAATATGGTCGTGGCTTATTTAGAACCAGCTGTTTCACCCGTGCTTCACTTTAGTTCTTTTTATTCTCTATCTTTATAATGGTAATAGATATTTAAATTTTGATTTTTTTTACGTACTTTGACGGTGGTTTAGGGGGGGGTCATGGGTTAACTGTCATAAAAAATTTTATATGTCTGTTACCGTTTAGGCTATGGTATTGTAAACAGACAACTCCTAAGATATACATAGATAAACCAGATAGGAAGGGCGCTTTTGGAACGAGTAGAACACTATCACGGCTATTTTGGCCTGCTCACTTGGTCAAGAATCGAACCCAACTCAGCGCCTTTTGTTTTTAAATTGTCTTTGAGACATGAACAGATGAACACGTCAGTTATTTTACCTCAAAATGTAATAAAGATCCGGTGTTATTATATTTTACAAGAGTTATTTATTCAATATAAATCATTTTAAGCTTTGATTAATTCGTTTTATTTTATTAAACATAAAAAGAAACATTATTAAGAACATCATCATTGGCATGACAACCCAAAACGCTTGTAGCATTGCCTCGTTGTACTGCAAGGCTTATTTCTTGCAGCAAATAATTTTCCGATCTTGGGATTCTTGGGTCTCCAGTCTTTTTGACAATAGATCTTTTCAATTCTTCTAGCCATTCATTGTTTAGCTTGATTAATTAAATATGAATGATTTTATCAGTTGCAATATTTAAATTAGGATTTGTGCTAGAAAGATGTAGGATAAGATCTGACAATTTTGGATATCCAGACCAAAGACATTCCCAGGATAGCTTTTCTACTTTAGTATAATATAGTTTTCGATTTTAAGGGGACCAATGCTTTTTATTTGCGTATGACTTACAAATGTCATAGGGTTGAGTGTAAGAGTTTGGGTAGGGTGAAAGAGATTGCCATCGGCAATAACCCCGCCCTTTAGTTAGAACATAGTTACAAATTTATGTATTTTTTTCCATTTTATTGTTTATATTGTTTTCATTTTTTGTATAATAATTATTATACATCTATTACACATTGTATCTAATAAAACATTTAATAATAATCTAATAAGTGTCAAAGACTTATAAATTTGATTTTGATACTATATTATTCTATGAAAACCCCGATTGAAGAGTAATAATATATAAACTCAAAATGGTGACTTTGAAAGTTTTGAAGGTCATAATATCTTTTCTTGGGTGGAAGAAGAAATTTTGGCTTCAAAGATCTGCTGTTCGTAGAGTATTTGTGGTCCTTCAGTTGTTTGAGAAGTAAGTGTGGACGGTCCGAAAAAGGAGGAAGAAAAATGAGGATCGGAAAAGTAAGTTCGAAAAGTCGCATAGGATGGTAAGGAGAAATGCGAATGGACAGGAGCAGGGAGAATATTAGCCACTGAACGTCGGGTTTTGATTGAAACTGGCTCCGCTTGATCCTTCGCCGAACTTTCTGGAGAGAAAAAAGAAAAAAGTTAATTTTAGAATTGCTTTTTGACCAGTGTACATTTGAATGGAATACAAATGATCTAAGAATTTAGAGGATCTTGCAGCAGAAGATGTTCGAGGTTCTTTCCCCCCTCTCATTTCTTCAGTAGAAGGAGTTATGCATACTGAATATGACAATTACTTGAAAAGAATGGCAATGTTTTTAACCACATAATGAAATAAAACTTTTTCCAATATTCTAGCATGGATATGGACTCAGAACAATTATTGATCATTCGCGCTGTCTCTTTTAGACTCAGAGGTATTAGAAAAACTATAAGGAGTCTACTTTACGATCATGAAGATGGAGCTTCATTACTAGTGATCTACTGTTAATATGTACAATTTATTGTACACCATGATTTTTTCTTCATAATGATGTCACTCTGTTGATTAAATAATAAATGTTTCATCATCACTAAAATATAGAGGATGTGACAGTTGCACATTTGAACAGAATACAAGAATCTTGGAAGTTAGAGGATGTGACAGTTGCACATTTGAAAAGAATACAAGAATCTTGGAAGTTAGAGGATGTGACAGTTGCACATTTGAAAAAAATACAAGAATCTTGGAAGTTAGAGGATGTGACAGTTGCACATTTGAAAAGAATACAAGAATCTTGGAAGTTAGAGATGTGACAGTTGCACATTTGAAAAGAATACAAGAATCATTGAAGTTAGAGGATGTGACAGTTACACATTTGAAAGAATACAAGAATCTTGGAAGTTAGAGGATGTGACAGTTGCACATTTGAAAAGAATACAAGAATCTTGGAAGTTAGAGGATGTGACAGTTGCACATTTGAACAGAAATACAAGAATCTTGGAAGTTAGAGGATGTGACAGTTGCACATTTGAAAAAAATACAAGAATCTTGGAAGTTAGAGGATGTGACAGTTGCACATTTGAAAGAATACAAGAATCTTGGAAGTTAGAGGATGTGACAGTTGCCATTTGAAAAGAATACAAGAATCTTGGAAGTTAGAGGATGTGACAGTTGCACATTTGAACAGAATACAAGAATCTTGGAAGTTAGAGGATGTGACAGTTGCACATTTGAAAAGAATACAAGAATCTTGAAGTTAGAGGATGTGACAGTTGCACATTTGGACAGAATACAAGAATCTTGGAAGTTAGAGGATGTGACAGTTGCGCATTTGAAAAAAATACAAGAATCTTGGAAGTTAGAGGATGTGACAGTTGCAGCATTTGAAAAAAATACAAGAATCTTGGAAGTTAGAGGATGTGACAGTTGCACATTTGGACAGAATACAAGAATCTTGGAAGTTAGAGGAAGTGACAGTTGCGCATTTGAAAAAAATACAAGATCTTGGAAGTTAGAGGATGTGACAGTTGCACATTTGGAACAGAATACAAGAATCTTGGAAGTTAGAGGATGTGACAGTTGCGCATTTGAAAAGAATACAAGAATCTTGGAAGTTAGAGGATGTGGACAGTTGCACATTTGAAAGAATACAAGAATCTTGGAAGTTAGAGGATGTGACAGTTGCACATTTGAAAAGAATACAAGAATCTTGGAAGTTAGAGGATGTGACAGTTGCAATTTGAAAGAATACAAGAATCTTGGAAGTTAGAGGATGTGACAGTTGCACATTTGAAAAGAATACAAGAATCTTGGAAGTTAGAGGATGTGACAGTTGCACATTTGAAAAGAATACAAGAATCTTGGAAGTTAGAGGATGTGACAGTTGCACATTTGAACAGAATACAAGAATCTTGGAAGTTAGAGGATGTGACAGTTGCATATTTGAAAAATACAAGATCTTGGAAGTTAGAGGATGTGACAGTTGCATATTTGAACAGAAAACAAGAATCTTGGAAGTTAGAGATGTGACAGTTGCGCATTTGAAAAAATACAGATTTGGAAGTTAGAGGATGTGAGGACAGTTGCACATTTGGACAGAATACAAGAATCTTGGAAGTTAGAGGATGTGACAGTTGCGCATTTGAAAAAAATACAAGAATCTTGGAAGTTAGAGGATGTGACAGTTCACATTTGAAGAGATACAAGAATCTTGGAAGTTAGAGGATGTGACAGTTGCACATTTGAAAAGAATACAACAATCTTGGAAGTTAGAGGATGTGACAGTTGCACATTTGAAAGAATACAAGAATCTTGGAAGTTAGAGGATGTGACAGTTGCACATTTGAAAAGAATACAAGATCTTGGAAGTTAGAGGATGTGACAGTTGCACATTTGAAAAGAATACAAAATCTTGGAAGTTAGAGGATGTGACAGTTGCACATTTGAAAGAATACAAAATCTTGGAAGTTAGAGGATGTGACAGTTACACATTTGAAAGAATACAAGAATCTTGGAAGTTAGAGGATGTGACAGTTGCACATTTGAAAAGAATACAAAATCTTGGAAGTTAGAGGATGTGACAGTTGCACATTTGAACAGAATACAAGAATCTTGGAATTAGAGGATGTGACAGTTGCACATTTGAAAGAATACAAGAATCTTGGAAGTTAGAGGATGTGACAGTTGCACATTTGAAAGAATACAACAATCTTGGAAGTTAGAGGATGTGACAGTTGCACATTTGAAAAGAATACAAGAATCTTGGAAGTTAGATAATGTGACAGTTACATATTTGAAAGAATACAAAATCTTGGAAATTAGAGGATGTGAAAGTTCACATTTGAAAGAATACAAAATCTTTGAAGTTAGAGGATGTGACAGTTGCACATTGACAGAATACAAAATCTTGGAAGTTAGAGGATGTGACAGTTGCCATTTGAAAAATACAAGAATCTTGGAAGTTAGAGGATGTGACAGTTGCACATTTGAAAAGAATACAACAATCTTGGAAGTTAGAGGATGTGACAGTTACACATTTGAAAGAATACAAGAATCTTGGAAGTTAGAGGATGTGACAGTTGCACATTTGAAAAGAATACAACAATCTTGGAAGTTAGAGATGTGACAGTTGCACATTTGAACAGAATACAAGAATCTTGGAATTAGAGGATGTGAAGTTGCACATTTGAAAAGAATACAAGAATCTTGAAGTTAGAGGATGTGACAGTTGCACATTTGAAAAGAATACAAGAATCTTGGAAGTTAGAGGATGTGACAGTTGCACATTTGAAAAGAATACAAGAATCTTGGAAGTTAGATATGTGACAGTTGCAATTTGAAAGAATACAAGAATCTTGGAATTAGAGGATGTGAAGTTGCACATTTGAAAAGAATACAAAATCTTTGAAGTTAGAGGATGTGACAGTTGCACATTTGAAAAGAATACAAGAATCTTGGAAGTTAGAGGATGTGAAGTTGCAATTGAACAGAATACAAGAATCTTGGAAGTTAGAGGATGTGACAGTTGCACATTTGAAAAGAATACAAAATCTTGGAAGTTAGAGGATGTGACAGTTGCAATTTGAAAGAATACAAGAATCTTGGAAGTTAGAGGATGTGACAGTTGCAATTTGACAGAATACAAGAATCTTGGAAGTTAGAGGATGTGACAGTTGCGCATTTGAACAGAATACAAGAATCTTGGAAGTTAGAGATGTGACAGTTGCGCATTTGAAAAGAATACAACAATCTTGGAAGTTAGAGGATGTGACAGTTGCGCATTTGAAAAAATACAAGAATCTTGGAAGTTAGAGGATGTGACAGTTGCACATTTGGAAGAATACAAGAATCTTGAAGTTAGAGATGTGACGTTGCACATTTGAAAAGAATACAAGAATATTAGAAGTGAGAGGATGTGACAGTTGCACATTTGAAGAATACAAGAATCTTGGAGTTAGAGGATGTGACAGTTGCACATTTGAAAAGAATACAAGAATCTTGGAAGTTAGAGGATGTGACAGTTGGCATTTGAAAAAAATACAAGAATCTTGGAAGTTAGAGGATGTGACAGTTGCAATTAAAAAAAATACAAGAATCTTGGAAGTTAGAGGATGTGAAGTTGCACATTTGGACGAATACAAGATCTGGAAGTTAGAGGAGTGACAGTTGCGCATTTGAAAAAAATACAAGAATCTTGGAAGTTAGAGATGTGACAGTTGCACATTTGGACAGAATACAAGAATCTTGGAAGTTAGTAATGTGACAGTTGCGCATTTGAAAAAAATACAAGACTCTTGGAAGTTAGAGGATGTGACAGTTGCACATTTGGACAGAATACAAGAATCTTGGAAGTTAGAGGATGTGACAGTTGCGCATTTGGACAGAATACAAGAATCTTGGAAGTTAGAGATGTGACAGTTGCGCATTTGAAAAAAATACAAGAATCTTGGAAGTTAGAGGATGTGACAGTTGCACATTTGGACAGAATACAAGAATCTTGGAAGTTAGAGAATGTGACAGTTGCGCATTTGAAAAAAATACAAGACTCTTGGAAGTTAGAGGATGTGACAGTTGCACATTTGGACAGAATACAAGAATCTTGGAAGTTAGAGAATGTGACAGTTGCGCATTTGAAAAAAATACAAGACTCTTGGAAGTTAGAGGATGTGACAGTTACACATTTGAAGAGAATACAAGAATCTTGGAAGTTAGAGGATGTGACAGTTGCACATTTGAAAAGAATACAACAATCTTGGAAGTTAGAGGATGTGACAGTTGCACATTTGAACAGATACAAGAATCTTGGAAGTTAGATAATGTGACAGTTACATATTTGAACAGAATACAAGAATCTTGGAAATTAGAGGATGTGAAAGTTGCACATTTGAAAAGAATACAACAATCTTTGAAGTTAGAGGATGTGACAGTTGCACATTTGGACAGAATACAAGAATCTTGGAAGTTAGAGGATGTGACAGTTGCGCATTTGAAAAAAATACAAGAATCTTGGAAGTTAGAGGATGTGACAGTTGCACATTTGAAAAGAATACAACAATCTTGGAAGTTAGAGGATGTGACAGTTACACATTTGAAGAGAATACAAGAATCTTGGAAGTTAGAGGATGTGACAGTTGCACATTTGAAAAGAATACAACAATCTTGGAAGTTAGAGGATGTGACAGTTGCACATTTGAACAGAATACAAGAATCTTGGAAGTTAGAGGATGTGACAGTTGCACATTTGAAAAGAATACAAGAATCTTGGAAGTTAGAGGATGTGACAGTTGCACATTTGAAAAGAATACAAGAATCTTGGAAGTTAGAGGATGTGACAGTTGCACATTTGAAAAGAATACAAGAATCTTGGAAGTTAGATAATGTGACAGTTGCATATTTGAACAGAATACAAGAATCTTGGAAATTAGAGGATGTGAAAGTTGCACATTTGAAAAGAATACAACAATCTTTGAAGTTAGAGGATGTGACAGTTGCACATTTGAAAAGAATACAAGAATCTTGGAAGTTAGAGGATGTGAAAGTTGCATATATGAACAGAATACAAGAATCTTGGAAGTTAGAGGATGTGACAGTTGCACATTTGAAAAGAATACAAGAATCTTGGAAGTTAGAGGATGTGACAGTTGCATATTTGAACAGAATACAAGAATCTTGGAAGTTAGAGGATGTGACAGTTGCATATTTGAACAGAATACAAGAATCTTGGAAGTTAGAGGATGTGACAGTTGCGCATTTGAACAGAATACAAGAATCTTGGAAGTTAGAGGATGTGACAGTTGCGCATTTGAAAAGAATACAACAATCTTGGAAGTTAGAGAATGTGACAGTTGCATATTTGAACAGAATACAAGAATCTTGGAAGTTAGAGGATGTGACAGTTGCGCATTTGAAAAGAATACAAGAATCTTGGAAGTTAGAGGATGTGACAGTTGCGAATTTGAAAAAAATACAAGACTCTTGGGAATTAGTGATATCACAATTACTCAAACTCGCTTTGCTAAATTTTTGCTAAACTTGGGACTTGAACCAACGGTTACGAGTACGCTAGCTTATGTTTTACCCTGGTTTACAAAAATTCTTACCGTGGTCGTTTCGCTTCGTCCCTTTTTTTGCAGTGTTCAACCCATTCCGGGTTATTTTTTCTATTTTCTATAGCCAATAATTTATTCATTTCCGTTTTTTGTTTCCGAATTTCTTTATTTCGTTCCTTCTGTTGAAAAAAATTCTGTTTATCTTCTTCTTTCTTTCTTTTGATTACTGCGTTTCTAAGATTTTCTTCATGCACCAATTTCTGCACAAACTCTCTATTTAAAAGAATTGGTTCTTCTTTATACATTTGTGCTCGTTGATCTTCAAGAATCTGTTGATTTTTCTGTTCTTCTTTCTTACGAATGTTTTCTGCTATCGCTTTCTGTTTTTTGCCCGCATTGAGTTGACCTTGGCGTGTATTCTGTTCACCTTGTCTTCGCTCATTTTCTTCTCGCCCTGTCTGCGTTTGTTCAGCTCGTCTCTTCTTCCCTAGTTCAGACACTAGTTCCACTTCACTAACATCGGGTTGTGCAAGCTTCAAGAAATTATAGTCCGAACTTTGCCCCGAACCTGATGGATGAAGATGAATATACTGTCCCCAGGTTCTCGGATCATCATTTAGGCCATCAACTGTGGGAATGAAAGTTGAAATGAAATTTTTCATATATGTGTTAATGCTCAAAACTAAAGAGACAGTGATATTCACAACTATAATACACGCAATAGAGACAATATTATTACCACCAAAGAAATAGTTTTTAACAAGTCATATCTGGGCACAGGGATAAATATTTACAATAAATTACCTGAACACCTAAAACTACTGGGACAAAATTTAAGTCCTGAAAACATTCCTTCTTAATGTATCCCCCCGTACTCACTTGAAGAGCTGAGTGAGGCATTGAGACAAACAAGCTAATTAGTATCAATAAAAACCATTTACTTATTTATTTATTTTATTTTTTTACCTTTTTTGAGAGAGAGAGAAAAATTTACAATTTCGATTTAAAAATCTTTTTTAATCACTTTCATAATATCATAGCTTTTCAAATTAGCTTTATTAAATCTACGCTGAAACCGGTACTTGAAACATCGAAATCCAGGTTACAAGTCCGCCGCCTTATCGATCAAGCTACTGAGGTTTTAAAAATGGTGTTATTAAAATGCAATATGTCAGCTTCCGAATTGCAGGGTCGTAGATAAAGACTCATACCTGAGTTTCAAGCGTGCTGAATATAATAAAAATCGTTCAAGCGCTCGTGTTGACCCAACGTCTAAATGGGAAGTATTGTGTAACTTCTCCCCCATCAGAGGGAAGGCATACTACGGGATGGACAAGCTACAACATAAATCACAAGCGTCTAGAGCTAGAGTAACTGCTGTTTTATGGCTACGAAATGAAAGAGGCTATGAAACACTCATCTTAAAAAATAAAATAGAAATCTTACCTGATATTATGAAGACACATAGAGAAGCTATCAAAAGTATAGGAAAAGTTGCCATTGCTACAGCCTTGACTGAGTATTTTCAATCAACTGCTGAATAAATGTAGATAAATTTCTCCGTCAAAACGTAAGTACAACAGTGAAAATATACCAAACACCAACTGTTTTGAGCTCATTAGCTTTTACATGACTCTATATATATACATTCTATATTCATTAGGTCTGAGAAAAAACATCTCATTAGACTATATACTTAACAGGCTGGGAGTAGTCACTGTGGCAGAGCGAGTTAGCGCGCTAGGCATTGCACACACATGGTGACCTGGGTTCGATTCCCAGCGGGGGAGGATTTTTTCTGCTCTGTACTTGGATGTTCGGGGTCCACTCATACCTCGTGAGGAAAAATGAGTAGTTACTTGTATGAGTAACGACCAGTGGCGGCATTACCAGAGTAAAAAGAAATTAATGTAATAGAATAATTCGAAATGTAAAGGAGGCTCTTAGTAATGCTGCGCTACCCACAAAAATTGTGAAGAGGCCTTGTGCTTCACCACAAAGAAATTCGTACATACATACTTAACAGGCTGGGTCACATGGGAAAGGTCTTTTTGGAACGGATATAGTACACAGTACACGCAAATAGGAGAGACTAGAAAGTAGTGGCAAGGGGTTTCAACCCAAGTTACCATTATCTATGCTAGTATAGATACTACTACTACCTAGTATTTATATGAATTTCAAACCTCACAAAGATTATATTAACGCATTGTAAATGTCATATCGAGCATGAGGAGATTGAGACCTTTGATTCAATACGCCACTCTATGGGTTTTACTTAAAAAATATCATTCGGTCCAATTTTAGGGCCCTTTTTATATTTATACCACAGTGTGACCCCCTTGGCTTGCATGATTACAAAATGTCATGTTTTCAAACAAAATTTCAAACAGGTTTTTATGTAGCTTCTTTATCGAAATGTCATTTTTCTATTTTTTAACAAGGAAATGCTGAAAATGTCAAAAAATTAAGAATTATAGATTTTCTCAGCTATTATATCCAAAACCTGCATTTCTCTTTTCAAATTCATGATCATTTCCTTACCTTAGATTTTTTTATATACAATTCATAGCTTTTTCTTTTCTTATGGATTTGACGAATTGGCTAATTTTTGGAGAAATAGACAATTATATTTAAAATACTCAACAAATGCTTAAGCATTTACATTTGTGCTCGGTCTTAGTACTCTTCATATCCTACTAGACTTTTTTAAAGTCTGTTAAATAATGAAATTAAATTAAAAGTAGAAATAAAAATAAACTGATGTTTTTTTTTCTTTTTAAATAATTCAATTTATTTATTTACCATATAATTTGATAAAGCGCAAAAATACTAATTACAGTCTCAATTTTTTTAATCATTCTAAAATAATATCATAATCTATGAAAAAAAGCTATGTAAAATAACATTTAAAAACGAAATCATCATTTTTAAAAGTCCTAAAACTAATACCTATACTTAAGACGAAAGATTTCCGTTTGGTTGAGAAATTCTACTCCTAAAAGAATTAAGGTAGTAGGCATGGATGGACCTAACTGATATTTCAACCATTATATACATATATATGTATAAATCTTTACCCTCTTTAATATGATAACAAAATTATGAAAAAACTTTTGTAATCATAATATTAAAAAAAAACAAAATTATCGTTTTAAAGTCCTGAAACTAATTGATACACTTTGGAGGAAAGAAGAACTAATTTGTATCCGTTAGGTTACCAAAATCTCCCAAGAGATCAAGGGTAGTTGGCCTATCCTTAGGAGAATCGTATTCCGTTTGATCACCAAAACCTCCTAGGAGATCAAGAGTAGTCGGCGTAGACATTGCTCCTTCCGAGTATTGAGTTGGTTGAGGTAGTTGAGGTGCGAACGGTCCAGAATAGAACGAAAACTGAGGAACGTAAGAATGAGAAGGAATCGAGGAAGGGGGCAGAGGTGCGAACGGTCCAGAATATGAATCGAAAGAAAATTGAGGAACGACAGAATGAGAAGGAAAAGGATAAGTTGGGTTTCGGTTTAATCCGGCTGAACTTGATCCTTCAGCAGGATCGGGAATACCAAAAGGAAAACGAATAGTCAGGTTTGGATTGAATGCGGGGGCCTTTGATCCTTGGGCAGGAACATGAATATTGAAAGGAACAGGATAGGTCTGGTTTTGGTTGAATCCGGCTACACTATATGCTTCACCACTTTGCCTGGGGAAAGAACAGTGTTAAAAATAAATCTGAGAAGAAGGAAAACTCAAAAAAAGTTAGGTTTTTCTGTTGGTAGTCAAAAGTACTGTTTCACCAGCGTCGGTGGCGCGTTAAATTCACCGGATCTTGTAGGATCACCGAAGATAAGCAACGTCCAGCAAAATGAAGACTTCGTGAAGCTGGCATTCTGGCCACACCCAGGCTGGGTGAGGTTAATGTTGATAGAAGTTTTGTGAGCCGTTTGGTAAAGTAATGCTTTGAAATACTGATAGATTTTTATTCTCTCAACTTTTGATTAAAAAATCTTTTCAAACAAAACTTCTTATAGCATTACGACAATAAGAGCGAATTGCATCTGTAAACCAATATTTTATCATTTGTTTCGATAAAATTGAAACATAAACTGCCAATTTTTTCAATATCAAATTATTTTTTTACAAATCTTACCTTTGTTCAACATAATCTTTATTTCTTTTGTTTCTTCTTTCATCGATTTCTTGATCACGTTTTTCAATATCGCGCTCTCGGTTTGTGTGATACTCCCATATATGTGCTGTTGTGTTTCGAGCCCTTTCGTTATTCTCGCGAATTTTTTCATCCTTATATTTCGCAGAACGTATTTTATTCATAAGAATTTGTTGTTCTTTCATTAATCGATTCGTTTCTACATCTCGTATACTTTTTTCCGTCTCTCTTCTACGTTCTTCTCTCCTACGAATACGGTCTTCCATGTTTTTATTTGCCGCTTTCTGTTGATTTATTTCAAAAGATTGTCTCAGTTTTCTAACACGTTTCTTTTGCTGTTGTTCCAGTCCTTCACTGTATTCAGCGTCTTGTTCAGCTTGCCTATCCCTCGATGGTGCTCGAGGAATGTTCTCACCACTGACATTTGGTGGTTCTTGATTCTGAAGTTCAACATTTGGTGGTTCTACATTTGGATTCTGAAGTTCAACATTTGGATTCGAACTTTCCTCTTGCTCCGCTTGTCCTAGTTTGAGAAGATTTCCCCAATCTTCATTATTTTGTCCGTCAGCTTTAAGGAAAAAAGAGAAATGAATTTTTAATTAATGTTTAATAAGCACAAAACAACAATTTTCCTATCCCTACTAAACGTCCTAAATTCACAGTATTATTTTGTTCGTCCACTGTTGAAAAAAAAGAAGATTTTTTGTTGTAATGAAAGACGTAATACAGGGTCGTTGGTACTATGTTTTTTTTTTCTCAATCAAAGTCCTTTTTTATAGCAACTGTCTACACTTCCAACAGAAAAAGGTTTTCTGAAGAAAGCAATACTTGACTGGATATTTGCATTATTCTTGAATGAGACTAAGAGAGATCAGGTTTCTCATTCATATTGTTGTATGTGTGCATGGCATTAATTAATGGGGACTTTTAAAGAGGTTGAAAGTTGGTGTGTTGGAAATGTGGAACAACGGCTTATCAGAAGATCGAAGCCTGTGGTTAGGTACTCTGATTTCTGTTTTTTTCTATAAGGTACGAGCTACTTGGAGTTCCACTGTAGATTTTTTTAGTAGGGCTGACCCTAACAGCATTCGCTGATGAAGGACACACAGCAAGGGAGATATATTATATATATTTTTTATTTGTTCAGAGTGTCTTCTCTGTGTTGTATCGGCAGATTATCAACAAGCAGCTCGTATTCTATGTAGTGGGTATAATGGATAGAACCCATTTTCCTTCTTAAATAAGTGCCTTAGAAAGTATGCCTGAATCCGCTCGATGGACTTTTTATCGCATTGTATAAGGGAGAGCCAGATAAAGGATCCGTATTCAAGGATAGGACGAACAAGTGAAAGATATAGTATTTCTATTATTTTAGGATCTTGGATGGGTTTAGAGTGCCTGATTACCATAAGTATCCAGTCTTCTATAAGCTTTTTGTCTAATTTCTTCGCGGTATTTGTAAACTTGAGAGGCTATCACAAATATAGCAAAAATATTCATGGCTAAATCGTTGACTGTATGAATATGATCAACTCCTGGTTGAATGTACGAAGTTCAACTGAACATAATGTTTTTAATAAGTCAATAGTGGAAAAATGCCAGACATTAAATGAAGCTCATTAGGCTTTACGTGTCCTGTCTACATAAATTATACATGTGGAAAATATCTTTAGTAACTAAAACAGGATAGTCCAGAAATAAAGGCCTTTTTCAGAAAGGGTTGTATACGCAAAGATGAGAGGAGTAGAGTATGTCATAAATATGAAGTTCAGTTAATAAGACACTATTAATAGAAACAGGAGCTTCTATGGACGCTTGTGGTCTGTGTTGTAGCCTGCCCATCCCGTAGTATGACTCCCCTCTGATGGGCGAGAAGTGACACAATACTTCCCAATTAGATCCTGGATCAACACGAGCGCACCGGAAGATATCCTATACAAACATTTGTAACCAAATTAAGAATACCAATATTTGTCGGCACGGGGGATTGAACCCGGGACCTTCCGCATGGCAACCGAGTGCTTAACCACTGAGCTAATCACGCGCTCTTTTTTAATAACTTTCAAGATCGAGTATTTCATACGTTCCTTTGTCTATTACGATCACTTTTGTATATACAATATACAAAAGTGTTCACAATTGACTGATCTGTATTGTTGATGTTGGTCATAATTTTACTATAGAAAATTTCATAACCAGCAAGATAAGATCTTAATTCTACAGGTGGACGCAAGTTACCAAGTCTATCATAGCAAATTGCATGCTTATTTTTCTTCAGCATAACTGTCCAATGATTCCTAGGTCCTGTTGATTTGTCGAGATCAACAAAAATCACTTAATTTTTACGGTAAAATATCCAAACTGTATATGCCTCGAAAATTTGGATTCACGAACCTTTTCTAAAATATCAATGTTTGTCAATGCTCTTCAAGGCAAATCATTTAGTTTTGAATGAGAGATGCAATAGGGGGATACTTATGCTTTCTCTCTTTTTCGCAATGCTACCTTTACTACTTACTCAACCCGACGTTGGGGGAACAGCACAATGGTCTACGAAATGGCACTGAAATGGAAAAGACCACAATTTTTTAAACTATTAAATTAGGACCCTGTGCAAAATCAGAGATAGGGGTGAAAAGCTTTGAAAATTCGACCTCCAACCGATTTTTCCTCAATATCTTTCTTTCCTTACATCTTACAGCACGAGTTAATCATCACATTTTTTAGAATGCTAAATTTTCAACATGATTTCAAATAAAAGTATTCGAACATGTTTTTATGTAGCTTCTTTATCAAGACATGGTTTTACTATATAAAAAAAAGTAATTTTCTATTTTTAATAAGGAAATGCCATATACTTTGTCAAAAATTACGAATTTCACATTTTTAGCTACTATACCCAAAACCTGCATTTTCTTTTATCATATTCATAATCATTTTCATGCCTCACAATTTTTTGAATAACTGCGTTTTTTGTATTGGCTAATTTCTGGAGAAATAAAATAAAAATGATGTATTTTTAAATAATTTTATTCATAAATATTAATTTACAATATCACTTGATAAAGCAAAATAAGAATAATAACAACCCCAATTTTTTTTAATGTAGATTCGTAGAAGCTTACATCCAACGATATTTTTGAAAATGAGAAGTTTGCTTTAAATGTTCATATTAGAACAAGTTTAGATATAATTTAATGGGCTTTTTTTTAATTTGGGTTTACTATTATGTTTTACAAATAAATTAGATTATTTAGGAATTATATAATAAGTGTGTAAATAGAAACGATATTGATGATATTTATTTTCTTTTTTTTTTTACAGTCCTGAGACTTGATTTCTGTCTTCAAAAGATAAATTTTATTTGACAATCTAACATCTGGCAAGAAATAATGGAAACGTATTTTCCAGCTTATACATATTTTATACGGATACTGAATTTTGAAAATAATTTTTAATCCTTCTAAAATAATATTATAATCCATGAAAAAAAGCCATGTAAAATAACATATAAAGACGAAATCATCATTTTTTAAAGTCCTAAAACTAATACTTATACTTAAGACGAAAGAATTCCGGTTGGTTAAGAAATCCTACTTCTTGGAGATTAAGGGTAGTAGGTATGGATGGACCTAACTGATATTTCACACATTACCTATATGTGTAAATCCAGTGCCGGATTACCCATATGGCGGATTTGGCAGATGCCAAGGGCCCCGCGCTTTAGAGGGCCCCGCGCTTGAGCAGCTTACACTAGATATTATGAAATTTTTAAAAAGCTTGCACTAGGTATTTTTGGATAATGAGTAAGAAGAGAAATAAAAGGGGAAAAAAACACACACTCACAGCAAAGTACTTAAATTGAAAGAAAAGCGCGGGGCACCCTATTACTATCTACTCCTCGAATCAACCACATGGACACTAGCGGATTTCGGGCAGCTTACCCAAATTATAAGTGTTTTTGAATGCCCTTCAAGTCGGTTTTTCTGGATTTCAATATTATAAATAAAATCATAGACAGTTTAGCAAAATATTAAAAGAAAAACCACGGGCCCCCCTTAAAATCGACCACGTATATGAAAATAGGTAGATCTCTATACCTATTGCCTGCGGTTCTTTATATAATATATAAATATTATATGATTACTCGTATTTGAAAAGAATAATATTACCAATGGTCTTCATTATAGTCGCCTGCGACGCTTTTAATGTTTTTTTCAAGATATTTTTTTGTATCTATTTTCCGAGTACTTTACCCCATAACTTTGCAAAAATTTCGCCTGCGGCGCCGTCAAATTTACTTATCATAATGTTTTGGATTGTTTTTCAAGACGTGCAATTCTAGTATGTACCATTAAAAGAAAAAAAGTCTTTGGGCATTTTCGAAATGCATTTCAAAAACGTCGTTTTGGATATACTATTATGGATTAGTGCCCAAAACACTTGGCTTCGGTTTCAAGGTCCTAAAAATATTATTTTAGAAAAAACTTAGTACAATTTTGGGGCCCCGCGCCTTGAAAATGCCAAGGGCCCCGCGCAGCCTTAATCCGGCACTGTGTAAATCTTTACCCTCTATACTCTATAATATAATAAAAAATATGAAAAAACTTTTGTAATCAAAATATTAAAAAAACAAAATTATCGTTTTTAAAGTCCTGAAACTAATTTGTATCCGTTTTGTTACCAAAATCTCCTAAGAGATCTAGGGTAGTTGGCCTATCCTTAGGAGAATCGTATTCCGTTTGATCACCAAAACCTCCTAGGAGATCAAGAGTAGTCGGCGTAGACATTGCTCCTTCCGAGTATTGAGTTGGTTGGGGGCAGTGTTGCCATACGTACGGATTCATCCGTACATGTACGGATTATTCGACCTTAAGTACGGCATACGGATGGACGGCTTATCCGTACGCAAAATGTACGGAATTTTGAGGATTTTGTTTTAACTATAAGTACCAAAACATATGCCAAAACATTGATAAATTAACTTTTTTATACCTAATCATAAAAAAAGGCATTGTTGTAAAGAGAACACTTGAGCAGTGGGAAGCATTGAAAATGTACTTCAATAACAAATGGATAGAAGAAAGACTGATTTCTGTAGAAAATATAGCAAAATACTTGAATGATCCACAGACAAAAATGTTCTACCTGTTCCTAGATTGGGTACTGCCGAAATTCAACAAAGCAAATGAAATGTTTCAGACTGAAAATGTTATTATTGTAAACATGCATGAAAGAATGATTCAAATGTTTCAAGAGCTGTTACTTATGTACATGGACAGAAGTTATGTGGTGCAAACTCATCCTCACTTGATTGACCCAAAGAAAGAAGAAAAATATCTCCCACTCTCTGCCATGTATTTGGGTGTTGAAGTTTAAAAATTGACAGAATCTTTGCTTGCCAGACAAAATCAAAGTCTTGTTGAACACTTTAAAGAGCGGTGTAGAGAATTCCTCATAACAAGCTGCTCAGAGATACAAAAAAGATACAACTTTGATGATGCTCTTTTACCCAAACTTTCTCTACTCACTGTCCAGAAGGCACTCAGCCATGAAGAGAGAATTAACACTCCAACAATCCTTCCTCTAGCTACTCTTGTACCTAGAATCTCAAATTCTTATAACCTTCAAGAATTAGATGATGAATGGAGACAGCTACCATTTGAAAATTTCACTGATGAAATAAAATCCCGAGAAACGGACCGTTTCTGGGGAAAACTGAAAACTTACACACATTTAGACAATGAAAGAAGATATGAGAAAATAGCAAACTTTGCACTGGATATACTAAGCTTGCCTCATTCAAATGCTGATTGTGAGAGGATATTCAGTAAGGGTCATGGTATGTTTCTTAGGCGGCGTACGGATTTTCCCTAATAAGTACGGATTTTCTGACATTTCTGTACGGATTTCTTTGTTTCAGCACCTGGCAACACTGGTTGGGGGAGCTGAGGTGCAAACGGTCCAGAATAGAACGAAAACTGAGGAACGTAAGAATGAGAAGGAATCGAGGAAGGGGGCACAGGTGCGAACGGTCCAGAATATGAATCGAAAGAAAATTGAGGAACGACAGAATGAGAAGGAAAAGGATAAGTTGGGTTTCGGTTTAATCCGGCTGAACTTGATCCTTCAGCAGGATCGGGAATACCAAAAGGAAAACGAATAGTCAGGTTTTGGTTGGATCCGGCTGCACTAGATCCTTCTCCACTTTGCCTGAGGGAAAGAACAGTTAATTTTTTTTAAATATCTAAATTTTTCAATTTTTTTGAAGAGTATTTACCTTGGGTAGAAAAAATTTCAGATCGATTTTAAAACACTGAGAGCCTCAAGATTAAAACAGCCGTAAGATTTTTATGTACATTTTTATTCTATTGTATATTAAAATGAATTATAATATCACTATTAGTAAGAGTTTTTATTCTTATAATACACGGACATGCTTTGTAGCAGTATCAAGCAAAACGCTGGTTTTGCAACCCCAAGAAAAACAAAACGAGCGTGTATATTCAACCAATAACAGCACAAAAAAAAAAAAAAAATAATAACTTTTGATAAAATTTCTTTTCATTGTACTTGCAAACCTATATTATTTAATCATTTTCATCAATACAAATATTTTTTTTATTTTAAAATCAATCAATTATTGATTAAAACAATTAAAAATAAATCAGTTATCAATTATAAATCTTACCGTGCTTGTTCCTCATTATGAAAACTGTGTTGAATATAATCTTTAACATTTCTCATTTTTCTTTCATCGCTTTGTCGATTACGATTTTCAATATCTCTTTCTCTTTTTTCATAAGATTCCCATACATGTGCTGTTGTGTTTCGAGCCCGTTCGTCATTCTGGCGAATTTTGTCTTCTTTATATTTCTCAGTATGTTTTTTATTCATAAGAATTTTTTCATTTTTCTTCACTCGATTTAATTCTATTTCTCGAACACTCTCTTCCGTGTTTCTTCTTCGTTCATCTCTCTTACGAATACGATCTTCTATGTTTTTATTCATTGCTTTCTGTTGATTTTCTTCGAAAGTTTGTCTTCTTTTCATGCCTCGGTTGGCTTGTAATTGCTCCAAATATTGATAGTATTCAGCTTCTAGTTGAGCTTGACTTTTCTTCGATGGTGCACGAGGAATGTTCTCACCACTAACATTTGGTGGTTCTTGATTCTGAAGTTCAACATTTGGTGGTTCTACATTTGGATTCTGAAGTTCAACATTTGGATTCGAACTTTCCTCTTGCTCCGCTTGTCCTAGTTTGAGGAGGTTTCCCCAATCTTCATTATTTTGACCGTCAGCTTTGGGAGAAAAAGAGAAGCGTCATTATTATCTTTAATAAGCATAAAATACACATTATCCTATTTATACTAAATGTACTGAATTCACAGTCTCAATATTTTGTTCACCAACTGTTAAAAAAATAAGTTTCGTTGTGATGGAAATGGTATTAGAGCATCATTGAAACTATTATATTTTCTTCAATCAGATTTTTATTAATTTTCTTGATTATGTGATGAATGTAGGATAGGCAACATATTATTCAAGAAATCTTACCTGCTAGTATGAAGACAGCTTCAGAGGCTATCACAAATATAGCAAAAATTTCCATAGCTAAATCGTTGACTGTGTGAATATGATCAACTGCTGGTTGAATGTACAGAATTTTAATTGAACAGAAGGTTTTAACGAACTCAACAGGGAAAAATACCAGACAACATATGGAGCTCATTAGGCTTTACGTGTCCTTTCTACATACATCATGCAAGTGGATTACCTTTAGTAGCTTAGATAGGATGTAAGGGCTTATTTAGAACAGTTTGTATAAATGTATGTATATTATTACCCCATGTAAATCCCTGAAGTAATACCACACGGCGGTCCAAAGACAACATGAAATGAAAACACGATCAACAAGAGGATTTGAGAGGGTTAAAAACTTTCTCGCGGGCTCCAAGGCTGGTGTTTGACGCAAATTTTCTTCTTTTTTTATAAATTTAAAAATTGTTTTTAAAAGGTAACTGTGCCCCTAATCGCATTCACATTACTTCAGGGCACTTTACCTTTACATCCATGCCATTCCGGAAACGGAAAACTCGGTTAGAATTTTCAGCTCCGGCCCGGATTCGAACCCGCAATCTCCGGTTCAGCAACCAGTGCTCTTAACCACTGAGCGACTATTGTTTTTGTTGTAACCAGCTTGGCTACAGCTGGGAGTGATGGACTCCAGCCAACATAAGTGAAGAGGTTGGCTCATTCGGAACCCCATATTTCTATGTGCGATCAACCATCGTGAGAACTTGGGCTATTTTTGCAACCCTTGAAAATCTGCAAGCTAGCCTGGCCTGATATAATTGGCAAGTCTGATCTCTGTTTATAATAATAATAACACTCTTTAGTGGAAGGTAACCACCAGGCGAAGTTAATGCCAAAAATATCTTAGAATTCAAATAAAAATGGCTTAGCATGGGTCTTCTGTATACAAAAAAATAAAAGAAAAATAAAACAAATGATTCATTATTATTATATTTTCTACCACCAAACCCTTCTAGTCCTCTCGCGACCCGATTTATCTGTTGTTGTTATTATGATTTTATTTAAAAAAAAAAGTTATCATATTTGTGTTAATCACTTTCGTAATGTCACAACTACTCAAACTCGCTTTTACTAAATCTACGCTGAAACCGAGACTTGAACCACTGATCTCCAGGTTACAAGTCCACCGCCTTATCGATCAAGCTACTGAGGTCGGTTTATGATTATATTATTACTATCAAGAAGATATTTATTGAAGTGTAATTGCATGACAGTCGACATTACCGGAGAACTGACAGGCCCCATCTCTTCCTGACCTTTACTACTTTGTTTACATTCGTTGCCATAGCAACCCGGCTATAAACATTCGTGCTGAGAACTCATGGGAACCTCATCTATGGATAATGTTTTCCAAGTAGACTTTTCTCACAACTTTCCTCACTCTAGGGAAATTTGTCAAGACCTAGAAATTTTTGTCAGTTACGAGTGTAAGTGTATAAGATATGTGTGTAAGCTCATTTTTTTTTTTTTAAATTAAAAGTGAATTGAAAAATTATTGTGATTATATTGTGTAAATTTTATGTGTGCTAAATCATATGGTAATGTCTTCCGGAGTGTTTTATTAATGAAACTAATAAGTGTTCTTTCCAGTAAGTGTTTTGGTTTTACCTTCAAGGACCTGCGATCTCTTTGTTCTGTACAATTTGACTTTAAATGTTAATCACTTTTTCGATTAAACAGAAGAGCTCATATTGTTTTTATTTTAGTACAGCTTAAAGACTTCTCAAGTTTTACGGTGCTTTATTTCGAAGTTTAATACGTCACAATATCCATATAAATATAAATTCACTTTTTATTACTTCAATTCGAACTAAAAATGCCCCACTAACGAGATTTTTTTTAAATTTTCTCGATTATTTGTACCCAACCTTCTCCTTCTTTACGCCGGAAAAGTTGGTTTTATTTTGTTAATTTAGTTGTCCGTGGAAAAGTAAATGAATTTAACGCGAGCCTTTTTCGTTTCAATGATACACATATTATTTGAAATTGTCTAGACCCACCTTATTTGAAATTGTCTTGAAGGCTCATTCTAGAAAAAACAACTCGAAAGAACTATTTAAACTTTTTTTGTGGCATTGGACAAAAACAATCCATAAAGCCACCATTTAAACTTAAACATGATATAAATAAATATCTATAGTAAATAAATATATAGCTTTTTTGTGATATGTGAATTTAAGTGATTATTAACCCCTTCGTGGCCCAACGTCCCTGCTGGCCCCAAGGTGCCACGTATTCTCCCACGATGGACTGCCGAGAGATGGACAAGTACGAAGTGCTAGGCCGTATAGGTCAAGGTGCACACGGCCATGTCTTGAGAGCGAGAAATAAATCCAACCATACGGTTGTGGCTGTCAAGCGAATCCTCATCAGGAGACGGCATACCGGTTGCCTCAAGACAAATGTGATGAGGGAGATCAAGACTTTGCTCAGCGTTAGTGATAGATATGTAAGTAATGATAATAATAATAATAATGGTTTTTCTTTGTGTTATTTTGTCACAATTTTAGTGAGTAGCGCAGAATCATAGGACTTTACCACTTTAATTTACAACATCTTGTATTATTTTTTTGCCTTCACATTAAAGCAGCTACTCATTTTTCCTCACGAGGTATGAGTGGAACCCGAACATCCAAGTACAGAGCAGAAAAAATCCTCCCCCGCTGGGAATCGAACCCTGGTCACCATGTGTGCAATGCCTAGCGCGCTAACTCGCTCTGCCACAGTGACTACTAGATATTATGTAAGTAAAGGAACTGTCACTGAAGTTCAGCAAAGTCCAGCGAGCCTAGGACTTGAATGGGTGACCATTCGAACCCCCGTGATGCTGGCTGTTCCTGGCCATACTCGAGCTGGGTGAGGTTAATAGCTGGTTTTTGAGTTTTCAGCAAATGTAGTTTAAAACTCACGTCGTGATAGTGACCATGCAATTTGAAAGCAACGTAAAAAGAGTTGAAATATTATCCGCCTAACCCAGGCTGGGTGAGTTTTCAGCGAATGGAGTTTAAAAACTCCGTGACGAATAACCTCCGATGTCCCATTATTCCCGCAGTACGCCCAAGACATATTATTATTATTTTATTTTTTAAAAAATGAATGTTTCACAGCCTTTTTTATTTCGTAGCCATGAAACAGGAGCTACTGTAGACGCTTGTAGTCTGTGTTGCAGCCTCCCCATCCCGTAGTATGCCTCCCCTCTGATGGGAGAGAAGTGACACAATACTGAAAGACACGAAGAAATGAATTAAATTTATATAAAAAAATTAAATTTCATTTGTTTACACTTTAGGAATGGACTTTTGAGTGGCAGTTCAAAGGGAAATTGCAAAGTGACTTGTAATGCTTTATGAAACGGAAATACTTTACACTTTAGCTTTTCGTTACTCATCAAGTATGAAGTGTAATTTTTTTATGAAATGAGCCACTGAGCAAGTGAGCACATAATAATAT
Source organism: Bactericera cockerelli (assembly GCA_024516035.1). Lineage (NCBI taxonomy): Eukaryota > Metazoa > Arthropoda > Insecta > Hemiptera > Triozidae > Bactericera > Bactericera cockerelli. The sequence continues at coordinate 168,677 of CM044958.1, forward strand.
GATTTATTTCAACTTTCTCTTTCAATGATGAAAATACCTTAAAGACTGATGACCGCATATCATAAACTCAAATTTATGAGGAAAAACTCATGCACTGGGTGGGATTCGAATCAACGGATCCCTACGCTACCTGAATTACCAGGCTAGCGCATTAACCACTTGACTACCAGTGCACCTACCACTTAGCATTAAAAATATTAAATAATACAGGGTGTTTCCTTTGTAAAAAAAATCTTTATCGATTCACGGTTTCAGATTGTGAAGCTCTTGGATTTCTTCCCCGACCAAGACACGGTGTGTCTGGTTTTCGAATACATGGACTCTGGACTGTGGGAGATTCTACACGACCGCAAGATCCAGCTAAGTGTTCCCCAAGTCAAGACCTACGCCCAGATGCTACTCAAGGGCGTGGCTTATCTGCATGGGAAGTTCATCATGCATAGGGTAAGTCTGATATCAAGTGTCTCTCAGAAGACTTACGCCCAGATGCTACTCAAGGGCGTGGCCTATCTGCATGGGAAGTTCATCATGCATAGGGTAAGTCTGATATCAAGTGCGTCTCTCAGAAGACCTACGCCCAGATTCTACTCAAGGGCGTGGCTTATCTGCATGGGAAGTTCATCATGCATAGGGTAAGTCTGATATCAAGTGTCTCTCAGAAGACCTACGCCCAGATTCTACTCAAGGGCGTGGCTTCTCTGCATGGGAAGTTCATCATGCATAGGGTAAGTCCCCGCCCTCTTTGTATCCTTTACAAGTCAAATGTCCTTCAGATGTCTATGAAGTGTA